>CM062293.1:34224155-34720684 GCA_031216915.1 Pictodentalium vernedei
GAAAGCGATACCAAACTCAAAATTCCAATACAGTAGAATCCTCTTAATTGAATATCCATTTTGCCAGTGAAAATTATTCAATTAACAGGAGCATACAGTTAACAGGGATTTGGTCAGTTTCCTGTGTTCTGGGGGGAAACTGAGCATTTATTCTATTATATCTTGATTGACAGAGCTCATAGAGCTCTGTCAAACAAGATATAATTGAATAAATGCCTATATTGGATGTAGTGAGGCCAAGAAGGTTGATGAATAAGGGGAATTTGGTGCGTGTCACAGTAATTTTTTCAACATATTACAAATATTTATATACAATTAACAGGAGTTTACTCTACAACCCATATGCAATTAACAGATCAAATTTGTATTGAAGGTATGGTAAATGGTTTTGTGTTTGAAAATTATATTCGATTAACATGGATATACAAATAAGAGATATCCAATTAAGTGGGCTCCACTGTACCACCCAACTCTAATTTTGGTTAACTTAATTTTCCAGTTGATTAGATATTTGTGACTACCAAATGGTCTATTCAGTTAACCCTCTGTACATTTTTAAAAGCCACACTTTCAGTTCTAAAAATCTAGTTTATGAACTCTTGAGAAGGAGCAATGGCCTATCTTTGGGACTAAATAAATTAAGTTTTCTAATTTACTTGGCATTGGAAATGGGTTCTGATTTGTCTTAGTTCTGTAGATTAACCCTCTGCACACTGAGTTCGAAATATCTAAAGTTCAGGGTGCAAATATTTCCCATTATGCAACCTAGAAATTTAACCAATTCAGTCTTGTTTGACAGAGCTCAGTGAGCTCTGTCAAACAAGATTGAATTGGTTAAATTCCCAGTTGTATTATGGAAAAAATGGCTACTTCAAATCTGGATATTTTGACATCACTGTGCAGGGGGTTAATGTGTTAAAAAATGTGAACCTGACAAAAATTGTTTCGTTTTGTTGTAAACTGTTCTTAAGAAGATTTTGTGAAATTGAAATAGATTTCATTGATTTCTAGCAGTGTTTAGTGAGCGTTTGTGGTGATTAATGGAACTTAGGTGCCATTATCTGCTCTGAAGTAATCTGGCAATAAATTTCTGTGATGAATTTTCACTCGAGTTTAATGCCTAGAATTGATAATATAATGTTGCTGTTTATGGATGGCTGGGTTTATATACAAACAGAAATGTGATTAAAGCCAGCATCCTTAACTCAAATGAAAAGTGTCCCATCATTTATCTTAACTCTTCTTGAAGCAGTCTGCGTAAAAAGTTAAAATCGTTTAGAACTTACAAGGTGCCCTTAACTAGTTGAGGTGGTCTCAGGGCGACTAGAGCGATTATGTTGCCCTTCTAAGCCCAAAGTCGTCTAGAAAAATAGTCGGGGTGATTACAAGTCGCCCTCTAAAAATTGGCCAAAATGAGAAAAGGCTGAACTGAGTGATCCAAGGTTTACATAAAAACAATTATTTTCAAGAATCGAATGTGCTTGAGTGTGATAAATGGGCATTTTCATTCAACAAATAAGCGACCATTTATTTGAAATCACGTGACTATCAATTGTCCATTGTCGCTTTTTGCAGATTTTTTTGATTTCTATTTTGTTCCGTTTCAGTCGGAGCTTCAAGTGTCGAAACGAAAATAGGTGACTTACGCGACTCAACAAAATAACCCAGTTTGAAAGTAGGTTACTTTGCTTAGGATGCCAAAAATTCTCTGCTGAAAATGTATACACAACGGACGTATTTTCTAACACTGTATTTTTATTTCGTTTTGTTGACGACTGTTGGGCTGTCTATTCCCAGAAAAACACGAATGGAATTGAAACACATGAAAAAAAAGCTTTAGTGATGACATGAAAAGCTTTGTACAGGGCACAAGTGTGCACATGAAGGATCTTGGAAAAAAGGGGGTCCTCCTAAACACTGGAATGACGCGGAATGACACCAGAATGCCATGATAATGATGTGGAATGACATTTATTTAACAAAATACTCGACCCCAGAATGTATTTTCTTTATTAACTAACAATGTACCTTCAAAGCAACCTTCTTACATCTGGTCCTGTTCACACTTTCAGACTTAGGAAATTATTAGCTTAGTAGACTTTGGTGAAAGGCAACCACAGGAGTGGGTGGGTGGGGGGGGGGGGGGATTGGCACGAAGAAGAGGGGAGATGTCATGAAGGAGAGGGTAGCAGTGGGTGATTTTCAGTCAATAATTACTTTGTGATTTTTTAACCTGGTATAGATGCATCATAGACAACTGGACCTGGATTCTTCGGACATTAATGGAGGACCAGCGAGCTGAAAATATGAAAGGGTGGTACATAAATATTCCTAATTTTTCCCACTTGCCTATGAAGTTTCCCTACTTGAGACTGCAGTCTCCCTATTTTTCTGGAAGGAGACATTAAGTCTCCCTAAAATCCACCCCAGGCTGGTTCCTGGGTCTGAATTTGTTATTCAAGATTTGTTTTAAAACAAATTATTGGAGAGTGCCCACATGCAACAATATATAATAAAACAATTTATAAAAACAAAATATTTGCAAGGAAAATATTGGATTTTGCTCTGGTACCCTCATCTTCTGGAAAGCTCTGATAGTGGCTTCTAGCAGGGATGTGGTGGCTCAGCAGGTAGAGGAGCAGGCTGCAAGCTGAGAGGTTCTCGGTTCGAATCCCACCTTCGGCAACCTTTTTGTGTCCTTGGGCAAGGCACTTCACCCCCATTGCCCATGTGTGTGCATGGTGGCATTGTGTACTAAGGCATACTGCACGTCGATGGTGCACTTGTCTTCAACCGATGCTAACCCTGCTTGTGTGGAGTTAGTATGTAGGGGAGCTGACAGTTGCTCGTTGTTGGTCAGTGGTTCTCTCCGGCTTCCTCCACCCCTAAAACTGTCTGACACAGGATAGATGTCAAAAGTGTTGTTAAACCTCAATAAATAAATAAATAAATAAATAAATAAATATGCAGTCTATGTAAAAAGTGAAAATCTGTTTAGAACCTACAAGGTACCCGTAAGGAGTTACTGTGCTGCTGTATACTTATAGGGCAGTACATGGAGAGTGTATTATCAATAGATCACCCATTGAGTGATGATTTCTCTCAAGCATAAGCAAAGTTTCAGCAACGGTCCTCCGGGTTAGATCCATTGGTTGAAACTTTGCTTGCTCTTCTTGTGTTTCTGTACAGAATTTGAGAGTAGTACTTTGGGTGATACCTCCACTCCATGGGTGATTTGGTGACAATCCATCCTCCATGTGCTGTACAGCACATCAACAATACACTAAGCTTCAGCCAATGCTAACTCTACTTGTGCTGGGGTAGTAAGGTGGAGAGTCGGACATTTAATTGCCATTAAGCTGTAGTTGTCTCCAGGTACTCTGGTTCCCTCCACTTGTAAAACTTGGACACAATATGTCCCTGGCTGTTGGAAGTATCATTAAACCCCAATAAACAAACAAACCATTAATGAATGTTGGTTCTTTAAGCATAGTGTGTTTGGGTCCTTGAAAGATGTGCTTGAATTTTACAATTGATATTCTTGACATTAAACCTTTAATGGAGAATCCTTTAATCATATATTTGGGCAACTGCTTTGCTCATTTTAGTGAAAATTTGTCTTTACAAGCTGGGGGTATGGTAGCACTGCAGTAACCAGTTCTTGTCAGATCACTGAAGTTAAGCAACGTTGAGCCCAGTTAGTCCTTGGATGGGTGACTGTCTGAGCAATTGATTCAGCTCCCACGTTGTGTCCTTGGGCAAGGCACTTCAACACGATTGTCCACTTGATAGGCACGATGGCACCGTGTACTAAGGCATGCTGCACATCGATGGTATGCATGTCTTCAACCAATGTAACCCTGCCTGTGCTGCAGTGCAGAATTACGATGTTGGGGAGTTAGCAGCGGCTTGTCGTTGCTTGGTGGTTCTCTCCAGGTACTCCGGCTTCCTCCACCCATAAAACTGTCACCGATTTAAACTTGGCTGTTAATGCATCGTTAAACCCTGAGAAATAAATCAATATATAAATAAAATAGTCTTTACAAGCTGCAATATTTGTCTGAATTTTTTTCTTAAATTGCATTTTATCCACTGGAATAACACCTGCCCCTTAGACTGTTCCTTTGAAAGCTGGCTGGGCGGATTGAAATTTTGGAATGTTGAGAATGATTTCAGGGCCATATCCAGTGATAATTTGGTGGTACCTGTCCATCCGAAGGCCACAAAAAGTGGGAATTACTGTAATGCTTCCATGTGCTTTCCGCATACCTGTTCTGTGCAATTTTGTTATCGCAATGCAGTGTATATTTTTATACGCCCGTTTGAAAAAACGGGACGTATTATGTTATGGCGTTGTCCATCCGTCTGTCCGTCCGTCCGTCCGTCCGTCCGTTTGGTTTCCGAACAATAACTTTAGTATTTGTTTTCCGAGCGGCTCCAAATGTGTATGTGGTTTAATCGCAACAAAATACAGGTCAAGTTCAAATATGGGGTCGGTCCGAACATTTTTCGCCTGAATTATGGCCCCAGTTGGACTTAGAATTCGTCAAATATTTGGTTTCCGGATGATAACTTTAGTATTTGTTTTCCGACCGGCTCCAAATGTGGTATGTGGTTTAATCACAACAAAATACAGGTCAAGTTCGAATATGGGGTTGGTCCGAACATTTTTCGCCTGAATTATGGCCCCAGTTGGACTTAGAATTCGTCAAATATTTGGTTTCCGGATGATAACTTTAGTATTTGTTTTCCGATCGGCTCCAAATTTGGTATGTGGTTTAATCACAACAAAATACAGATCAAGTTCGAATATGGGGTCGGTCCGAACATTTTTCGCCTGAATTATGGCCCCTGTTGGACTTAGAATTCGTCAAATATTTGGTTTCCGGATGATAACTTTAGTATTTGTTTTCCGATCAGCTCCAAACTTGGTATGTGGTTTAATCACAACAAAATACAGGTCAAGTTCGAATATGGGGTCGGTCTGAACAATTTTTGCCTGAATTATGGTCCCTGTTGGACTTAGAATTCGTCAAATATTTGGTTTCCGGATGATAGCTTTAGTATTTGTTTTCCGATCGGCTCCAAACTTGGTATGTGGTTTAATCACAACAAAATACAGGTCAAGTTCGAATATGGGGTCAGTCTGAACAATTTTTGCCTGAATTATGGTCCCTGTTGGACTTAGAATTCGTCAAATATTTGGTTTCCGGATGATAACTTTAGTATTTGTTTTCCGATCGGCTCCAAACTTGGTATGTGGTTTAATCACAACAAAATACAGGTCAAGTTCGAATATGGGGTCGGTCTGAACAATTTTTGCCTGAATTATGGCCCCTGTTGGACTTAGAATTCTTCGTCAAATATTTGGTTTCCGGATGATAACTTTAGTATTTGTTTTTCGATTGGCTTCAAACTTGTTAGTCTTTTTCTCAAATGACCGTAACATATATATATATATGCCAGTATAAATTTCTCGCACTCTAAAAAAATTGCAAATGTGTTAAAATGGTTTATGGCCCCTGTTGGACTTAGAATTCTTCGTCAAATATTTGGTTTCCGGATGATAACTTTAGTATTTGTTTTTCGATTGGCTTCCAACTTGTTAGTCTTTTTCTCAAATGACCGTAACATATATATATATGCCAGTATAAATTTCTCGCACTCTAAAAAAATTGCAAATGTGTTAAAATGGTACAATTTGAACAGTTCACGGGCGTATGATGCAATGCCCAGCGGTGCTCTTGTTAGCTATAGTATCCTAGTTTGGGATTCAAGTCATAAGCTTTGTATTGGTTTTAGTCATGTATAAGTTTTCTGAATTTCGACTGTTTTAGCGGACTATGGGATGGAGATTATACACAAATACAATGAGTTTGGGCACCTGGAGTTTGGATGCCCAAATCGGTATATTGCTACCAAAAACATCCTGCATGGACTTACACATATTATCGCTTCAGTGAAGTGATATGGGTCATAGTATCATGTCAGAATGCCAGATACGATGATTTAACCCACATCAATGAGACGTGACACTATAACCCATATCACTTCACTGAACCGATAATAGGTTTATTATTAGCTCACCTGAGCAAAGCTCAAGGGGAGATTTACTAATCACTTTCCGTCCATCCGGCGTTAACTTTACATTATCGACTTCTTCTCACAAACTACTCATCCAAATTGAACCAAATCTGGTGTGCATGTTTCCTATCATATGTCAATTCAAGTTTGTTCAAATCCGGTTGACCTGCCCCTTGGTTGGGCACGCCCAAAAAGTGAGCCTAAATCTTTAAAAATCTTCTTATGAACCAGCAGAGACTTGATATTAGGTGTGCAGCTTCCTTTTAAGGTGTAGACTCAAGAGAAGTTCTAGGGGCTATATTTGCCATCGTTATGGGAGGGGCAAGAATTTTTGCCCCGCCCAAAATTTCTATTTTCCAAACCGAGAGGCTGATTTGAACCAAATTTGATATGAGGTTTTATTGGGACATAAGTAGTTAATTTGTGCCAAAAAAAATTTTCTTGTCGCCCCATGGGAACCACAGAAGCTAAAAATAGAAAAAATTAAAAAAACCCGTATCTCCAAAACTGCACGGCACTGACAATTTTTATTAGGGCCCTGCCATGAGGCAGACGCCCTATAGTGATCACTCTGTCCATGCGTCCGCCTGTCCGGGCTGTAATCTTTCTCTCTTCATAGATAAGGTTTTGATATTTGACATGTGGATATATTATCTCAAGACGATGTGTCGCGTACCAAGGTTGCCATGCTTTGACCTTGAACTTTGACCTCAAGGTCAAATTATTCCGTTTTCGGGGTTCTTTTCTGACAAGTTCGTGTCCGGGCTGTAACTTTTTTCCCTTAATAGATAGGGTTTTGATGTTTGGTATGTGGGTAGATTATCTCAAGGCGATGTGTCGCGTACCAAGATTGCCATGCTTTGACCTTGAACTTTGACCTCAAGGTCAAATTATTCAGAATTCATGGTTCTTTTCTGACAAGTTCGTGTCCGGGCTGTAACTTTTTTCCCTTAATAGATAGGGTTTTGATATTTGGTATGTGGGTAGATTATCTCAAGACGATGTGTCGCTCACCACGGTTGCCATGCTTTGACCTTGAAGTTTGACCTCAAGGTCAAATTATTCCGAATTCGGGGTTCTTTTCTGACAAGTTCGTGTCCGGGCTGTAACTTTTTTCCCTTAATAGATAGGGTTTTGATATTTGGTATGTGGATAGATTATCTCAAGACGACGTGTCGCGTACCAAGGTTGCCATGCTTTGACCTTGAAGTTTGACCTCAAGGTCAAATTGTTCAGATTTTTTTTTTTCTGACAAGTTCGTGTCCGGGCTGTAACTTTTTTCCCTTAATAGATAGGGTTTTTAGCTCAACTTTGGCGAAGCCAAATTTGAGCTTTTGTCATGGCCCATCGTCCGTCTGTCTGTCTATCCGTCTGTCCGTACATCAACAATTGGATACGGCTCGGGCTAGAGGCCGTATTTATGAACCGATCTTTACGAAACTTTTTGGGTACCTTTGTTATGACTGTGGGACGAGAACGAGTGTTTTGGGGTGCGGTCCGAAATTCAAGATGGCTGCCAGCCGCCATTTTGTACAGACGATGCAGAAATCTGTTTTTTGTACAGAACTTCCGTATGAAAGCTCTGATTTGAATAATTTTGTGTATGAATGTTTAGTACCATGGGATACATCACATATAATACGGGTTTTTTTCTCGTGCGTAAATTGTGCAAATTAGACTAATTTTGATGTTTTTTGGGGTTACTTTCAGCACTGTAAGTGCAAATGCCAATACGGCTCGGGCTATAGAGGCCGTATTTATGAACCGATCTTTACGAAACTTCTTGGGTCCCTTTGGTATCACCGTGGGACGAGAACAAGTGTTTTGGGGTCCAGTCCAAAATTCAAGATGGCCGATGGCAGCCATTTTGTACAAAATTAGGTGCAATCCAATTTTTGCACAGAACTTCCATATGAAAGCGCTGATTTGAATAATTTTTTGTGTGAATGTTTAGTACCATGGGATACATCACATATAATACAGGTTTTTTTCTCGTGCAGAAATTATGCAAATTAGATGAACTTTGATTTTTTCAGTGCGACTTACACACAGTAAGTACACATGTCAATACGGCTCAGACTAGAGTCTGTATTTATGAACTGATCTTCACGAAATGTCTTGGGTACCTTTTTTATCACCTTCGAATGAGAACGAGTGTTTCTGGGTGCGGTCTAAAATTCAAGATGGCTGCCAGTGGCCATTTTGTACCGAAATTAGGTCTAATCAGTTTTTTGTACACAACTTCTATACAGCTCAGACTAGGGGCCATATTTATGAACCAATCTTTACGAAACTTCTTGGGTACCTTTGTTATCACCGTGGGATGAGAGCGAGTGTTTTGGGGTGTGGTCCGAAATTCAAGATGGCCACCAGCAGCCATTTTGTACCAAAATTAGTGCAATCAGTCTTTTGTACAGAACTTCTGTATGAAAGTTCTGATTTGAATAAATTTTTGTATGAATGTTTAGTAACATGGAATACATCACATATTGTAAGGGGGTTTTTTTTCGTGCAGAAATTATGCAAATTAGATGAACTTTGATTTATTCAGTGCTACTTACACAATGTAAGCACACATGTCAATAAGGCTCAGGGTAGAGGCTGTATTTATGAACCGATCTTCACAAAACTTCTTGGGTACCTTTGTTATCACCTTGGGATGAGAATGAGTGTTTCTGGGTACGGTCCAAAATTCAAGAGTGGCCATTTTGTATCGATATTAGGTCCAATCAGTTTTTGTCACAAGTTCTATACAGCTCGTATTTATGAACTGATCTTCACAAAACTTCTTGGGTACTTTTGTTTTCACCTTGGGACAGGAACGAGTGTGTTTTGGGGTGCCTTTGTTATCACTGTGCTATGAGAACAAATATTTTGGGGTTCAGTCAGACCCACTCTGGGACTCAAAGATTTTTTTCTAGTTTAGCATCTGACTGTCACCCACCTTTACAATACTTTACCTATACATTTGTTACAGGCAACGGTCAGTATTTATGTACAGACCGTTACAATACTTTATATGTACCTTTGTTATCAGGTCATTACCTAGATGTTTGTCATTGCAGTGTCACATACTATACATGTACATGTCTTTGTCTTGACAAGTTGAGCTACAGTGTCATTGACACTTTCATTTATATTTGGTATGTGGGTAGATTATCTCAAGACGACGTGTCGCGTACCAAGGTTGCCATGCTTTGACCTTGAAGTTTGACCACAAAATCAAATTATTCAGAATTTGTTTTTTTTTTCTGACAAGTTCGTGTCCCGGAAGGGATTTTAATCAGATTTTACCTATTGCTTGAAATATTTTAGTATTACGGTTCACATCAGTTTATACCTAACATCGATTAGTTGCTGCGGGGCCTGCAGAGATGGATTCCATCTCCGTGATATCTAGTTTGTTGTGAAGCTTCCTTAGGACCAACAGAATGAAGTGGTAAAAAAAAAATGCTATCGATTTTATCATAGGTACTTTTTCGGGACTTTGAAAAAGTGCTTAGTCAGCATTTTTTAACACTGGGTAATGGGGAAAACATTAAAGAATCTTCTTCTCCCTAACCACTGGTCCAAAGGCTTTCATATTTCAGATATAATATCATTGGAAGGTTGATTCACATATTTGTTGAAATCAATTCCCTGGGTCCATATTTGAGCTCTCTATGGGAGCCCAAATGTTCAAATTAGTTCAATATGAGGAATACTCTTTAAAAATCTTCTTCTTCAGATCCACCAATCAGTATGTTTTGATATTTGGTATGCAGCATCCTTAGGGGGGTGAGATTCAAGTTTGTTCAAGCCAAGTCCCTGGGTTCATATTTGAGCTCACTGTGGGAGCCCGAATTATAACTTAGTTCAATATGAGGAATTTTCTTTAAAAATCTTCATCAGATTCAACAGTTTGAAATTTTTTATATTTGGTATGCAGCATCTTTAGGGTGCTGAGATTCAAGATTGTTCAATCCAAGTCCCTGGGTTCATATTTGGGCTCCCTGTGGGACCACGAATTATAACTTAGTTCAATGTGAGGAATATTCTTCAAAAATCTTCTTTACATCCACCAGTCAGAATCTTTTGATATTTGGTATACAGTATCCTTAGGGAGATGAGGTATAAGTTTGTTAAAGACAAGTCCCTGGGTTCATATTTGGGCTTCCTGTGGGAGCCCGAATAGTACCATAATTTCTATTTTCCAAACTGAGAGCCCAATTTGAACCAAATTTGATATGAGGGCTTATTGGGCCATAAGTACTTACAAAAACATTTTTCCCATCACCCCATTGGAACTGCAGGAGCTAAAAATAGAAAAAAATTCAAACGCCCATATCTCCAAAACTACACGGCACTGAGAATTTTTATTTTGTGTGAAGCTTCCTTAGGAACAGCAGAAAGGAATGATCAAAAAAAAAAAACTGCCATCATTTTTTTTCAAAGGGTACTTTTCCAGGAATTTGAAAAAATGCTGAGTCATCATTTTTTCACACTGTGATTAATGAGAAAAATATTAAAGAATCTTCTTCTCCCATACCACAGCTCCAAAGGCTTTTATATTTCACATATAACATCTTTGGAAGATTCATTCACATGTTTGTTGAAATCAAATCCCTGGGTCCATATTTGGGCTCTCTATGGGAGCCCAAATGTTCAGATAAGTGCAGTATGAGTAATATTCTTTAAAAATCTTATTCCAATCCACCTATCAGAAACTTTTGATATTTGGTATGCAGCACGCAAGTCAAATTCCACAACCTCCCAACACTGGAACATCATTCCGTGGATACTGCTGACCGTCAGCGGTCTGTATGAGACTTTGACAAACTTTGTGGTCTCAAAACAGGTACTTTAACCCCCTTCACACTGATGTCAAAATATCCAGATTTGAAGTAGCCATTTTTCCCATAATGCAACTGGGAATTTAACCAATTCAATCTTGTTTGACAGAGCTCATTGAGCTATGTCAAACAAGATTGAATTGGTTAAATTTCTAGTTGCATTATGGGAAATATTTGCACCTTGAACTTTAGATATTTCCACATCAGTGTGCAGGGGGTTAATCCTTTACCCAATGCAGAGAATATCAAATTTTTTTATTTTAATTACTATTTTAAAAAAAATTTCAACAAAACCATATCATCTGACCCCTCAATGGAATGAGCTCATCATTTTTTTTTTTTTCAGCTGCTCAGTTTGCAAATAACATGGTCGCATGCAGGCTATTCGTTACTTAAAGGGTTAACAAACGAGAAGGTCCTGTGAATAATTGTCAAATGACCGCAGCAGGGGTGTTTCATCAAGTCTTGGCTGCCTCTCACGACAGTCATGACTTTATTAGAAAATACTTTTCAACTGAGAGGGTGTGGTGTAATAGAAAGCCTGGAGAATTGCCCAGGCCCTTATTTAATGGGGTTTTATGATACTTTAAACAAGCAAGGCCATATGTTGGGGTCAGGTTTCAAGGAGTGGAAGCAGGAGTACCCAGAGAAAACAACTGAGTAATGGTGAGTAACTCAAAATCTTCAGCTTACTAATCCTGCACAAGTTATTTATTTATTTATTTATTTATTTATTTATTTATTTATTTATTTATTTATTTATTTAATGGGGTTTAGCAACACTTTCAATAGCCAGGGTCACCTCATGTCAGACAGTTTTTTGGATGGAGGAAGCCGCTTACCCAGAGAGAACAACCGAGCAGTGGTGAGTAACTGTCAAAATCTTCAGCTTATCCTGCACAAGTTATTTATTTATTTTTTTGATGGGGTTTAGCAACACTTTCAATAGCCAGGGTCACCTCGTGTCAGACAGTTTTTCAGATGGAGGAAGCGGGTGTACCTGGAGAGAACCACTGAGCAGTGGTGAGCAACTGTCAGGCTCCCCAATGTATTAACTCCACACAAACAGGGTTAGCATTGGTTGAAAACAAGTGCATCACTGATGTGCAGAACACCTTAATACACAGTGCCACCGTGCCCCATGATGTGCAGTACACCTTAATACACAGTGCCATCGTGCCCCTTGATGTGCAGCACACCTTAATACACAGTGCCACCGTGCCCCTTGATGTGCAGCACACCTTAATACACAGTGCCACCGTGCCCCTTGATGTGCAGTATACCTTAATACACAGTGCCACCATGCCCCTTGATGTGTAGTACACCTTAATACACAGTGCCACCATGCCTCTTGATGTGCAGCACACTTTAATACACAGTGCCACCGTGCCCCTTAATGTGCAGTACACCTTAATACACAGTGCCACCGTGCGCCCCTTGATGTGCAGTTCACCTTAATACACAGTGCCACCGTGCCCCTTGATGTGCAGCACACCTTAATACACAGTGCCACTGTGTCCCTTGATGTGCAGCACATCTTAATACACAGTGCCACCTTGCCCCTTGATGTGCAGCACTCCTTAATACACAGTGCCACCGTTCCCCTTGATGTGCAGTTCACCTTAATACACAGTGCCACCGTACCCCTTGATGTGCAGCACACCTTAATACGCAGTGCCACCGTGCCCCTCGATGTGCAGTACACCTTAATACACAGCGCCACCGTGCCCCTTGATGTGCAGCACACCTTAATACACAGTGCCACCTTGCCCCTCGATGTGCAGTACACCTTAATACACAGTGCCACCGTGCCCCTTGATGTGCAGCACACCTTTATACACAGTGCCACCGTGCCCCTTGATGTGCAGTACACCTTAATACACAGTGCCACCTTACCCCTTGATGAGCAGTACACCTTAATAAACCATGCCACTGTGCCCCTTGATGTGCAGCACACCTTAATACACAGTGCCACCGTGCCCCTTGATGTGCAGCACACCTTAATACACAGTGCCACCGTGCCCCTCGATGTGCAGTACACCTTAATACACAGTGCCACCGTGCCCCTTGATGTGCAGCACACCTTAATACACAGTGCCACCGTGCCCCTCGATGTGCAGTACATCTTAATACACCATGCCACTGTGCCCCTTGATGTGCAGCACACCTTAATACACAGTGCCACCATTCCCCTTGATGTGCAGCACACCTTAATACACAGTGCCACCGTGCCCCTCGATGTGCAGCACACCTTAATACACAGTGCCACCGTGCCCCTTGTTGTGCAGTACACCTTAATACACCATGCCCCCATGTGGGCAATTGGGATTAAGTGCCTTGCCCAAGGACACAACATAGTTGTGCTGGCAGGGATCAGACCATGAACCTTTTGGTTTGAAGTCCAATGCTGTAACAACTGAGCCACCACACTCCCACAATTAGGATTAGAACAGGTTGAAGATGTGTATCGATGTGCAGTATGTCTTAGCATGGGAGCGTATTGGCTCAATAGTTAGGGCATTGGATTTCAAACTGAAAAATCCATGATTTGATCCTGACCAGCTTTAACTGCATTATCTCCTTGGGAATGGCACTTAACCCTTTACCCAATGGGGGGCGCGGTGGCTCAGTAGGTTGAGGTGCAGGCTGCAAGCCGAGAGGTCCTCGGTTCGAATCCCACCTACGGCAACCGCGTTGTGTCCTTGGGCAAGACACTTCACCCCCATTGCCCATGTGGGGGCACGATGACGCCGTGTACTAAGGCGTACTGCACGTCGATGGTCCGCATGTCTTCAACCAATCTAACCCTGCCTGTGCTGCAGTGCGGAGTTACGATGTTGGGGAGCTGGCAGCTGCTCGTCGTTGCTCGGTGGTTCTCTCCGGGTACTCCGGCTTCCTCCACCCGTAAAACTGTCATGGTCATGATTAGCCATTGTGCATAAATATGTGACCCTAAACATCAATAAATAAATAACTTTACCCAATGCAGACAATATCAGAATATATTATTTTAAATAAGACATTATTTATTTATTTATTTATTTTTTTATTAACTGGTAGAGTGCTGGAAGCCCATATTTGGGCTTTATTCTGAAGTGCAGGTGCTTCAACTTAAAGGCATCATTTTTGGTGGCTGACCTTCATATTCCCTTTGAAGTTAAATAATTTTGTCTGTAAAGATTGCCTTGTTACAATTTATGAGAGAGTGCCTATTGGCACTCTCTCATAAATTGTAACAAGGCAAAGATACATGAACAAATTTTGATGACCAAAAATAACTCGGCACTCTACCAGTTAATAAATAAATACGTCTTACTTAGCACACTTCAATCATGCTCCCACTTAGGAAATTGGGATTAAATGTCTTTCCGAAGGACATGGGTTAGGATCGAAGCTGCGACTCTTTGATACGAAGTTCAATGCTGTAACCGATGAGCCTCTACACGCCATTAAAGATTAAAAGAGCCTCGATGTGTATCCATTAGATTTATTGTGTGAAATTGGATTTTACAACTCCTTACTTTGGCGATCGCCCACCTCAAAATGACAAGTCTGAAGTCTGATTAAGTGAGAAGTAGTTATTCATATAAAAAGTACTTTCTAAATGTACATGGTACCAGATAGATAAAAAGTTGGTATCCAATAAACTGGAGACAATTTCATTACTTCCCTGGTTTACATTGAACAAATAAATTGGAATGTGAGGAGACTGGTTTCACAGACAGGCTTTTGATCTGCAGTCAACAGGAGCTTCTCAGAAATAATTCTCTTCTGCCTATCTATATCCTTATCCACACTTCATCGTTATTCCACTTAACCCCTTACCCAACGCAGACGATATCAAACTTTATTATTTTAAATATAATTTTTTCAAATTTTTAAAAGATTTCAACAAAACCGTATCATGTGACCCCTCATTGGAACGAGCTCGATGAGCTCATTCCAACGAGGAGTCACATGATATGGTTTTGTTGAAATCTTTTGAAAATAATATTTTTTCAACTACTGAATTTGTATATTACGCAGGTGGATGCGGCCGATTGTTGGGTAAAGGGTTAACTGTTTTAGTGCTGTGATCTGTTCTCAGATGAGAATAAGATCAGGTTTTGGCCGTTACGTTGGGTAAAGGGTTAACCCTTTACCTAACGTAACGGCCAAAATCGGCCAGCGCTATTCTCAAAAATCGGCTATTAATTTTCATTATTTTTTTCATTTTTTGTCTCAAAAACATAGGTTATGACCCCTCCTTGGAACGAGCTCGTCGAGCTCGTTCCAACGAGGAGTCATAACCTATGTTTTTGAGACAAAAAATGAAAAAAATTAGTTATTCAAGAATTATTTTTGCAAGTGTCGTCTGCTTTTCAGGTTAGGTAAAGGGTTAAAGAAATTGCTATCAGTGAAAATTGAGATGATAATTGCGAAGTCTTAATGTTGCTATACCCCACCACCACTAGACAAAGCAGCATTAAGTGTTAGTCTTGTCTGTATGTACATATGTCCGTCTCTCTGACTTTTTTGTTTCTGGATGACATAACTTGCATATGCATTCAACAGGGCTCGAAATAAACGGCCGCTTGTCCCGGACAACCAATTTTCGTTTGGCACAACCAGCCAGTCCACCAGCGCTTGTCCCTGGAACAACAAGATTTTATGTCAGGGAGTGCAAAAATTGCGTGTTTCAACAAGTTTTTGCATCAAAAGACAGGTCCCAATATTATTAAATTGACACAATTATTTACAAGAAAGCCTTCAAAATGCATAACTGAAACAATCACCTCTCAGCAGTTTATTTTTATCATCACGTAAAATCCATGTTTTTTCATGCACCAAATAATTCTCATAATCTCATTGGCTCTTCATAATTACGAGATATCTGGGCCGGATGACAAGAATATAGCGCAAGCGCATAGTCTCTGCTTTTAAAGCAAACATGTTTCCAATGAAAACAATGTGTGCATTTGCGGAATAAAATTGTTTTTGGTTTTTTTTCGAAATGGTGGCTTTAAATTGAATTACTAACGGGCGAATTTAAATAGAAGGTGATGCGAGGAATCTGCTGTGCGGTAAGTTCAAAAATGTAGGTAGTCTTATATGAATAGTTTGTTTCCGATACGGAGGTAAAAATATGACCTAAAAATGACTGGTCCTCATTCAGTGTTTGTTGACAGCGCACAGAAAAAATTGTGGGTACCAGGGGTTTGGGGGTGTTAGCAGTCAGTTGAGCTGGGTTACTACTGGAAGTTACAACTGGTCTTCGATGTCCAAGCCTACAATGTCGCTATTAAATTTTGGTTTCAGCCGTAGTGACAAGAGTCGAGAAGCTAATGTCAGTAATGATCAATCGGGTGAAAAATAAAAAAACGAGGAAATAGTGACGATTCATTAGCTAATACTGAGACTGAGAGTGCAAATAACAACCAGGGCACCGCTAGTCAGCCAAAAAAAACGTTTGATATTCACAATCACTGGAAATAATGCCCAGTCTGTCTTATTTCAGATTCTCATCTGTAAGGCATAACAGATCGAGAATACTTGTCTTTGAGTATATAAACGTTTGAAAACCTTCATTTGTAGTATTGCTTAAGTCTTTAAATAAAAGTGTATTATTCAAGTAGTTGCTTTGTTATTACTGTAAAAGAAATTCAAAAACTAATTTTTCCAAGGAACACCTTGGACAACCTGATTTGGTTTGGGACAACCAACATATGCTTTCCGGTTGTCCCATGGGACAAGTGCAAAAAAATCTAAATTTCAAGCCCTGATTCAAAATTTTTTTAAATCTTTCACATATTGTACAGAATGATAATATACAGATAAAGATCTCATTTGGAGGGGGGGCGCGGTGGCCTTCCGGTAACCGGTTCTCGTCAGATCACCAAAGTTAAGCAATGTCGAGCGTGATTAGTAGTTGGATGGGTGACTATTTCAGCGACTGATACGTGCTCCCGCATTGTGTCCTTGGGCAAGGCACTTAACCCTGATTGCCTACATGGGGGTACGATGACGCTGTGTATTAAGGTGTACTGCACGTCGATGGTGTGCATGTCTTCAACCAATCTAACCCTGCCTGTGCCGCGGTGCAGAGTTACGATGTTGGAGAGCTGACAGCTGCTTGTCGTTGCTCGGTGGTTCTCTCCGGGTACTCCAGCTTCCTCCACCCAGAAAAGGTCACCGACATGATATGGCCTTGGCTGTTAATGTGTGGTTAAATCCTAATAAGAAAACGTATTTACATTCTCCATTCTGGAGTAATTCCCCTTGAGGTACTGAAGATAATATATTTTGTGGGTTCCAGACAATAAGTTGGGTTGACTTTTACCAATTTTTTAAAAACATTCACATATTGTATAAAATGTCAAAATACAGGTCAAGTTCTCATTTGGCCATATTCTCCATTGTGGACTTCTTCCCCTTAAGTTTGTAAAAAATAATATATTTTATGGTTTCTAGACACTAAGTTGAGTTCACCTTTGCCAATTATTTTATACCTGCACTCCCGATAAGAATGAGGGTATACTAAATTACATGCATCTGTGTGTCTGTCAGTCCATCCATCCATGCATCCGTCCATTCACAGCGATATCTTATAGTGAATGGATGTATTCCAATGAAATTTGGTATGAGGGGTCCTTATTATGCCCCCGACTTCCGAAGAAGGATTCGGGGTATCTAGTGAAGCCCTCTGCCTGTCCATCTGTCCATACGAACATTTTGCATTGTAATTTCAAAGCCATCACTCGGATTTGGATCTCCTTAATGGTATGCTGATAGACCTGCATGGGGGAACAGATATGCACAAGGAATGGGTTCCATCCAGTAATTTTTCCCAGAGTTATGGCTCTTTTTCGACTCAGAAAATTTTTCTGTTTTCACACTCTACTTAGAAAATTTTTCTATCCCACACTTACTTCAAGGCGACTTCAAACTTGAATACGGTTCGAGGGCAGTGGCCCACACTTTGCATTGCCATTATGACAAAGCCTCTCCTGCACATGTTATAAAAAAATTGCCTGCATTTTTCAACCCAGTTATGATCCTTACTTTGTTTTTAACCCTTTACCTAAAACAAAAAGCAGGCGACACCTGCAAACAGAATTCTTGAATAACTAAATATTTTAATTTTTTGGCTCAAACACATTTTTAGTTATACGAGGATGTTTTTTTCCAAGTGACGTCTGCAACTCAAGTTAGGTGATGGGTTAAAAAGTCATACTAAGTGGCTAATTTGTGCGTGTGTGTGTCATATGATAAATAGAATATGAAATGAGTGTTTTTCTCATATAATATTTATGAAACTTGTCTGAATTTTCCATTTGGGCTCGCCAGAGGCTCACCAAAACGGAAAATTCTTAGACTCGTTTCATAAATATTATATGAGAAAAACACTCATTCCATATCCTCTATATCTTCCAGAAGGATTATAAAAAAAAGATTAATCAAGATAAAAAAGATTAAGGAACAAAGAAATATTTTGATAAGAAGATTAAATGGATAAACTGGTAATTCAGTTCACCCAAAACAAACGGCCATGATTAGACCTTTTATCTATAGATTACTTGACAGGCATAAATTGATAATGGCACACTAAATAATAAACCACAAAGTTTTTGAGACCTTCGAGAAGAATATTTGTTGTGCAAAATTTTGGTGCCAAAAGCTGTATTTTTGGTGCTAAATATTTTTTTTTAACCCTTTACCCAACACAGACGATATCAAAATTTATTATTTTAAACATCATTTTTTAAAATTTTTCAAAAAATTTCAACAAAACCATATCATGTGACCCCCTCGTTGGAACGAGCTCGTTCCATCGAGGGGTCACATGATATGGTTTTGTTGAAATTTTTTGAAAAATAATATTTTTTCAACTGCTAAATTTGCATATTATGCGGGCGGATGCGGTCGATTCGTTGGGTAAAGGGTTAATTGGCCCCCCTACAGCACAAAGACTGGTCCCTTTTTGTACCATTTCATTGTGTTGTCTCATTGTTAGATATGGGCAGTATATTGAAAAACTGAACTGATACTGATGTGGGGATACCGAAATAGTTCGGTATTGAACTATTTGTTCGGTTCACTCTTTGGGTGAACCGAACAAATAGTTCAATACCGAACAAAACCATCTGTATTTTAAAATTTTCCTACATTCACTATTTACAAGTCCCTGTTGAGGCGTGATAACAGTTGAAAGGTTCATTTTCATGAAAGAAGTGACCGATTTTCTTTTAAGTTTTGTTAACCCTCAATGGACTGGGCAACTGTCCTGAATTCCCACTAGACTACAACCTGTACATGTCCAATTGCTTAGCAGTGATTTCTAGTCAGGTCTTGGCTGCCTGTTAAGGCAGCCAAGACCTGACTAGAAATCACTGCCCAGATCTTTTGTCTATAGTCTGCAGGACCTTTTAAAGATGGCATGGTCAGGGCACCTGCTCTGAGATCCCAAAAGCCTGAAATAGGACTTTAAACATTAAGATGTGTTCAGAACAAGTCACAAAATTACTGAAGATATGATTTGTGGTTGTAAAAGAATGCCACTGTTGAGCTCATTGGCGGTGTGATTTATACTGACATTGTGGTAGAATGATACAACTTATTCTGCTTTTCCTGCTGTGAATTCATCTTTGGAACTATCAGCAAATCTCAGTCAAGTCTGATACCGAAGACTGACCCGATACCAAGGTATACACCACTAAAAATACAGATAATAAACTCAAAATTCCAAAATTGCCATCTCTGCTAATCATAGACAAAAATGAGTCACACCTCGCCAACCTTGAGCTATTGTCGATGGCTTTGAGTTCGAGTATTATGTGTAAGTCTGATTCCTGGAGAAGGAATACACAACTATAAATTCTGACAGTTTTCACTAAAGCTGATTGAAACTTCCATCAGTGATAATAATTACTGTCTCTACATCGGTGATTACAACACAGGCACTCAGTAGATGGCTACAAATAATTCTAGAAACATAAACAAATTCTTTTATAAGTCTAGCTAAAAGCCAGATAAGATATTTGAGTTCCAGACAAACAATCAAAGAAAATGGTATACACTTGGATTACTGCAGTAAAATAAACATAAATGTTCTAATCATACACAAAAGGCCGTCAGTAGATTGGATTTCATGGAAGTATGTACCATCTAAATCAACATTGTCTGAAGATAGTAATGTATTGTTTTTTCAGCAGGGATTCTTTTTAGAAGTTATAGTTAAGTCTCAGATGGCACAAATTATGGAGAGGATGAGAGAGTGGTTAAGGTGATACATTAATGGGCATAAAAGATCATAAGTGTAACTCCTGGGGTCCTAATTCAGACTTGTTCACTTTTTATTGCAAAAGAACAGATGCCCAACATACACTCTTTGGGTGAAATCAAAACTTTTATTCTATGTACCTTAGCAGTTGTTTTTAGGCATGTCTTGGCTGCCTATGTAGGCAGCCAAGACAGCCTAGAAACAACTGAAAAGCAGCAGGAGTTGAACTGTCAAAGTGTCACAAAAATGTACAAAAATTCTCTAGGCCCCTAAGGGTTAGATCTAGAAAAGTCTATTATATTATATTCCTGAGCAATGTAGTTAACCCTACTTGATTGGGTGAGAGCACAGCAGCATGTTGTGTGATAACATGGTGCATTATGGGAATTCGTAATATTCTTGAAATCCAGAAATAATTTTTGTGCCCCCTCCCACACCACCCCCCCCCCCCCCCCCCCCCATAAAAAAAAAATTCTGAAAATGATGTTTGAAACCAAAAGCATTTGAAAGTGATAAATAGAGGATACCTAGTGTTTTTGAGTGGATACTGAAAATTATCTCACGAGTGAGCGAGAGAAATGAGAAATAACCATTCGTCTCGATAACGAGTGAGATAATTTTTGGTAACCACTCAAAAACACTAGATTTTCTTTTTATAAGAATCTGATCATTCCTATCGATAATTTCACTTGTTTTAACTTTGAATTGATGCACGAAATTGATAAGCGCAAGTGATTTAATCGATACTTGGAACAGGTAGCATTTTGCAATCTGATTCAGCTGGCAGGTTTCTTGCATCATTTCAAGTGAATACATTTGAATTATTGCTGGAAATTATCGGTATCCACTGAAAAACACTAGATTTTCTTTTCTCATACATTTTTAGAACAAATTGACCATTTGCAGTGATAATTTGACTCATATTCATTCACCTTGAAGCAGTGACCAGCCGTGAGGGCGACTAGAGCGATTATGTCGCCTTTCTAAGCCCAAAGTCGCTTAGAAAAATAGTCGGGGCAATTACAAGTCGCCCTCTAAAAATTGGCCAAAATGAGGAAAGGCTGAACTGAGTGATGCGAGCTTTGCATGAAAACGATTATTTTCAAAAATCGAATGTGCTCAAGTGTGATAAATGGGCATTTTAATTCGTCAAATAAACGTCCATTTAATGAATCACACGACAATCAATTGTCCATTGTCTTTTTTGGCGGATTTTTTTATTTCTATTTTGTTGCGTTTCAGTTGGAGCTTCAAATGTCGAAACGAAAATAGGTGACTTACGCGACTCAACAAAATAACTCAGTTTGAAAGTATTACGTCGCTTAGGATGCCGAAAATGTATACACAACGGATGTATTTTATAACACAGTATTTTTATTTCGTTTTGCTGACGACTGTTAACTGTTGGGCCGTCTATTCCCACAAAAACACAAATGGAATTGAAACACATGAAAAAAGCTTTAGTGATGACAAGAAAAGCTCTGTACAGGACACAAGAGTGCATGTGGACGATCTTGAAAAAGGGTCCTCCTAAACACCGGAATGACACGAAATGACGCGGAATGACACCAGAATGCTATAAAAATGATGTGGAATGACATTTCTTTTACAAAATACTCGACCCCAGAATGTATTTTGTTTATTAACTAACAAAGTACCTCCCAAGCAACCTTCTTACATCTGGTCCTGTTCACACTTTCAGACTTAGGAAATTATTAGCTTAGTAGACTTTGGTGAAAGGCAACCACAGGAGGGTGCTGGGGGATTGGCATGAAGAAGAGGGGAGGGGGTCATGAAGGAGAGGGTAGCAGTGGGGGATTTTCAGTCAATAATTACTTTGTGATTTTTTAACCTGGCATAGATGCCTCATAGACAACTGGACCTGGATTAATCAGACGTTAATGGAGGACCACAAATTGAAAATACGAAGGGGCGGCGGGGGTGGTACATGAATATTCTTAATTTTCCCCACTTGCCTATGAAGTCTCCCTATATGACTCTGCAGTCTCCCTATTTTTCTGGAGGGAGACATGGAGTCTCCCTAAAATTTCCCCCTAGGCTGGTCCCTGCCTTGAAGTGATGCTTTTAAAGCCACCATTTTGATTGATACTGTGAAAATTTCTATATATTTGATAATCTATCGTTTTGCGTATAATAAAAGACTTTACAGTTTTGTCTGTACTCTTATTCTTGGACTTTGTATAATAGCACAGAAGTCTTTTCCAGAAGTAAATATTTTGATGATGCAAAATTAATTTAATCCTTTACCACACACAAGTAGCCAGAACATGCACTAAAATTTCTTGAATAACTGAGGTAATTAGGCTGACTGTATCTAAATGTGAGGCTTTGTCAGCGTGACTTAATTGTACCACCTGTTGTAATTAGGCTAACTGTATCTAAATTTCAGGCTTTGTCAGTGTGACTTAATTGTATTACCAGTGGTAATTATGCTGACTGTATCTAAATATCAGCATGTTTTAATTGCGCCGCCAGGCAGTGGTAATTAAGCTAACTGTAATTAAGTGACAGCTTGACTTAATTGCACCACCAGACAGCGGTAATTGGGTTGACTGTATCTCAATGTCAGCATGACTTAATTGCACCACCAGGCATTGGTAATTGGGCTGACTGTATCTGAATGTCAGCATGACTTAATTCTTTGAAGCCAGGGAATCAGAATGAATTTATTGAACATGACATACGGCGAAAAACTTACAGTAAAGCAGGTGCTTCTAGTCAAGTGTCGTCTGCCTATTCATGGAGACGACACTTGACTAGAAGCACCTGCTCAGTGTTTAATTCCCTCCCAGCCCAAAGATAACCAAACCATCACAGCCAGATTACCTGCCGTATTACATCACAGGCAGGAAAACTCGACTCCCGGCTTCTAAGAGTTAATTGCACCACTTGACAGTGATGATTGGTTTGACTGTATCTAAATGTTAGCTTGACTTAATTGCATCACCAGACAGTAGTAACTGGGCTGACTGTATATAAATGCTTGATTCAGTTGCACCACCAGGCAGTATTAATTGGGCTGACTCTAAGTGCCAGTGTGACTTAATTGCACCACCAGACATTTGTAATTATGCTAACTATATCCAAAATGTCAGCATGACTTAACCCTTTACCCAACGTAACGGCCAAAACTGGCCAGCGCGATTCTCAAAAATCGCCAATTAATTTTGATTATTTTTTTCATTTTTTGTCTCAAAAACATGGGTTATGACCCCTCGTTGGAACGAGCTCGTCGAGCTCGTTCCAATGAGGGGGTCATAACCTATGTTTTTGAGACAAAAAATGAAAAAAATTAGTTATTCAAGAAATTTTTTTGCACGTGTCGTCTGCTTTTCATGTTAGGTAAAGGATTATTTGCACCACCAGAGAGTGGTAATTGGGCTGACTGTATCTCAATGTCAGTGTGACATAATTGCACTACCAGACAGTAGTAATAGGACTGAATGTATCTAAATGTTAGCATGACTTTATTGCACCACGAGACAGTGATAATTGGGCTGATTGTATCTAAATGTTTGCATGACATAATTGCACCACCGGACAGTGGTAATTGGGCTGATTGTATCTAAATGTTAGCATGACATAATTGCACCACAAGACTGTAGTAATTGAGTTGACTGTATCTGAATGCCAGCATGACTTTATTGCACCACCAGACAGTGATAATTGGGCTGATTGTATCTAAATGTTTGCATGACATAATTACACCACCAGACAGTGGTAATTGGGCTGATTGTATCTAAATTTTAGCATGACATCATTGCACCACAAGACTGTAGTAATTGAGTTGGCTGAATCTAAATGTTAGCATGACTTAATTGCACCACCGGACAGTAGTAATCGTGCTAACTAATTGGGCTGAATATATCTAAAAGTCAGTGTGACCAAATTGCACCATCAGACATTGATAATTGGATTAACTGTATCTAAATGTTACCGTGACTTAATTGCACCACCAGACAGTAGTAATTGGGCTGATTGTATCTAAATGTCAGCATAACTTAATTGCACCACCAGACTGTGGTAATAGGGTTGACTGGAGCTAAAAGTCAGCATGACTTAATTGCATCACCAGGCATTGGTAATTGGGCTGACTGTATCTAAATGTTAGGGTGACTTAATTGAATTGGGCTGACTGTATCTAAATGTTAGAGATGACTTAATTGCCCCACCAGACAGCAGTGGTTTAACTGAGTGTATCTAAATGTTAGCATGATTTAATTGCACCACCAGACTGGTAATTGGGATGACTGTATCTAAATGTTAAACATGACTTAATTGCACCACCAGACTGGTAATTGGGCTGACTGTATCTAAATATCAGCATGACTTAATTGCAACACTAGACAGTAGTAATTGGGTTGATTGGATCAAAATGTTAGCATGACTTAATTGAACCACCATACAGTGGTAGTAGGGCTTACTGTATCTAAACGTTAGTGTGACTTAATTGCATCACCAGACAGTAGTGGTTGGACTGATTGTTTCTAAATGTTAGCATGAAGAGGGGCTAACTAAAATGCTGGGAATTGTTGGGAAATATGTGAGCAAATGGAGACTCGAATTTAATGAAAGCAAGAGCAAAGTTATACCTGTGGGCCGCAAAGTGGACCCCACTCGCAGGTGGAGAGTGGGTGAGTTCTGCATTCCGGAAGGTAACAGCAAACTTCTCAGTGTAGGGGAGACAGGTGATGACGAGTATTTGAGGGTAAATATAAACATTACAGGAAGAGGCATCTACCGAAATCACACAAATAAATTGATTCTGAAGGGGAAGCCAATCCTTAACCAAATGAAACTTAAAGGGAGAAACAGTTTCAATAAGGTTTTCGTGGGGAAAACCATTTGGGAAATGGTGGGTCTGCCAAGTATTACATACGGGTCGGAAGTGGTATCCCTAAACCAGATGGCCGTAAAGAGCTTGGAAATCCTACAGAACAATGCAGGCCGATGGATAACGGGGTCGAGTAATGCCTCAGCGCTAGAAGCAATCAGGGGTGAGCTTGGGTGGATGAGGATCAAGGACAGGATAGACCTGTTGAAACCTGGTTATCTTAATTATTTGGTAAACCTCCCAGACAGCCGATGGTGTAAAGTAATGTTCCTGAGAATTTTCAACTCAAATATAAAGATGGGGTGGATGGTCCATGTGAGGGAGCTAGTAGAGAACTACTCATTGGAGATCTCGGACCTGGACGTTGGGGCCAACCAGGGTAAAAAAAATCGTCAGAGAAAGGGTCATGGAGGATTGTAACCATAATTGGCGAGAGGGGGTCAAATCAAAGAGGTCTTTGGGTGGCCTGAGTGATAAAGAGAAGCCAGGCTTTGAAGAGTACCTTGAGGGCACCTTTGGGGGGTTACTGCTGTTCAAGATGAGGTCGCAATCCCGGGAGCTGAGGGGAAAAATTGGGAAGGACAGTGAAAGGGAGTGCCAGATGTGTAATTTGGGCATGGCGGAGACCCTAGAACACTTTCTTCTAGAATGCCCAAAGTACCAGTCGAAAAGAATAAGATTCACTGGGAGTATAATGGGGAAGTGGGATGGGAGAATGAAGGACATGTGGTTAGGGGGAGACTCAAAGGAGAAGGTTAATATGCTAATCAGAGAGATTGGGAAGAATGGGGCAAGGGATGTCATCAAGCAGTTCGTCTACGAGTGTTGGGAGGAGAGGAGAAGCATGGGAATAGGGAGGCAGTTGGGAGTACAGGGCCTTCTCGTCCGAAAACCACGACAAATTAGCGGCTGGTCAAAGTGTTATTATTATTATTCCTTGATTGCATCACCAGACAGTAGTAATTGGGCTGATTGTATAGAAATGTCAGCATGACTTAATTGCACTGCCAGACTGTGGTAATAGGGTTGACTGGAGCTAAAAGTCAGCATGACTTAATTGCACCACAAGGCATTGGTAATTGGGCTGACTGTATCTAAATGTTAGGGTGACTTAATTGAATTGGGCTGACTGTATCTAAATGTTAGAGATGACTTAATTGCTCCACCAGACAGCAGTGGTTTATCTGACTGTATCTAAATGTTAGCATGACTTAATTGTACCACCAGACTGGTAATTGGGATGACTGTATCTAAATGTTAAACATGACTTAATTGCACCACAAGGCATTGGTAATTGGGTTGACTGTATCAAAATGTTGGCATGACTTAATTGCAACACTAGACAGTAGTAATTGGGCTGACTGTATCTAAATGTCAGCATGACTAAATTGCAACACTAGACAGTAGTAATTGGGTTGATTGTTTCAAAATGTTAGCATGACTAAATTGCAACACTAGACAGTAGTAATTGGGCTGATTGTATCAAAATGTCAGCATGACTTAATTGCAACACTAGACAGTAGTAATTGGGTTGATTGTATCAAAATGTTAGCATGACTTAATTGCAACACTAGACAGTAGTAATTGGGTTGATTGTATCAAAATGTCAGCATGACTTAATTGCAACACTAGACAGTAGTAATTGGGTTGACTGTATCAAAATGTTGGCATGACTTAATTGCAACACTAGACAGTAGTAATTGGGCTGACTGTATCTAAATGTCAGCATGACTAAATTGCAACACTAGACAGTAGTAATTGGGTTGATTGTTTCAAAATGTTAGCATGACTAAATTGCAACACTAGACAGTAGTAATTGGGCTGATTGTATCAAAATGTCAGCATGACTTAATTGCAACACTAGACAGTAGTAATTGGGTTGATTGTATCAAAATGTTAGCATGACTTAATTGCAACACTAGACAGTAGTAATTGGGTTGATTGTATCAAAATGTCAGCATGACTTAATTGCAACACTAGACAGTAGTAATTGGGTTGACTGTATCAAAATGTTGGCATGACTTAATTGCAACACTAGACAGTAGTAATTGGGCTGACTGTATCTAAATGTCAGCATGACTAAATTGCAACACTAGACAGTAGTAATTGGGTTGATTGTTTCAAAATGTTAGCATGACTAAATTGCAACACTAGACAGTAGTAATTGGGCTGATTGTATCAAAATGTCAGCATGACTTAATTGCAACACTAGACAGTAGTAATTGGGTTGATTGTATCTAAATGTTAGCATGACTAAATTGCAACACTAGACAGTAGTAATTGGGCTGATTGTATCAAAATGTCAGCATGACTTAATTGCAACACTAGACAGTAGTAATTGGGTTGATTGTATCTAAATGTTAGCATGACTTAATTGCAACACTAGACAGTAGTAATTGGGTTGATTGTATCAAAATGTTAGCATGACTTAATTGCACCACCATACAGTGGTAATAGGGCTTACTGTATCTAAACGTTAGTGTGACTTAATTGCAACACCAGACAGTAGTGGTTGGACTGATTGTTTCTAAATGTTAGCATGAAGAGGGGCTAACTAAAATGCTGGGAATTGTTGGGAAATATGGGAGCAAATGGAGACTCGAACTTAATGAAAGTAAGAGCAAAGTTATACCTGTGGGCCGCAAAGTGGACCTCACTCGCAGGTGGAGAGTGGGTGAGTTCTGCATTCTGGAAGGTAACAGCAAACTTCTCAGTGTAGTGGAGACAGGTGATTACGAGTATTTGAGGGTAAATATAAACATTACAGGAAGAGGCATCTACCAAAATCACACAAATAAATTGATTCTGAAGGGGAAGCCAATCCTTAACCAAATGAAACGTATAGGGAGAAACAGTTTCAATAAGGTTTTCGTGGGGAAAACCATTTGGGAAATGGTGGGTCTGCCAAGTATTACATACGGTACGGAAGTGGTATCCCTAAACCAGACGGCCGTAAAGAGCTTGGAAATCCTGCAGAACGATGCAGGCCGATGGATAACGGGGTCAAGTAATGCCTCAGCACTAGAAGCAATCAGGGGTGAGCTTGGGTGGATGAGGATCAAGGATAGGATAGACCTGTTGAAACTCGGTTATCTTAATTATTTGGTAAATCTCCCAGACAGCCGATGGTGTAAAGTAATGTTCCTGAGAATTTTCAACTCAAATATAAAGATGGGGTGGATGGTCCAAGTGAGGGAGCTAGTAGAGAACTACTCGTTGGAGATCTCGGACCTGGACATTGGGGCCAACCAGGGTAAAAAAATCGTCAGAGAAAGGGTCATGGAGGATTGTAACCATAATTGGCGAGAGGGAGTCAAATCTAAGAGGTCTTTGGGTGGCCTGAGTGATAAAGAGAAGCCAGGCTTTGAAGAGTACCTTGATGGCACCTTTGGGGGGTCACTGCTGTTCAAGATGAGGTCGCGATCCCTGGAGCTGAGGGGAAAAATTGGGAAGGACAGTGAAAGGGAGTGCCAGATGTGTAATTTGGGCATGGCGGAGACCCTGGAACACTTTCTTCTAGAATTCCCAAAGTACCAGTCGAAAAGAATAAGATTCACTGGGAGTATAATGGGGAAGTGGGATGGGAGAATGAAGGACATGTGGTTAGGGGGAGACTCAAAGGAGAGGGTTAATATGCTAATCGGAGAGATTGGGAAGAGTGGGGCAAGGGCTGTCATCAAGCAGTTCCTCTTCAAGTGTTGGGAGGAGAGGAGAAGCATGGGAATAGGGAGGCAGTTGGGAGTACAGGGGTAACCAAGGCCTTCTCGTCCGAGAACCGCGACAAATTAGCGGCTGGCCAAAGTGTTATTATTATTATTACTTGATTTCATCACCAGACTGGTAATTAGGTTAACTGTATCTAAATGTGAGTGTGACTTATTTGACCACCAGACAGTGGTTAAAGCAATAAAAGAATACAGAGGGGAAATGATTCTTTTTCAGACAAAAGTTAATCAAAATAATCAAACAAGGTTTAAAAGATTTACAATTCCAGACAAACAATCAGCCCTGGGATGTTTGTACAGAAACCAACAGCTAGGATATTTCTCTAGATATTCCAATAGGATACTGTTATTCAATTTATTGCTGTTGTTTCAGGCAGGGATGAGTTGATTTATGGAAAACAATTGAACAGATCTCATAGGAACTCTTGATATTATGTGATGGCAACAGAACAAAGCTGATTAAATGCTTTCCAGGAAATGACAGAAACATGATAAAACAGGCCTAAAATGTCACCTTGAGTGTTTTACGGATTACACTGGCTGACATTTGCTGTGGCTATTGTCTGATGGGGATATTATCTTTGTTAGTTATTGGTTGATGTTATCGGGAAAGACCTCCCTGGTGATAAACTTAATGCATATCTACTTGGCGTGAACATCATAACCATGATTTCCCAACTGAGTTTTAATTCTCATATCAGTGATATTTAACTGGTAGAGTGCTAGAAGCCACTATCAGGGCTTTAATATGTAGAGCCAATCTCCACACAATGGTTTCTCCCTTGCAGCGGATACACCTCTGCCAGAAGTTACTGAACTTTTTACGTCTAAATTTAGATTCACGGTTTCCCCCAATCCAAAACAAAACAGGAAATGCAGACGTTCAGTTCATAAACATGGCACCACAAACACCAACAAAATCGTCGCCGGTGAAGTGTTTCTCGTGCTTGCTGACGAGTATTGCTACTATTTTTAAGTTAAGTAACCCACGGTGCAGAAAAGAAAATGTTCAAATGAAGCTCAAGTTACTTAGTTTAACAACTGCACACTACGTTTCAGTGCTTCATCAAACTCCATGCCGATTGTCTGAGAATTAGATGACACGTGCGTTTATTTGTTTACAAATATCACGTGATTGTCGGTGTATTCTTACTTGGACTATATTTATTTCACTTTCCCCAATTTCTCATTGATTCAAACAGTATTTTTGAAAATTCCTTCTCAGGTAATAAAACCTGTTTAATTAAAAATCGGACTGATTTGAATTTATGAACCCGTACAGCACGATGCCCAATCTGCAAGATTCTTGCAGATTCGGAAACTTCTGGCAGAGATGTATCCACTGAAAGGGAGAAATCATTGCGTGGAGATTGATGTAGAGCAGGTACCCCAGCCTAAATGCGTCATATTCTGTGGATGTGCTTCATATTGTCTTAGCAGAGAAATTACTTAGTCTATATGGGTTTGGCTTGTTACAATTTATGGGAGAGTGCCTCTGGGCACTCTCCCATAAATTGTAACAAGGCAAAGACACATGAACAAATTTTGATGACCAAAAATAACTTAGCACTCTACCAGTTAACAATTTTACTGCCAAAATCTGATGAGTAAATAAAGTAATATTTTTTTCCTCATATTTAATTTTGAATACAACAATAGTAGTCTTTCAACACCTTGGGGACAAAACCTAATTGAATATTAGCCCTTTGTTAATTTTTTTTCTGTAGGCTGGATATCAAAGATATTGGTCTACCATAACCTTCGAGAGAAGACTAACTTAATATTGAATTTGTTAATTCATTTCTGTAGGTGGTAAACTTAATGTAACTTGCCACATTGAGGTTTCTGATGGCCCTTGTTGGAGTTAAAAAATTATCCTTAGAATGTTAAATATTAGTTTTCAAGTTCACCAATATGAAATTCTTTTCTTTTTTAGCCCCCCTACAGGAACCGTAAAGGGACTATAGGATTGCACTCCGTCCATCTGTCCATTTGTCCGTCTGTCTGTCTGTTTTTATGTTACGACCTCTCCCTCCAACATGCTTTAAGCTACACCTTTCATATTTGGTACATGGATAAATGGTTCTGAGGGGATGATGCATGCTCAAACTCAAAATTTTTTTTCAAAATCCAAGATGGCGAAATGGCAGCCATTTTTGTTGTGTTTTTTAAGCTTTTTTTCTCTATTGTCATGTTACCACCCCTCCCTCCAACATGGTTCAAGCTATACTTTGCATATTTGGCACATGGATAGAGGGTTGGGAGGGGATAATGCATGTTCAATATTTTTTTTTCAAAATCCAAGATGGCGGTATGGCGGCTATTTTTGTTGTGTTTTTTAAGCTTTTTTCTCTATTTTATGTTACCACCCCTCACTCCAACATGGTTCAAGCTATACTTTGCATATTTGGCACATGGATAGAGGGTTGTGATTAGATGATGCACATTCAATTTTTTTTTTTTCAAAATCCAAGATGGCAGCCATTTTTGTGGTGTTTTTTAAGGTTTTTTCTCTATTTTATGTTACCACCCCTCCCTCCAACATCGTTCAAGCTACACCTTTCATATACATGGTACATGGATAAAGGGTTGTGAGGGGACTATGCACGCTCAATATTTTTTTTCTTCAAAATCTAAGATCTGTCTGTGTCAGGGACACCTGAGGCCCCGTAAGGCCTGGGCTGACGTGGGGTTATTTAGTCCCGCTGATGAAGTTGCGGGAAAGTTAGACCAACGTGGAGGGTCGGAATCCAAGTGTCGCGAACTCGGCGCAGGGAGCTGAGTTAGACCGACGCCGTGATTCCTTCTCTGCCAAATTGGCCTGAAATAGGTTCGATTTCCGTTAGGTGTGATTCCTAATCACTTCAGGCTGTATAATGGAAAGAATGATTTAAAGTAACAACGAATCTTTTATTTACACATAAAAATAAATCCGTTTCAATATTTCAACAATCAACAATTCGATTCTTTTCACAGAAAATGGGTCGCTAGGGTTAAACAATTCTCAATAATCATATAGTCATTCTATAGCCCTGTACTGGCACTATAGTCTACACACTGGAAATGTTACTACCGTGAGCTCGCCATAAGAGCTTCACAAATCTGAAATGTTATTACTGTGAGCTCGCCATAAGAGCTTCACCCGCTTAGGCTCAAATGTCAACGTCTGTGCGTAACTGTCCCTCTGGCTGTCGGAGGGTTCCGACCAGCAATGTTCGTCATCTATAAAGACACCGTACTTCTGATTTGGGTCAGATATTGTCTACTCATACCTTATGTGCCTTTTGAAAGTCCTCCGTGAAAGTCCTATTGAAATATTCACCGTTCCTGGTTGAATTCACGATTCACAAATGCCCTTTTTGTGCTAGGGCGAAATTGTCACTCACACCGATCTCCAGTCGGTATTACGATGCCTCGACAGCAAAACAAACTACTCAGAACGCAATCAGTCTGATGCTTCAAAGGGTTAATACGCACAATACAATTAACCTACACTTCTGACTATTGCAGGCCGATACCTGCTACTCGACAATCTAAACTTTAACGTTCCACCTGGGGTGTTCCTTCTCACGAATTCGGCCCCGTAGCCGCCTATCAACGTTAAGCTAAATCAATCATGGAATGCCCTCTCTGGCGATTCCAGCCGTTTCAGGGTCCTGTGATCGAAGGTACCCTTATGCCAGGAAACAGAGTCCGCCTGTCCTGGACTTCACCAACGTGTGTGTGACCCCAAGTGTGTGTCTAATGCTCTGCTCTTCCAGGTATATATACTTTTTACCCTAAACTGTCAGGTGGACAGACGCTCATCCATCCATCTGTCAAAACAGTGGGAGATGGCGTATATCGAGACAGAATCAATACAAGTCATCTCGCGCGTGACTTAACGGTGACTTCACTTGTCGAGAAAACCGATTCGTTCTTGCCGTCATTGTTACCTAATGATCAGGTGACGATAAGATAGACATTTCTATCGTTTTAGAATCTCGTTTCTCAATTGACCGTGATGATATCTTGACACCAACCGATTACGTCTCGTATAAATTAAATGAGATTAGACCTTATCTAACATGCCGTTTCTCCCCTGGGTCCCTGCGCTAAAGCTGGATATACACCACGTGTGTTTTTCCAGCTTTACAGAGAAGTGAAATTCATGTAGGTTTTTCGCCTTGATGCGGAATATATTTTGAACTTACAATATCTTTAAATATGAGGCCCCTTGCCCCTATATTTAGGCTGGCTTTGCCCTGACAGTCTGTCCATCTGTCTGTCTGTCTGTCTGTCTGTCTGTCTGTTTTTATGTTACCACCTCTCCCTCCAGCATGCTTTAAGCTACACCTTTTATATTTGGTACGTGGATAAATGGTTTTGAGGGGATGATGCACGCTCAATATTTTTTTTTCAAAATCCAAGATGGCAGAATGGTGGCCATTTTTGCAGCATTAAATCAAACTTTCAACTCTAAATATATTAAAAGTTGCCGTGTTTAGAGTATTCAGTTGTCCTGCAGAATCATTTCCACAATGTGCATACAGTGTATTATATAACATGCCCCGAGTTACCAAGCTTCACCCAGAAGACGTCAGTAACTTGATGCTTTCTGTAACACAAATGCGAATACCAATTTAATCATTATAAAATACCTTAAATCAAGGAAAATGTTTTAATAACTTCCTTTTTTGGTATTACCAAAAGTAAGATTTCATCACCTTTCCCTTCATTTAAGGTTATTATAATGATTGGACCGGTCCAGGCAAAAATACCGCACCACCGAGAGCTGGACTCGACCTTCTTTTCACTGGACCGGACCATAACTGGCAGTCTTTGTACTTCTTAAACTACTAACCTGAAATGCAGAGATGCTTATATACTCTAGTGTCTTATGTGACAAAAACACCTTATGTCACAAAAGCGCCGTAGGGGACTAATACCACCTCGGTGGTCAAACACTTATTTAGCTCATCTTGACAATGTCAAGTATGAGCTATTGGAATGGGTTGCAATCCGTCATATGTCTGTACGTCTCTCTGTCCACAATTTTCTTTAGCACACCCTGCAGGCCACATCTCTCAACTGATCAGTTCCAAATTTGGTTTTGGGGAAATATATAGATGCGAGCTATTGAATTTTTCCAAATTTCGTGGAAAAACATTGCTGCCAGTGGTCATCTTAGATTTGGCATATAAATTGTCAACAATTCCATTGGCACACCCTATGTGCCACATTTCTCACCCGATCTTTTTCAAATTTCACATGTAGATTTGGAGTCGTATCTGGATGGGAGCTATCAAATTTTTCTGAATTTGTTGAAAAACATTGCCACCAGCAGCCATCTTGAATTTGGCGTATAAATTGTTCAAATTTCATATGTAGCTTTGATGTGATGTCCACATGGCTATCAAATTTTTCTGAATTTTGTTGAACAACATGGATATGGCACTTAAATTGTCAATTCCATTAGTGCACACTACAGGTTGCATCCCTCATCCGATTTTTTTAATTTCTTTTTATGCCTCCAAAAAAATCTGTCTGTCTGTCTGTCTGTCCATCCATCTGTCCATCAGGAAGATTTTCGTGTCTGCTCCATAACTCTCAGATGCTTCATTGTATTTTGTTGAAACTTGGCATACATGTTGCTTCTGGGGACATGATGTGTCGCGCACAAAATTCTTTTTTGGTCGATGGAGGTCAAGGTCACAGATCAAGGTCATATTTCGGGGGCATCCGTGACCATGCAATCACTGTTTGTCTTGTTGAATTCAAACAAAATAAATTATAAGTAAAATTTTAGGAATCATATTTATCACATAATCACCACCAACTAGCTCATTACAGAAACAGGGGCTCTACCCCCTGTCTCCCCCACACACACACCTTTTTACCATAAAAAAAATCAAACATGCAACTACTATGGGATTGTAATTCCAATATTTTAGGACACAGTCACACAGAGTGAGATAAAAGCGATATAAGTATTAGGTTTCATTGTTTTTGGATAGTTGACGACCCATGTTGTGTCCTTGGGCAAGGCACTTTATCCCGGTTGCCTACATGGGGGCATGATGATGTCGTGTACTAAGGTGTACTGCACATCGATGGTGCACATGTTTTCAACCGATGTAACCCTGCTTGAGTGGAGTTGAACAGAGTTAGAATTTAGAGGTGCTGACAGTTGCTCATTGATGATCGGTGGTTGTCTCCAGGTACTCCGGCTTCCTCCACCCGTAAAACTGTCATAGTCACTATTAGCCATTGTGCATAAGTATGTGACCTTAAACACAAATAAATAAAAAGGGTTAACTAAGAATTTAACCACTTATATCTTGTTTGACAGAGCTCAATGAGCTCTGTCAAACAAGATATATTTGGTTAAATATCCAACTGCATTATGGAAAATATTTGCTGCTGAAAACTTTACCATTTTGACATCAGTGAGCAGAGGGTTAACCAATGGATCTCAAAGGATATCTACTGTGTCTGAAGAGGCAATAGAATGATCTCATGACTGACTGCAATGAAATCTAAATATTCACAAAAGGTTGAAAGTACGCCAATAAGGGAGGGGTAAAAATGAGAAAAACAAATTGGAAAGGCTATTTTTGGTAATAGCACCAACTGGTTAATGTAATCATGTTAGGCAAAGGGTTAACCTTCTACTTAGCACTTTACCTAACATGAAAAGCAGACGACACTTGCAAAAATAATTCTTGAATAACTAATTTTTTTCATTTTTTGTCTCAAAAACATAGGTTATGACCCCTCGTTGGAACGAGCTCGACGAGCTCGTTCCAACGAAGGGTGATAACCTATGTTTTTGAGACAAAAAAAAAGAAAAAAATAGTGAAAATTAATTGGCGATTTTTGAGAATATCACTGGCCGGTTTTGGCCGTTACGTTAGGTAAAGGGTTAATCAATCAGCCACATCCGTCTGCATAATTTCAAATTGAGAAGTTGAAAAAAAGAAGATTTTTCAAACAATCGCAACAAAACCATATCAAGTGACACCCCTCATTGGAACGAGCTTGTAAAGAAAGAGGGGTGCGAGTGTTGTCGATTATTGTATTTCGTCTTGTGAATTCCTAGGACATGTCAGTGATTTTTCTGTTCTGGAATATAATGACCTATTTTCAGACGTACACTGTGCTTTAACCCTTTCGGTAAAATGCTTTAGTGACTACACAGATCATACAGTATCGAATAGCATTGAACTACAGGAGACCAATGCCCAGAGGCAGGAACCTATTTTATGGAAACATAATGAAACTGAACAATTTTTGTTCTATCTGTACCAGGACAAAATAAATAATTTACCGTCTGTTCTGTGTGGCATCAAGGAAAACCCATCCGATATCCAGCAAACCCATGTTGATGAGCTTGCTAGAGATATCAGAGGTGTTTTTTGTGAGGCGGCACAAGATACTTTTGAAGTAAGATATTATTCCAAGAAGTCAAATAGTGATTCTAAATCTAAGCCATGGTTTAATACTGATTGTAAAAAATCTAAAAGACATAACGTTATAGGGTCGCAAGAAGGAACTATAATCAGGATAAAACGGGGGTGCGGTGGATCAGTTGGTAGAGGTGCAGGCTGCAAGCCGAGAGGTCCTCGGTTCGAATCCCACCTGCGGCAACCACGTTGTGTCCTTGGGCAAGACATTTCACCCCGATTGCCTACATGGGGGCACGATGACACTGTGTACTGAGGCGTACTGCACGTCGATGGTGCGCATGTCTTCAACCAATCTAACCCTGCCTGTGCTGCAGTGCAGAGTTCAGAGTTACGATGTTGGAGAGCTGACAGCTGCTCGTCGTTGCTCGGTGGTTCTCTCCGGGTACTTCGGCTTCCTCCACCCGTAAAACTGTCACAGTCACGATTAGCCATTGTGCATAACTATGTGACCTTAAACACCAATAAAGAAATATAAATATCAGGATAAAATGGGGGGGGGGATAAAAAACTGTTATAAAATGCCTGTAAGCAGTATAAGAAAATTATAGCCCAGTCTATTAAAAATTACAAAAATAAAAAGGAGACCAGTTAACTAATCTACCAACCTCAAGTGCTAGGGTATATTGGAAAGTCCTGAACCCGAAACATGAGAATACTCCTATTGAAGTGATGTTAGATGAAATGTTCAGACATTTTCGTGATCTGAATACCGCAGACGCCCAATGAGAAATGTCTGAATCATCTCCAATGTCACCAGATGCTGATGATATAATCAACGGCAAAATGACTGAAACTGAAATACGAAAGGTAACGAGAAGTCCCCGGGTGAAGATAGAATCTTAAATGAACATATTAAGTCCAGAATTGAAATTTTATTACCTGTTTATAAAGATTTTTTCAATTTTACCCTTTACCTAACATGAAAAGCAGACGACACTTGCAAAAAAAATTCTTGAATAACTAATTTTTTTTCATTTTTTGTCTCAAAAACATAGGTTATGACCCCTCGTTGGAACGAGCTCGACGAGCTCGTTCCAACGAGGGGTCATAACCTATGTTTTTGAGACAAAAAATGAAAAAAATAATGAAAATTAATTGGCGATTTTTGAGAATAGCGCTGGCCGGTTTTGGCCGTTACGTTGGGTAAAGGGTTAATATTGGATAGCGGTCTTATTCCAGAGGAATGGTTGGTCGGGTGTGATTAAACCGATTTATAAAAATAAGGATGACCCAAAGTGTCCTGTTAACTACTGCCCAATTTCAATTTTAAGCTGTTTGGGAAAAGTTTTCACCAAAATATTGTCTACCTGCTTGAATTACTTATCGGAACATGCTAACCTAATCAAGGAAAATCAGTCAGGATTTAGACCAGGTTACTCTGCCATTGATAATATATATGTCATTTATATCTTGTTTGAGTTGCTAAACCGCAAGAAGAAGAAACTATTCAGTCTTTTTGTAGATTTTAAACAGGCGTTTGACACTGTTTGGCGAGAGGGTCTCTGGCAAAAATTACAATGGTTGGGAATAGGGGGTAAATGTATAACATTTATTAGAAATATGTATGTTGGTATCAAATCGAAAGTGTGTCTAAATGGTAATTTTTCTGATTACTTCCCTTGTTTAGCTGGCATCCGCCAGGGGGAAAATTTATCGCCCTTTCTCTTCTGTATCTATTTAGACGATCTGGAAGATTACTTGGTTTGCCGGAATATAAATAGCATTGAATCCTTGTCGACCGATATTGAGAATGAGTTACATATATACCTCACATTACTGATATTATTATATGCAGATGATACTGTCCTCATGTCAGAAAGTATAAAGGATATGCAGGTTATGGTGGATAATTTTGGGGATTATTGCGATCAGTGGAAACTTACTGTTAACCAGTCAAAAACTAAGCTATTGGTGTTTGGAAAGGGGCGTGCACCAAAATGTGATTTGAAAATAAAAGGGGAATCTATTGAACAGATTACGGAATTCAAGTATTTTGGAATTATTTTCTCAAGGGGTTATTCTTTCATAAAAACACAAAAATATGCCGTCCAGCAGGCAACTAAGGCTATGTATATAGCCTACTTAGGAAAATAAGAGAATTTAATCTCAGCTTTGAATGCCAGTTGGACCTCTGGCAATGATAGAGCGTTTACAGTTGAAAATTTCTCAAGTACATTCTAGGGATTAAAATCAGCACGCCTAATTTTATGATATACGGAGAAACTGGTAGATATCCACTAATTATTATACCCCCCCGCAAACAAAGTTTAGGGGGGTATATAGGAAACACCCTGTCCGTCCGTCTATCCATCTGTCTGTCTGTCTGTCTGTCCATCTGTCCATCCTTGTAAGCGCAACTCCTCCTAAACCGTTTGAAGAATTTTCATGAAACTTTACACAATGGAAGAACTCCATATGAAGATGTGCATGAATCAATATAATTCCGTTCTGACATTTCCATGGGGAGATAATCTAACTTATACCGTCTGTCCATCCTTGTAAGCGCAACTCCTCCTAAACCGTTTGAAGAATTTTCATGAAACTTTACACAATGGAAGAACTCTATATGAAGATGTGCATGAAGCAATATAATTCCGTTCTGACATTTCCAAGGGGAGATAATCTAACTTATACATTTCAGGCGTGGGGTGGGGGGGGGGATCACTTTGTGAGTTTGCTCACAGTACCTCTAGTTGATATTAAAGTGAGGCAATTAAATTACTGGGTGAAATTAATCGGGTTAAATACAAATAAACTAGGTTCGAATTTGTACAACTACTTGTAAAGTTTATATAAGAGGAGGACTTTGAAAATTCATGGTTAACATGGGTTCAGGCGACATTGAATGAGACAGGTATTCCTTGGATTTGGGACTATCAAATAGTTGATGAAATAAATGCCCTAAAATTATTTGTAAAAAATTCATTACAATTTCAGCTCTTCTAAAGGGGTATCCTAGAAGGAGTGTAAAACTACATTCGGAAGGGAGAAATATTTAGGCATCTTAGATTATAATACCTGAGCTGTGCTTTCGGGATTCAGATTGTCCAACCACCGACTTCCACTCAAAGTCAGTGGTTGGATTGGAACCCCCAGAGAGGATTGTGTCTGATGTGTATGTGATGAAAATAAGGTTGGGGATGAAGACCATTATATTATGGAATGCAATGGAGTGTTAGCACTTCAGAGGAAATTTCTTAAGATCCCTTACCATACACGGCCCAGTGTTTACAAATTTCAAACCTTAATGAATGACTCCACAAAAGAAACGTTACGGAAATTATGTAGATTTATAAAAGAGATAAACCAGATAGCAAAATAATACCATGTACCAAATATCATTTAACCCTTTACCCAACGTAACGACCAAAACCGGCCAGCGCTATTCACAAAAATCGCCAATTAATTTTCAATATATTTTCATTTTTTTGTCTCAAAAACATAGGTTATGACCCCTCGTTGGAACGAGCTCATCGAGCTCGTTCCAACGAGGGGTCATAACCTATGTTTTTGAGACAAAAAATGAAAAAAATTAGTTATTCAAGAATATTTTTTGCACGTGTCGTCTGCTTTTCATGTTAGGTAAAGGGTTAAGGTATTTAATAATATAATATTTAATAATATAATTTAAGGTCTCGCTGTGGATTGAGGTCTTTTCTATGTGGATCTGTCCTCTGAGTTCGTCGCGTGGGAACCAGATGATTCCATCTTCCAGGGGAAGATGGAGCCTTCAGGTGCTCATGCGACGTGCTATTTTCATTTGCATACGAGATGGCTATTTTTACTGTATGTTGTCAAACAACTGACGCCCCCAGTCAGTGACCATGGGCTACAGATTGAGGACATCAAACTGTCACGAAATGAGTCCAATGAGGGGTCATATGATATGGTTTTGTTGAAACATTTTGAAAAATATGTTTTTTTCAACTTATAAATTTGAAAATTACCCGGACAGTTGCCTCAATTCATTAGGTAAAGGATTAACCCTTTACCTAACATGAAAAGCAGACGACACTTACAAAAAAAATTCTTGAATAACTAATTTTTTTCATTTTTTGTCTCAAAAACATAGGTTATGACCCCTCGTTGGAACGAGCTCGACGAGCCCGTTCCAACGAGGGGTCATAACCTATGTTTTTGAGACAAAAAATGAAAAAAATAATGAAAATTAATTGGCGATTTTTGAGAATAGCGCTGGCCGGTTTTGGCCGTTACGTTGGGTAAAGGGTTAAACAAGAGAAAAAGAGAATGAAGGCCAAAAATCCTGTTGCACTACAAGAGTGTTAGGGGTTAAAGTTGATAGCATGGCCTAATAGTGAGAAGACAATGTTTAATGGAGGAGCCTGTCTCTATCTCTGCATCTCTTGGTCATGTGGTCCCAGTCAGGTCACACATGTTGTATTGATTGTGTTTATTTTTACAAGTCTCATATACAAGTATATTTTCTTCATAAGGAGATTTATTTCCTATATTGATACAGCTGTTAAAGAATGGTAATAAAGCAGATCTCTGATGATTTATTTCCAATTGATTATTCCAAACATGGGCATCCATTTACATCAAATTTACTCTTTATTTTCTACCCACAATTAATATTATTTATTTATTGGTGTTTAAGGTCATATACTTATGCATAGTGGCTAATCATGACCGTAACAGTTTTATGGGTGGAAGAAGCCGCCGGAGTACCTGGAGAGAACCACCGAGCAATGATGAGCAGCTGCAAGCTCCCCAACATCATAACTCCGAACTGCAGCACAGGCAGGGTTAGATTGGTTGAAGACTTGCGCACCATCGGCATGCAGTACGATGTAGTACACAGCATCATTGTGCCCACATGTTGGCATCGGAGTTAAGTGTCTTGCCCAAGGACACAACGCGGGAGTCTGAACTGATCGCTCAGTTGTCACCCATCCAATGATTAACCAGAGCTCAACATTGCTTAACTTCGGTGATCTGACGAGAACCGGTTACCGCAATGCCACCGTGCCCCCCTACTACCCACAAAGTATTGGAAACTATTTAAAATTTAGAACTTGGCAGGAAATGATAGTGATTGACAGACTATTATATTGTGAAGACCAAAATATTTTTCAGTCAGTTTACTGATGTGTTTATCAGTCTTTAACTATTTGCATGCTGCTGGTGGATATTCCTGCCCAGCACGAGTTTCTCTTGTCTCTGAAATAAGTATAATTTGTGCATATTTAATCATATTGTCTCCCTGTAAATGGAATAGATTTTTTCACCAGTGATTACTTGTGTTACATTTAGATTTATTTTTTATCAAATCTAGTCATGGCTGCTTTAAAGCAGCCATGACTAGATTTGATGAAAAATATCTAGAAAATACTCAGCGGGTTAAGAGTTAATGGCATGGCATTGATGCATCATCAACGCATACTGCATCCAAACATGTTACAATAAGCAAATGACTTTTTCCTTTGCCTATCATTAGCCCAACAGAAATATGGCATCCAATTTTTAGCTGCGACTAGCAGCTCTATAAGTGGCAATGTCGGTCTGTCTGTCAGTCGGTCCGTCGGTCTGTCTGTGACCAACGAGTTTCAAAACTCAATAACTTTTTAAATACTTGATGGAATGACTTTATATGTGGCATGTAAGTGTATCTTATTGATGTCTAGCCACTGTTCAATGCATGTGTTGTTCCAAATATATTTCTTGGAGTTATGGCCCTTGATGAACTTAGAATTTTGTGAGATTGCACCACCCGTCGCAGCTACGGCGTCGATGTCACGATTTTTGTTCATCTGCATTACAACATCTTTGAATATACTCAAATAAGGCCACACAAGATCTTAAATTATTTTTCAAAAACTTCAACAAAATCATATCAATGGACCCCCTCATTGGTACGACCTAGTTGTTCCAGTGAGAGTGCCACATGATATGAAAGTGGCTTCTAGCATTCAATCAGTTAAATACTTGGAGATTTCTATATATTTTTGCTACATATTGACATTCTACATGTACATCCTGTCACTTTACAGTAGTTTCTAGGCAACACAGCCAACCAAGACTTGCCTTGAAACAAATGCCAGCAGTGGCGTAGGAAGCATTTCAGTCTTGTGGAGGCACAAACCAGCAGATGCGGAAGGCCAATGGCACAAGTTAATTCAGAGGGGTGGGGGGGGGGGGGGGGAGGGGGGTTAAAACAGAGACGTCAAATGGTGCATTCTGGTGTCTTTTGGGCTGAAAATCCAATTGTTTTCTTTAATAGAAAAAAGTTGATTTTCAGCAGCATGTTTCATTTTTTTTAAAAGCTGCTCGAATTTCCTCCCATGAGTTATGCAATAAATTGCCAATAATATGCAAATGCTACATTTCTAGTCAAGCAGAATTTGCGTATTTACGTATGACTGATTTCCATGACTCTAACATCTGAAGAGCCTCCTCTAATTAATAAAAATAATCCATGCTAACTTGCTAACCCTTTCAGAAAGACAGAGGACATACCTGCATACTGTGCAGAGAATTCCTCTGTGAAGCCTATTATGTTAACCTGCACACGGAAAAAAAGTTGGGGCGGGGGGAGGCACATGCCCTCTGGGCATCCCCCCCTCCCCAATTCCTACATCCTTGAGTGCCAAGGTCCTTATAATGTAACTTAGAGTTTAACTAGAACATCATGTGGTGTCTGATCTGTTGTACCAGTAAAGTCCCAAGAAGCCAAAAAAATAGCATTTCAGACAATCACAATTACAACAATATTATTCAGTGGGACCGAATAGCATTTCTCTTGGCCAGACTGTGGTGTCCCCAAATTAGACGAATCTAAAACCATGTATTCTAGTGGTTATCCACATTTAGTCACATGGGATTACCACATATGGAACAGTGCTTGTCTATTATGGTTGACAAGTTTTCTTTTCCTGTGTGTAATAGAATCTGCTAACCAACAACAGGCTATATTTGTCTTTTAGAGTGTGTAACAGAATTATAAATGACTGGTTTAATTTCACTTTATAGTTGTATTGCAGACCTGGTATAGCCATAGTCACTGAAAGTGTCCCTGAGCCTCAGAAAAGAAAGAGTACACCCTTCCTTCAAGTACTGTTAATGTTTAGATTAACTCCGTGCATCATCATCTTCGCTGCTGGCTGATGTTGCTGCCCAGAAAATCCTTTACCACTAAAATAAGTTTCATTTGGGTGCTCATAACCAAATTCTTCCTTGTAAGGTTGAAGGCTGTCTTAAGTAAAATTTTTAATCAAAATTTAATCAGATCTAGTCATGGCTGCCTCACAGCAGTCATGATGGATTTGATGAAGAAATATTTGTAAAAATACTTGAGAGTTAAACATTCGCTCTTCAGACAACAATAATGTTAGACTGCACTTTACAAAACATTTTGTAAATTATTTTTAAAAAATAAAATAATTTTTTTCATTTTTTTGCCTCAACAACTAGATTCTGACTTCATTGGAATGAGCTGACTGATACTGTTCCGACGAGGGATCGTAAGTTATGTGTTTGAGGCAAAAAAGTTAAAACAAACTCTAAACTTTGAATGGCGATTTTTGTGAATAGTACTGGACGATTTTGGCCATTTCATTTGGTAAAGAACTCAGTCTTTAACCCTTTACCCTACCAATCGACCACATCTGCCTGGGAAATTGACAAATTAAGCAGTTGAAAATTTCTTTTTTTTCAAAAATTTAAACAAAACCATATCATGTAACCCCTTCATTGGAACATGCTCATTCCAATGAGGGGTCACATGATATGGATTTGCTGAATTTTTTTACAAATTTAAAAATGCAATAATTAAAATAACCAATTTGGATGTTCTGTGTGCATTAGTTAAAGGGTTAACAGTTTATTTTGCACTGAGTTTCAAACTGAAAGATCCACAGTTTGATCCCCTCCAGGAGTAACTGTGTTGTGCTTTTGGGTAAGGCACTAACACCAATTGCCCATGTGGGGCACGGTGGCACTGTGTTCTAAGGCTTACTGCACATCAATGATGCACTTCAACCAATGCTAACCCTGCTTGTGTGGAGTTAGTATGGTGTGGAGCCTGACTGTCCTCATCATTGCTCAGTGGTTCTCTCAGGGTGCTCCGGCTTCCTCCACCTGTAAAACGGTCTGACACAAGGTGACCTTGGCTGTCAAAAGTGTCATTAAACCCCAGTAAATAAATAAATTTGCACTGAGTTTTCCATTTTAAATTTTATGAAACACGGCTATTTCCGATGAAAACTGATCACGCAGATGGGAAACAAAGTGTACTTATGGAGAGCTTCAGGCATAATTCCTTCTCATTTATCTCTGTAATACTGTGATTAGAATAATGGTATCTTCTGGTCAGTTGACACCCATAATTGAGATAATTATTAGTATGATCATAAAGTATTTATTTTCTGAATTGTATTTTGTCATTGCGGCAATTAGCTGATTGAGGTACTGTATAACACTAAAGAACGAAACATCTGGACAGTTTGGTCAACTCGTACAATATTGATGAGCACAATCATGTAACAGAATTCTATTATTATTATAAGAAAGTACAGCCCTCAAAATTAGCCATGGCAAATGGCAATTGAATAGCCATTTCGTCAAAAGAAATTATTCAATTAACAGGAGTATTCAATTAACAGGGATTGTGTCACTTTCCTGTATTCTAGAGATAAACTTTGTATTTATTCTATTATATCTTGTTTGACAGAGCTCAGTGAGCTCTGTCAAACAAGATATAATAGATTAAATTTCTGTACTGGATGTACTGAGGCCAAATAGGTCTGTTAAATAAAGACTGGGGAGAGTCGGTAATTTCTCGACAGGTTACAAGATTTTTTATTCGATTAACAGGGGTTTACTCTATAACCGATATTCAATTAACAGGTCAAATTTGTACTGGATGTATGGTAAATGGATTTGTGTTGGGAAATCACATCCGCAAATCGGAGATGAGTCACGTAGGTTTTGTGTTCTGCCTCGAGATTGGACTCGAAATTAGAGTAATTGCAGAGCCCTGATAAACAAAGGAAAACTGGCGAGAGTCAGGGTAATTTCTCGACAGGTTATCAGATTTTTTATTCAATTAACAGGTATTTACTCTATAACCTATATTCAATTAACAGGTCAAATTTGTACTGGAGGTATGATAAATGGTTTTGCATTGGGAAATTATATTCAATTAACAGGGTTATTCAGTTAAGAGATATCCAATTAAGTGGGTTCCACTGTACCATTGTAAACCACTTTGTCATGGTAATTGCGAATTCAAAAACATGTACATCTTTATATATTTATTTGGGGTTTAACCCTTCACCCAACACACAGGGTATGAAAAATTACTGTTTTAATTATTTTTTTTTTCAATTTAAAAAAAAATTCAACAAAACCATAGCATGTGACCCCTCATTGGAACGAGCTTGTTCCAACGAGGGGGTCACATGATATGGCTTAGTTGAAGTATTTTGAAAAATAATATTTTTTGGCTGCGCAATTTGTAAATTACACGGGAAGATGTGGCCGATTTGTTATGTAAAGGGTTAATGCCACTTTCAACAACCAAGGTTGTATTATGTCAGTCCGTTTTGATGCTGGAGATATTCGGAGAGAATTATAAATCTGAGGTGAATAAATGTCCTGCTCCAGCTTATCAACAGGGCACAAACAGGGTTACCATTGATTGAAGGCATGTGTGCTATCAAGTATGTTGTATTCCTTGGCACAATGCCCCACCGTGCTACCACTAAGACCTGACCACAGACAATACAGATAACTTTGGTCAAGATTAAATACACCATCTTCTATTCTGAAGACCAGTGCCCTAACCAAACAGCCATCACACTCCCACTGTAGGGACCATACTAAAGTCTTGAAAGCTAGAAAGCCAGAGCATACATGTACTCTTTCTCAGACTAGGTCTATAAAAAAATTTCTTGTTTCTCAGGCAATTTTTCCTCAATTTTATGATATGGGAGGGAGACTTTTTTTTCTCTTTATTCACAAAACAGTTCTGAAAATAGTTGAAATCAGAAATTTAACTACTTCGTTATTTTGTGGCTTACCAATGGTTTCAGCCATGAAGATTTCCCATACTGTAGTTGAAAATTTAATCAACCATATCTAGTTTGGCAGAGCTCACAGAGCTCTGTCAAACAAGGTATAGTTGGTTCAATATTTGCCCTATAAGTACAAAATAGTGTCACAGAAGAGATTTCCACGTGAAAGGAATGTGATGAGGCAGATTTTCTATGATGAGGAAGGTGCCTGAGAAACAAGACTTTTTAGTCCCCTACTGGCATCGCCGGAGGGGACTATAGGTTTGCACTCTGTCCATCCGTCAGTCTGTCAGTCACACTTTAGTTTTCCGGAGTTTTTTTGGAAACGCTTCAACGGAATGATTTCATTTTTGGTAAACTACTGTAGAACGATGACTTACAGATCAAGTTTGATGTTTCATGCTGATTGCATTATTCTTGTGTGAGTTACGGCCCTTGGAAATATGGGAAAAAGCACCAAAATATCTGTTTTCCGGAGTTGTTTTGGAAACGCTTCAACGGAATGATTTCATTTTTGCTAAACTACTATAGAATGATGACTTACAGATCAAGTTTGAGTTTCATGCTGATTGCATTATTCTTGTGTGAGTTACGGCCCTTGGAAATATGGAAAAGCACCAAAATATTTGTTTTCCGGAGTTTTTTTTGGAAACGCTTCAACGGAATGATTTCATTTTTGGTAAACTGCTATAGAACGATGACTTACAGATCAAGTTTGAGCTTCATGCTGATTGCATTATTCTTGTATGAGTTATGGCCCTTGGAAATATGGAAAAGCACCAAAATATCAGTTATCCGGACTTTTTTTGGAAACGCTTCAACGGAATGATTTCATTTTTGGTAACCTACTATAGAATGATGACTTACAGATCAAGTTTGAGTTTCATGCTGATTGCCTTATTCTTGTGTGAGTTATGGCCCTTGGAAATATGGCAAAGTGCCAAAATATCAGTTTTCTGGACTTTTTTCTGGAAACGCTTCAACGGAATGATTTAATTTTTGGTAACCTACTATAGAACGATGACTTACAGATCAAGTTTCATTTGCACTCTGTCCATCCGTCAGTCTGTCAGTCAGTCAGTCTGTCTGTCAGTCAGTCATACTTTAGTTTTCCGGGCTTTTTTTTGGAAATGCTTCAACCGAATGATTTCATTCTTGGTAACCTACTATAGAACGATGACTTACAGATCAAGTTTGAGTTTCATGCTGATTGCATTATCCTTGTATGAGTTATGGCCCTTGGAAATATGGAAAAGCACCAAAATATCAGTTTTCTGGCCTTTTTTTGAAATACTTCAACGGAATTCATGCTGATCACATCTAGGTTATAACATTTGTATAATTATTAATGCTCATTAGTCTGGTAGGGGACATTGTATTGCTTCAGTGATACATGCGCTCTTGTTTTTTTTAATAGCCTTGGGTAGATTTTTTTTCAAGCAATATTCAGGCTAAAATTGACATGAGAATCAGTGCTTTGAGTCTGAGGTCTGCAATCAAACCTGTATGCAGTATACCACACACAGGCCTGAAAATAAGCAGTCTGACATTTGCGGAATGAGGTCCCAGAGGGTGAATTTGATAATGCTATCCCATACAGTGGGTCAATTTATCCTCTGGGTACCTCTTTCTGTTTGGTTTTGAGGCCCTGATTCAGATTAAGGCTCACAGAGGGTAAATTTAGTGATCTATGCAGGGTAGCATCACTAAATTCACACTCAGGGGACCTCATTTTGTAGATGACAGTCTGCTTATTTTCTGGCTTGACCACACTCAGTCACAAGTATCATGAAAATAAGCATGTCCCAACCCTTCCGATTTGCACCTCTTAACACTAGTAGAGTAAAGCCCAAACATGGGCTTCCAGCACTCTACAAGTTATGACCCCCCCCCCCAACATCAGAGTGAAATCATTGAGATCGTTCCATTAAGGGTTCATAAGTTTTGCTTTGAAGGCAAAAAATGAAAATATGTATTGTTTCAAGAATTAATAGATCTTATAGATGTGTTGATCAAGGGGTTTGTGATATCCATTATAGTGTGATTCACTGTATTTACACAGATCTTCTGGTGGAAAAAATTAACCCTCGGCAAACTGATGTCAAAATATAAAAAAATCAATTCTTCCCATAACGCAGCTAGGATTTTAACCCTTTGAACCCTTGTGGGATCTTCTATGTCAGTTCAGTGACAGCAATTGGAAGAGTCCATATTCATTATTTGTGGTAGACCAGTTAATATTTTCAACGTGCAACCTTGAGGCTGCACATTGAAAATATTGTTGGTTCACCCGACACATTCATTTAGCAGCCATCCTACTTAACTGGTAGAGTGCTGGAAGCCCATATTTGGGCTTTATACTGAAGTGCAGGAACTGTAACATGAAAGCTGCATACTCAGTGGATGTGCTTTATCCATAATGCCACATTATTTAGTCTGTGAGGATTTTGCCTTGTTACAATTTATGAGAGAGTGTTTGTTGGCACTCTCCCATAAATTGCAACAAGGCAAAGACGTGAACAAATTTTGTTGAGCAAAAATAATTTAGCACTCTACAAATTATGATGAATCATGTTCTTGGGCCTGAAAAATGGCCTCTCGTATTCAAAGAGTTAACCCTTTACCTAACGAATCGTCCGTATCCGCCCTTGTAATATGCAAAATCAGCAGCTGAAAAAAATATTATTTTTTGAAAATTTTCAACAAAACCATATCATGTGACCCCTCTTTGGAACGAGCTCGTTGAGCTCGTTCCAATGAGGGGCCACATGATATGATTTTGTTGAAATTTTTGAAAAAATTTAAAAAATGATATTTAAAATAATAAATTTTGATATCATTTGCATTGGGTAAAGGGTTAACCAATTCATTGAGCTCTGTCAAACAAGGCTGAAGTGGTTAAAACTTCTAGTTGCATTATGGGAAGAATATGCTGCTTGGAGTTTCGGTATTTTAACATCAGTGTGCAGAGGGTTGAAATATAGGATATATCTTCTGTTTATATAAAATATCTTCAATGTGAACTTTGAGGTGATTTTTTTCTGTGAATCATCTTACTTGAAGAAAGCAAAATCAAATCAGATAAATGTCATGCTGGTTTCAAGCCATGAAAAAACATCATGGCCATCAATTTTCCATGTTTTCCAGAAAATAAAAAAAGTTCAAACCCCAGTTTATTTGATTTCTAATGTTCTGGAAGTTCCTGATTTTGTTTGAAGTCCAACCTTCAAGCTCTGTTGCGCTGAAACATTTGATGGCTGTCTTAAAAGGTTTGATGGATAATTTAATGAGGCAGTCATGATTTATAGATTTGTGCTACTACAGTCCATTATAAGTGGATATTTGATCACCTATTGCAAGATTTCAGATTATTCTGAATGCTCCAATGACCAAGTGAGGTTTAGTTTTACTTTTCAATCTCGTGACTAAATGGCAATAACAGTAATTGTATTGTAAAGGAAGAATGGTACTGCTTGAAGGCTGTGGTGGGCTGAGTCCAGGCCTGGCATTTTCAGGAGAGCGATTTATTTGTTTGTCTACTGCTCACCTTAAAAAAAATTGAGGAGGGCAAAAAATAGCCCTCCTAGCCTTAGAAAATAATGATTACCACAACAGCCTATTCCTAAAACCCACAGGTTTTCAGATCTCTGCTATGTTAGTGGTCTCTGTAATATGGCCACACTCAGGCCTGAAAATAAGCAGTCTGATATTTGCAAAATGAAGTCCCCGGAGGATGAATTTGATAATACTATCCCATACAATGGGCCACTTTATCCTCTGGGTATCTCTTTCACAGAGGGTAAATTTAGTGATGCTACCCTGCTGTGCAGGGTAGCATCACTAAATTCACCCTCTCGGAACCTCATTTTGCAGATGACAGTCTGCTTATTTTCTGGCTTGGCAACACTGCCCCTCCCACACCTCCAGGCCTTACCAAGGCCCAGAGGTGTTGGAGGGGCAGTGTAGCCGTCTCGCAGATACTACCTTGTTAGCAGCACCAAATAAAATGTACAAAGCCCACTTGACAAAATTAATTAATAGTACAACTTCATCTTGCCACTTTTAGCTTTTGTAAGCTTGAGGAGAGCTAATCGCTCCCCTAAGCCATGTGAGCAGAGCGATTTTTAGCCCTCCTGCATTTTTAAGAAAGCCAGGCCTGGCTGAGTCATAACTAGAAGTTGAGATTGGTGGGGGAGACGGTGGGTGCAACTTAGTACTGGGCAATATTGCCTAAGTTCAGGGTTCCTGCACCTGGAATTCTGAGAAATTCCTTGAATTTAAAAGTCTTATAATGTTGTAGTGTCTAAACCTCATTGCATTTGCCTCAGATTTTACCGCTCTTTATTGGAGCTAACATTGTGCGGTATTGAAGCATGCTGCATACAAGCAAAAGTTATTTTAGTGAATTGTTAATTTATTTGCTATCAACTTTGAATACCCCCGACGGAACCCTGAGAAGTGGATCGGTGCTTGTTTACTGTGGTAAACAGTTTCTTCTTTACGGTAAAAGTGTCTCAAGTTACCTGAATGCCTGGGGTGGAAATTTAAACTCTCTAAGATGGTCAGCATATGTATAAATATTGGGTGAAACTTGATTTTATACTTGTATTGCAGTTATGATATAGCCATAGATGCTGAAAGTGACCTTAAACAGGATAAAAAATAAATATTAGACTACAACAGTTCTCTACTGGGGAAATCCCAGTTTTTTATCTGTTGAATACTGCAGTACTCCCCCACAGTCAACCATAACCCAATGAACATGTGCTCTGTCAAAACAACTGTCAAAAGAACATATACAGCGGAACCCACTTAATTGGATATTTCTTAACTGAATAAACCTGTTAATTGAATATGATTTCCCAACACAAAACCATTTACCAAACCTCCAGTACAAATTTAACCTGTTAATTGAATATTGGTTACAGAGTAAACTCCTGTTAATTGAATAAAAACTCTTATATTCTGTGAAGAAATTACCCTGACTCTCCCCAGTTTTCCCTTGTTTATAGACCTATTTGGCCTCAGTACATCCAATACAGGCATTTAATCTATTATATCTTGTTTGACAGCTCAAGGAGCTCCGTCAAACAAGATATAATAGAATAAATGCTCAGTTTATCTCTAGAATACAGGAAAGTGACAATATCCCTTTTAATTGAATACTCCTGTTAATTGAATAATGTTCATTGGTGAAGTAGCTATTCAATTAACAGGATTCCACTGTAATAGAATGAATGCTTAGTTTATTTATAGAATACAGGAAAGTGACCAAATCCCCATGATTTGAACACTGCTAATTGAACAATTTCCACTGGTAAAGTGACGATTTAGTTAACAAGAACTCCGCCGTAGTAACATAGAGATAACTCTGCCATTACTGGATTGTTCCCAGTCTCTTTTCACTTGGATTATTTATTTATTTATTCACATTTTAGGTCACATATTTCTGCACAATGGCTAATCATGACTGTGACAGTTTTACGAGTGGAGGAAGCCGGAGTACCCAGAGAGAACCACCGAGCAACGGCGAGCAACTATCAGCTCCCCACCATACTAACTCCACACAAGCAGGGTTAGCATTGGTTGAAGACAAGTGCACCATCGACGTGCAGTACGCCTTAGTACACAATGTCTCACCGTGCCCCCACAGCGGCAATAGGGGTGAAGTGTTTTGCTCAGTGACACAATGCGGTTGCCGCAGGTGGGATTCAAACCGAGGACCTCACGGCTTGCAGCCTGCACCTCTACCTATGAGCCACTGCACCCCCTTTTCACTTGGATAGAGCAATGATGGTGCTGTAGCATTGAGCAACTGCAATAAAAATTGTGCACATGTGGTCAGCATAAAACTTGGAAGTATGTTGACTTGGCCACATTTTGTGTGATCGCACTTAACAACACTGTGTCAGGCTGCTTGTTGGCTTTGTATGTCCACAATTGTTAGTAATCTACCCACACAGATAATCAAATCTCTGTTTTTGGTACTAGGATATGGTCCTTCAGACTGATAAATTGATGATTGTTTTAGCTTGTTTAGCACTGTAGATACCTTTGTCTACTATGCAAAGAAGATGTTTTTTTTTTGGGGGGGGGGGGGGGGGTGGGGGGGGGGGGGGGGGGTTGGGTGTTATGAAGCCTGAACAGTGTGAAGCCACTAAAGTAAACTACAAGCTAGGGCATACAGTGTGAAGCCACTAAAGTAAACTACAAGCTAGGGCATACAGTGTGAAGCCACTAAAGTAAACTACAAGCTAGGGCATACAGTGTGAAGCCACTAAAGTAAACTACAAGCTAGGGCATACAGTGTGAAGCCACTAAAGTAAACTACAAGCTAGGGCATACAGTGTAAAGCCACTAAAGTAAACTACAAGCTAGGGCATACAGTGTGAAGCCACTAAAGTAAACTACAAGCTAGGGCATACAGTGTGAAGCCACTAAAGTAAACTACAAGCTAGGGCATACAGTGTGAAGCCACTAAAGTAAACTACAAGCTAGGGCATACAGTGTGAAGCCACTAAAGTAAACTACAAGCTAGGGCATACAGTGTGAAGCCACTAAAGTAAACTACAAGCTAGGGCATACAGTGTGAAGCCACTAAAGTAAACTACAAGCTAGGGCATACAGTGTGAAGCCACTAAAGTAAACTACAAGCTAGGGCATACAGTGTGAAGCCACTAAAGTAAACTACAAGCTAGGGCATACAGTGTGAAGCCACTAAAGTAAACTACAAGCTAGGGCATACAGTGTGAAGCCACTAAAGTAAACTACAAGCTAGGGCATACAGTGTGAAGCCACTAAAGTAAACTACAAGCTAGGGCATACAGTGTGATGCCACTAAAGTAAACTACAAGCTAGGGCATACAGTGTAAAGCCACTAAAGTAAACTACAAGCTAGGGCATACAGTGTGAAGCCACTAAAGTAAACTACAAGCTAGGGCATACAGTGTGAAGCCACTGAAGTAAACTACAAGCTAGGGCATACAGTGTAAAGCCACTAAAGTAAACTACAAGCTAGGGCATACAGTGTAAAGCCACTAAAGTAAACTACAAGCTAGGGCATACAGTGTGAAGCCACTAAAGTAAACTACAAGCTAGGGCATACAGTGTGAAGCCACTGAAGTAAACTACAAGCTAGGGCATACAGTGTAAAGCCACTGAAGTAAACTACAAGCTAGGGCATACAGTGTGAAGCCACTAAAGTAAACTACAAGCTAGGGCATACAGTGTGAAGCCACTGAAGTAAACTACAAGCTAGGGCATACAGTGTGAAGCCACTAAAGTAAACTACAAGCTAGGGCATACAGTGTGAAGCCACTAAAGTGGCTTTTAGCACTTTTCAAAAGAGCCATGATAGTGGCTTCTGGCACTCAGCCAGTTTAACCCTTTGAGACTATAATTATCCTGATGGGGGGGGGGGGGGGAACATTGAGCTCGGTTAATCATTGAATGGGTGACTGTCTGAGCGATCAATTCGGACTCCCGCATTGTGTCCTTGAGCAAGGCACTTAACCCTGATTGTCCACATGGGGGCATAATGACACCATGTACTATGGCATACTGCACGACGATGGAATGCATGTCTTCAACCAGTCTAACCGTGCATGTGCTGCCGTGCGGAGTTACGATGTTGGGGAGCTGGCAGCTGCTCGTCATTACTTGGTGCTTCTCTCCGGGTACTCCGACTTCCTCCAACCGTAAAACTGTCACGGTCATGATTAGCCATTGTGCATAAGGATGTGACCTTAAACACCAATAAATAAATAATTATCCTGACGTTCAGACGTCACTGGGAATTCAGTTTCTTCAGCGTTTTTCCAAAGTGCGACGTCAAACGTCGGAAAGTACAAATAAGATATTTTTCATATTAGTGATTATCTGGTTGAGGGCTAGATTATTTTTGGTGGTCTGAATTTGTTATTCAAAACTTGTTTTATTACAAATTATTAGAGAGTGCCCACTTTCCAATAATTTGTAATATAACAAATTTTTATAAACAAAATATTATTTGTGTTTGACTGAATATGAAATATAAGTAAGGAAATTGTTGGCTTTTGCCCTGATATCCTCATTGTTTGAAAGCCCTGATAGTGGTGTGTAGGACTCCACCAGTTAAGAAGTCTTGACAGCAGGATTATATTTGTATTTTAAACCGCGATAACATCTCGCTCAACTGTTGTCACTGAGCACTATTTGGGAGAAAATAGGAATTGAGGTTACCCCTTTACCCAACGAATCGCCCGCATCCGCCTGCGTAATATGCAAATTTAGCAGTTGAAAAAAATATTATTTTTCAAAACATTTCAACAAAACCATATCATGTGACCCATCGATGGAACGAGCTCGTCGAGCTCGTTCCAACGAGGGGTCACATGATATGGTTTGGTTGAAATTTTTTGAAAAATTTGAAAAAAGGATATTTAAAATAATAAATTTTGATATCGTCTGCGTTGGGTAAAGGGTTAAAACTTTAAAATATCGAAAAATATTAGCAAAACAATGACCACAAAGTATCAATGAGCTGTTTGATTTCTTACGTCATAAGATGTTCAAACGTATCAAAGGATTAATGGTGAAATCTTGCATTTTCGCAAACAAGATTCAATTTTTTTCTCTCACTGAATAATGTGAAAAATAAGATAAATTGTTGATGGATTCCTATAAAGCAGTGTAATATACATTTTAATGGCATTTATTCCCTGAGAGGCTACCATTTATAACTGTTATTGGTAAGAGTTGATTGCTTTCATCAATATCTGCCCATCAGAAGCCAGAGGATCGCTGACTTCTGGTCAATTATCACACTTAGGCTGATTAGAATGGGGGCATGTGGACGATTTATTCAGTTTTTATTTATAGAGAGCTAAATGGTAATAATTCATGCCACTAAATTACCCAATTTCGCTATGTGATACATATCTCCTATTCTTTCTGCTCTGTTGATAATGTCTTTATGAGCAGAAATTTAATTACTTCATTCCAGCATAGAAAACAGATCTTACTGAAACAATTTATCATATATTTCTTCTGGAGTACAGATTATTATTAACCCAGAACCCAATGCAGACAATATCAAAATTAATTTTTTTAAAATATTATTGTTTCAACTTCTTCAATTTTTTTTTTTTAGCAAAACCATATCAAGTGATTCCTCATTGGAACGAGCTTGATGAACTTGTAATAATGAGGGGGTCACATGATATGGTTTTGTTTAAATTTTTGGAAAAATATGTTTTTTTCAACTGCTGAATTTGCATATTATGCAGGCAGATGTGGACGATATGTTAGGTAAAGGGTTAACTCTTAACCCGTTGAGTATTTTCATAAATATTTTTATCAAATCTAGTCATGGCTGCTGTACAGCAGCCATGACTAGATTTGATGAAAATGTTTTGGAAATTTCACTTAAGAAATCATTGGACAAAACCTTGATTGAATTCATGGGGTAAATTTAATTAAAAATGCCCAAATTTTACATATTCTAGTGGCAAGTGATTTGCTATCCAGGTCGGAAATATCTGCCAGCAGCAGATAGAGAGTTAACCCTAATTTGACTCTACAGTTGGAACACTACAGTGGGTTTGTTTTATAACATAAGAATTTTTATTGGTGTCAATGGGATGAATATAATGGCTGGTGTGCGATCAGCAAAGTTTGAGTGTGTGACTTTGCAACGTTGAATCTCATTCCAGCTGTGGACGTTGGGAATGTTAACCAGTACTACCCAATCCTCACCATACCTAGGTGCAAAATAGGCACCCGTTGAGGTGCGTGCTTTGCGTGCCTGTGTGTGAAGCACCGGCAGTATGCTCCATTGAATTGAGCTGAGAATGTCAAGGAATGATCAAAGGGTGTGTACGCCTATGATGCAGGGTGATAATGTTACAGAGCACTGTGGTGGATTCTGGATGTTAACATTGCATTATTATTATTATTATTATTATTATTATTATTATTATTATTATTATTATTATTATTATTATATGTGTGCCATTCCCAATGATGTTTAGGCATATATTTTACTAATTTCTGTTTAATTTCCTCAAAGGTATCCAGCATGAATTAGGTGACTAACCCTAGGAGGTCTGGAGAAGTTTTGAAACAATTCTCAATGTAGATTCACAAAAACTTTTTGTTGTGTAACAGTTGTGAGCCAAGATTTGACTAGACCCTATTGCTATGGCAGCTTGTTATTCTTTGAAAATCTTCTTGAGAATAACCATTCAGAATGTTTTAATACTTGGTATACAACACCCTAGCCATGCTCAGATTCAAGTTTGTTCAAATTAAGTCCCTGGATTCACATTTGGGCTTTGTATGGGGTCCAAATATTAACTTGGTGTAATATGACAAATGATCTTTAATAAAAATCTCCTTCTTCAGATTCACCATTCAGAATCTATTGATACTTGGTATATAGCGTCCTGTGGGTGGGGGAGAAGGGCTCAGATTCAAGTTTGTTCAAGTTAGGTTGAAATTTTAGAGTTTTGCATTACTGGAAATCTGAGCATTATTTCTGTGGTAGCATCCCAGGACTAGAAAAAAATCATCTGGCATGGACAGCAGTGTTATAAATAATTAAATACCTTAATTCCTCGTTGACTAAGCCATAGATGTTAATCAAATCCTTCTTTGAACAACTTTAGTTAGGTGAGTGCCTCAGGGCCCATGGTACCTCTTGTTTCATTTTCCCTTTGTGGGTCTGGGGTATTGATGAGCAGGGGTGTAATATGAGCTTTGAAGGGTTTTGAGTGATTTCTGAAAAATTCACTCCACTGACTGGGTCACATCTCCCACTCAATGCTTCACCCATCCCTCCCACCTCCTCTCTTCCAGCTAAAAATACAGTGTTGACATTTGGGAGCTTGAATGCAAGGTTTGCCGTCTTATCCTGGTAACTGAAAAATATATATTTTGAATTCTATGTTTAGTGTTTCATGTACAGTGGAACCCTGTTAATTGAATAACCACTTTGTCATTAAGAATTATTCTGTTAACAGGAGTATTTAATTAATGGGGATTGTGTCACTTTCCTGTATTCTAGAGATAAACTTAGCATTTATTCTATTATATCTTGTTTGACAGAGCTCCATGAGCTCTGTCAAACAAGATATAATAGTTTAAATGGCTGTATTGGATGTACTGAGGCTAAATAGGTCTATAAACAATAGGGCCCTGCGAGTCAGATATTTTAGTTCGAGTCAGATTTGATTCTAGGTTAAAAGTCACGAATCGAGTCATTTTTCGTGTTGATTCTTATAAACTGACTGCCCGATTTCTTCTCAACTTAGAGAGATTTAACATTCTTTCCTCGCATAAATCTTGTGAGAAACAGCTGTTTAGAATTCCATTACGACTTACGTGTAATGCCAACTTTACTAAGGCCACAATGAGGCATCAGTAAATTGTGTTGGTATCATTTAACAGTGATACGAAAAGGGTTTTGTAACATATTTTCCTATTTCTTTCGTGGCTAAACTGGATTATTGCATCGTTTAAAGAAAGAACTCACAATGAAAACTCTGTCGTTTAACGGGACCAAATCGACTCGAGAAAAAGGACATCTACAAATCGGAGATGAGTCGAGTAGATTTTGTGTTCGGACTCGAGATTGGACTCGAAATTTGAGTAATTGCAGGGCCCTAATAAACAAAGGAAAACTGGGGAGAGTCAGGGTATTTTCTCGACAGGTTATCAGATTTTTTATTCAATTAACAGGTAATTACTCTATAACCTATATTCAATTAACAGGTCAAATTTGTACTGGCGGTTTGATAAATGGTTTTGTGTTAGGAAATTATATTCAGTTAACAGGGTTATTCAGTTAACCCTTTACCCAACGCTGGCAATATCAAAATTTATTATTTTAAATATCATTTTTTTTAACTTTTTTCAAAATATTTCAACAAAACCATATCATGTGACCCCTCGTTGGAACGAGCTCGTTCCAGCGAGGGGTCACATGATATGGTTTTGTTGAAATTTTTTGAAAAATAATATTTTTCAACTGCTGAATCTGCATATTACGCAGGCGGATGCGGCCGATTCGTTGGGTAAAGAGTTAAGAGATATCCTATTAAGTGAGCTCCACTGTATTGAGAATATTGGAAATCTGTGGTTATTCTGGGTATTATTTCTGTTCTTGCATCTAAATACTGGGCAAGGACTACGGTGGCTTAGTGGTAGACTGATGGACTTCTATGCGAGAGGTCCCGAGTTTGATCCCTGTCCGGGATGACCCACGTTGTATCCTTGGGCAAGGCACTTTATCCCGGTTGCCTACATGGGGGCACGATGACGCCGTGTACTAAGGCATAATGCACGTCGAAGATGCACATGTCTTCAACCGCTGTCACCCTGCTTGAGTGGAGCTTGAACAGAGTTAGAATGTCGAGGAGCTGACAGTTGCTACTATGGTTCTCCCTGGGTACTCCGGCTTCCTCCACCCGTAAATCTGTCATGTCACAATTGGCCATTGTGCATAAGTATGTGACCTTAAACCCCAATAAATAAATAGTACTTGGCAATTTATGTGATATGGACAACAGAGATATAAATAATATACATGCAGTTCAGGCCCCTGTAGTATTAACTATAGCCATAGATTCTGAATATGACCTTAAATCCTTCTTTGAATTACTTTCTCAGGTGTGTGCCTCAGACTCCATTTGAGAGCCTTGTTTAAATTTTCTGTAGGCCTTGTGTCCATTGAGCCTTTTTTCTGTTAGAGCCTTTATTTGGCGGTAGTTTTGTCCTACAACTACAAGCAGCACACATCAGGAATGAAGAGCCGAAAAAAGCAAATGCCATCCAAAAAATTATTTTTCACCTTAAAACTACTGTCCTGAAAAACATTTCTAGCAGAACAGATATTGAATATCTTCTGAAATTTTTATTTTCTGATTTTTTGGACCCTGGCAATATTAACCCTTTACCCAACGAATCGCCTGCATCCACCCGTGTAATATGCAAATTCAGCAGTTGAAAAAATATTGTTTTTCAAAAAATTTCAACAAAACCATATCATGTGACCCCTCGTTGGAACGAGCTCATCGAGCTCGATCCACTGAGGGGTCACATGATACGGTTTTGTTGAAATTTTTTGAAAAATTTTAAAAACTGATATTTAAAATAATAAATTTTGATACCGTCTGCGTTGGGTAAAGGGTTAAAGGAACAGGAAACTAATTTTTGTGACAGTTCAGTATCTTTCTACTGCATAATTTATAAGATATTCAGTGGACCACGAAGACAGTTGATTGTCAAAGGAGTCACCAGTTGAAATATTTACAAGAAATTGTCATTTATTGTCTGCTTCACAGATCCATTATGAGTCAACTCAGAATAATCAATTTGATAATTATTAAACCTTTCTTCATCATTGGTTATTAATAATTGCTTTGTTATTGGAAAATTAACCAATTATATTCTTAGAACAACACCACATGTTACTTTTGGAGAATTAGTTATGTGATGCTTGTTTATTTGCTGATGCATTGTGAATAAACTCCCAGTTGGAAAACCGAGACAATATTTTTATTTGAAATGAATACTAATAATCATTATGCAATATAAGGAGCTTGTTTATCACATAATCAACAATAGATAGGTCATTATGGAAAATATCGTTCACAATAGTGCTCAAGTGACTAGTGAATTCCAAAGTCGACTAGTCAATACCCAAATGTCAAGTCGACTTCGACTTGTCATTGGTGATAACCTGTCTCCTTATAACAGTGTTGGTGTTCCGGTAGAGTGCTGAAGGTCCAAATTTGGCTTCACTTGGGCATTCATATACAGCAACTTACTGGAACATTATTCTGTTAATGTTCTTCTAATTATGCTAAGAGTGAAATTATATAGTCTTATTTATTTAATATGCCTTGTTGCGATTTATGGGAGAGTACCTATAGGCACTCTCCCATAAATTGCAACAAGGCAAATTAATAACATATCCTGATAGCCCAAAATAATTCAGCCCTCTACTAGTACCAGTTAAAACAAACTACTGTCACTACTATTAGATGGCAATCGATGTATACATTGATTGCCCAATATTGCTGTTCAAACTGTCTGACAGTGGCACAGAAGGGATACTATTTACCTAAAAGCTTGAACTCCTCCGACTAGTCGACTGCACAATTGAGAGTCGACTACTGGTTTACCCAGAGTCGACATCGACTTGTCGACTTATCGTTTGAGTACTAGTTCACAACACGTCTTATACAGAAGTGTCATCAGAAGTCAATGTTGATGTTGTAGCATTTTGAGTGAATGTGGTTTCAGAAGTAGAAATAATTCCCTGAATAACTAAATATTTGGGAGTGCAGTGGCTCATTGAATATGCCCTTGCACTTCAAACCAAAAGGACCACAGTTCGATCCCCGCCAAGTATTTATTTATTTATTGGTGTTTAAGGTCACATACTTATGTGCAATGGCTAATCATGACCGTGACAGTTTTACGGGTGGAGGAAGCCGGAGTACCCGGAGAGAACCACCAAGTAACGTCGAGCAGCTGTCAGCTCCCCAACATTGTAACTCAGCATTGCAGCACAGGCAGGGTTATTAGATTAGTTGAAGATATGCGAACCATCAATGTGCAGTACGCCTTAGTACACTGCATCATCGTGCCCCAATGTGGACAATCGGGGTTAAGTGCCTTGCCCAAGGACACCATGTGGGAGTCCAAATTGATCGCTCAGGCAGATCCCCGCCAAGGGTAGATACATTGAGTCCTTGGGAAAGGCACTTAATCCTGATTGCCCATTGCATGTTGGTGTACTGCTGGTGTACTGGTGTTTCACCCAGATTGCCAAGTAGGGCTGCACGATATTCGGATTTCAATACCGGTAACGGTATTTTAAAAAATATCACGATATACCGGTATATCGTCAAGTTCAAAACATGTAAGATTCTCACCCAAATTGTCCCACTGAAGAGTATTTTTTTGACATTCGAAGTCAAATAATTACATTTTAAAAGCATTGAAATAATAAGCCAAGTAACTTGTCTTAATTCATTCTTGTATAAATATTTGGAAATGAACTTCATGATGGCACAACAAATATCGTTTATTTTGAGTCGATAATTTCAAATAAATGTATACTATTTGATCCAAAGCTTTACAAAACAAAAATGCTTGACCTGTGTTTTGTCGTGAACATGTGAAAAGATCACCACTAGAGGGCGCTTGCCATGTACGGTAAAGCAGGATGCCGCTAGAGGGCTAGGAGTTTGAACTTTTTTCCACAAATGAAAGCAGTCAGTTTTGTCACGCGGTATCACAAACAGCTGAAACGCGCATGCCTGATAGGCACGTTTTGATGTAACGGTGAACCACCTCGAGCAATGAGTGAATGCTGGCGATGTATAAATACTATTTCAATATTAAATCACTCTTAACAAAGTGAAAATAAACAATATTATTCCCTTTATATTTTTATTAGTGTTTTGTTGACTATCTGTCTAATTTTTAAGATGTGGCATACAAGTCAGATCAAAACGTTCACCTAGTTTTCAAAACATTAACATGTGCGAACTGGTGTTTACAAAAATGAATATTCATTACCGCAGCGCTTGGAATTGTGGGTTCAGTAATACGTATGCAATTTGTTCATATTGAAAAGCACATTCCATGTGTGCTGGAAATAAAATAAAAAAATATTACTGCAGCGCTTGGAATTGCGAGAACAAGTGCAATGAAGTGGGAGGAACTATTAGTATTAAACCAGAAATTTCTCGGTCCAACAAAAGGCATTATTGATGTAATACGGTAATCATTCTTCACGGTTTACGTTCGAAGCCATACTGTTTGGGGAAAATCTGTACTTACCTGTGTCATCAGAGAAATAAAAATAAAACAGCTTATGGGAGAATATTTTACTAGTACCAGGACATGAAGTGTATTGATAAAAAACAAACTGCTTTCACAGTTTCTGTTTATATACACTTTTTTTCAATCAGCTGTGAGATTAAATAGAATTTTTACGGAAAATGTTGGTCACTAAAAACCTCACAGATGATATACCGGTATTACCGTGCAGCACTATTGCCAAGTGTGTGTGTGTGTGTGTGTGTGTGTGTGGGGGGGGGGGGGGGGGGGGGGACGTTGGTGTTGTGTACTAAGGCGTACTGCACGTATATGGTGCACTTGTCTTCAACCACTACTAACCGTGCTTATGTGGAGCTAATACACTGGGGACTCGGGCACTTGGTCATTACTGCTCGATGGTTCTCTCCGTGTACTCCACTTTTCTCCACCCATAAAACTGTCCGACATGGGCTAACCCTAGCTATTGAAAGTGTCATTAAACCCCAATAAATAAATAAATAAATATTTTCATTTTTTGTCTCAAAAACATAGATTATGGAACCTCATAATGAGCCCGTTCCAATGAGGAACCGTGAGCTATGTTTTTTAGGCAAAACTTTAAAAAATAATATAATTTTGGCATGGCGGGGGTTCGAACCCACGCCGAGAGAGTTTCCTTTGGCACCAACCGCCTAGCGAAACTATACTGAACCATGCACACCACTCGGCCACCGACAGACCCTGTCGGTGGCCGAGTGGTGTGCGTGGTTCAGTATAGTTTCGCTAGGCGGTTGGTGCCGAAGGAAACTCTCTCGGCGTGGGTTCGAACCCCTGCCATGCCAATCTAAACAAAACCAGCGTCCTTTCTTAATTCTATGGCATCCGAGAAATTTGAAAAAGACAAGTACTGTTGCTGATTTCTTCTGAGGTGCAGTTCGTAGAATTAAGTGCTTAGATGCAACTATCTGATGAATAATATAATTTTGTTGGAGATTTTTGTGAACATCACTGAGCCATTTATAGTCATTACATAAAAGTTTAAATTACACATCATGTGATAAATAGAATCTCAAATTCATCATTATTTGATATGAAATTTCTGAACCTCGTTCACTAAAATCGACTTGAGCCTCGGTAAACCTCCGCTCAGGTTGATTTCAGTGAACACGGTTCAGAAATTTCATTTCATATCATATCGTGGCATGATGGAGATCTTCTATAAACAATATTCTACATATAGAAATATTGTAAGTACACATTAAATATGACAGTATGTGGCAGCAAGGGGGCTTGGTTGCTCAGTATGAAGAGATTCAGGCTGCAAACCAAGAAGTCCTTGGTTCGAATCCCACCTGTGGCAACCGTGTTGTGTCCTTGGCCTGCACTATTCACAAAAATCGTCAAAAACAAGTTTTAAAAAATGTTCAACTTTTGCTCTGAAAACATAGCTTATGGCTCCTCATTGGATTGAGCTCATCAAGTTCATTACAATGAGGGGTCATAAGCTATAGGTAAACAGTTAATGAAATATAAGAGAAGATTAATTCAATTCTACTTCCGCAACCAGCTCACAAAGTTACAACGTCGACTTTGATGTCATTAAGCTTTGTTTTTGAGGTACAAATAAAAAAAATGGAAGGTGATTTTTGTGAACAGTGCTGGCCAGCTTTAGTCGTTATGTTAGTTAAAAGTTTAAATTATTGGAGATGGGTGCTTGGTTACATCATGCCTCTATAGCACTTGGTTTTTTCTCCCTACCTGACTGTAAATATTGATTGTAAAGCCAGCAAAACTGATATTCAAATGATAGACTGCTTGAAGGGAAAGTTTATTGTGATGGGAATAGAACATCAACAGAATCCCCTTATTTCTGTATGAATGCCTTCAAGAGATGTAATAAAGTTTTCCATTATGTTCCAGCAGTCCTTCAAGTAAGTCTCGACAACACTCATCAACCTGTTAGATTTATAACTGAACAAAACATTATCTTTGGAAATGTAAGTGGCTCCTTGAGTATGTATGTGATAAGAATAATAGCTTTTCTACAGGTTGTCAATCCAGTGAGAAATCATTTAGAAGTGAATTAAATCTGGGAAGAGCTCAGTATCTTATCTGAGAGTTTGTATACAGTAGGATTTAATTATTAATGGGTAATAATTGATTTGGTATTGTGAATGAAGTATAAAATAAAAGAAAATAATAAAAAAGTGCACAATTTGTGTTTGGTTAAAATTTTCATGTAGCAGTGGTAGGCAGTATTGAAGTCTAACTTTGATAACAATGATACGTCGGCCCTCTTTGGGAAGGGGTCCGTGGCCGATGTTCTTTTGGAAATTGGCACCATGAGTGCTTCAATTTGGGAATTTGGTTCGAAGGAAAGAAACACAAAGATTAAGAAATATTACCTTCAAATTGAATTGAGAACAGGCTACATTCGGTGAAGTTGCATTTGTGTCTTGGCAAGTCTTGGCTGCCTATATAGGCAGCCAAGACTTGCCAAGAAACAACTGAGAAGGTTCTTAGGGGGTAACTTGAAAATGTACCTACCTGCTGGGGCATCTGTTCTGTGGGAGCAAAAAGTGATCAAATCAGAATTTGGTTTAAAGAAGAACATACCTGGTGTTTGTCCTTGAATTCAGATGCTTTTTATTGTGCCCCTGACCTCCAAAGGAGGATTTGGGGGTAACCAGTCTGTCTGTCTGTCTGTCTGTCTGTCCATCCATACAAGCGTTTTGTATTGTAATTTCAAAGCCATCACTCGGATTTGGATCTCCTTTTCCTTTGGTGTGCCGATAGACCTGCATTGGGGAACGGATATGCACAAGGAACAGGTTCCGTCAAATAATTTCTCCCAGAGTTATGTCCCTTTTTTAACTTAGAAAATTTATCTGTTTTCACTCGTTCCACTTTGAAAATTTTTCTGTCCCACAATACATCAAGGCTGCTTCAAACTTGCATATGGGTTGGGGCAGTGGTCCATGCTCTGTGTTGCCCTTGTTCTTCGTTAGGTTGGTAAATAATGGTGTTCTGAAGGCTTATTGCCTATCAGTTCAGTTCACCAATTGTTGAATATTTTTTTTTTGAATGGGGACTGAGATTGGGAAATTATCCGTCAGAATTGGGAAACTCTTGCCCAAAATGCCATTGGGAAAGGGTCCCATATTTGGCTCCTGCAGCACCTGAAATTATCCCTGGATAATCACAGTAAAGTGACCAGTGCTTTCATGGAATAAGATTCAAAAGTGTGATCACCCCACATAGTATTACAGTAATTTCACTATGGTGTCAATTCAACTTTCACAAACTACGTGGTCTTAGAACGAGTACTTTAACCCTTTGTACCCTGGTGGTACCTTCCATGTCGGTTCAGTGGTAGTAACTGGAAGAGTCCATATTCATTGTTTATTACGCACCCGTAACTGTATTTGTCACGATCACATGGATTTTAGGGGCATGCGGTAATTTTAACCAGAAAGCTCTAGTGCGATCTGACAAAAAGTACCCTTCGCGTACACAAGTTCTCTCGAGCGTGTGGCGCTGGATAACCACTCAAGCCTACCTGCTCTCGTGGTATCCCTGCGTCACTCGCTCTCGTCCAGTAATCAGCCCACTCAAAAATAAGTGTTGTTCTGTATATTTAGTTTAAACAGTATTTATTTCCATATGTTAATATTTTACAAGAATAACTCAATGTACACAATTTTATAATTACAATAGAGAAGGGATTCAGCATCAAGCTCTTAGCTTATACTAGGATGTTGTCTCCACATGGAACATAGACTATACAGTCTGCTTCTCAAAGCGGGCAGAGTCTTTATATGTAGGATGAGCTACAGGAACATACATGTAACTGCTTTTCAACTGAACAAAGTGAAAAGTAAGTGGGAGGGTTGGGGCAGTGGTATGCATCCTAGCCCAGTAGTAGTTTGCCTTCATTGTACAACTGTTAAGACTGTTAAGTATATGTGGCTGTTTTATTTGTTCTAGTGGCTTTTACACAGCAGATGCGAGGCGTGCTCTGCAAGCGATGCAACAAATATAAGTCACCAACATCAATCCATTTAGGGTACACAGTGACGCACGTAGCCCAGCACTGCAACAACAGTCACTGAGTATTCATTATTTGGGAGTAGACAAATTAATATATTTTATGGACAGCCATTGGGCCGCACGTTGAAAATATTGATTGGTCTCTCCCACACTCTCCCACACATTCATTTTGCAGTAGTCTTACTTGATGGAATGTTGATGTATCTTGTTCCTGGGCTGGAGAAGTGGCCTCTCGTGTTCAAAAGGTTAACATACAGGCCTGAAAATAAGCAGTCTGACATTTGGAGAATGAGGTTCCCAGAGGGTGAATTTGATGATGCTATAACATACAGTTGGCCAGTTTATCTTCTGGGTACTTCTTTCTGTTTAGTTTTGATACCCTGATTCATATTGAGGTTCGCAGAGGGTAAATTTAGTGATGCTACCCTGCTGTGCAGGGTAGCATCACTAAATTCACCCCCTGGGGACCTCATTTTGCAGATGACAGTCTGCTTCTTTTCTGGCTTGTTAACATACAACCAACAAGAGGTCCTGTGCACAATATTCAAACTTTGCTTTGAAAAGGTTTGACTTTAAAATCCTTTTAATCATATATAAATGTCTCAGCAGTCTTGGTCCTTCAAACCTTACTGATCTTCTTGTTCCCCTCAAACCTGTCAGGACTCTAAGGTCTAGTTTCTCCAATGACTTAGTTTACACATCTTGCAACCTTCTATCATGCGGTGGCTGTGCTTTCTCTGTTGCCGGTCCTAAGCTCTGGAATTCGCATCTTGCTTATATAAAGACGCCACAAACTGTCGACCAGTTTAAATCTGCTCTGAAGACCTATCTCTTCAAGCAAGTATATAACACTGAGCTTAACCTTGGTTGATTAATAGTTGATAGTTGTTACTTTTTCTTTTTATACCCCCACTTTCGAAGAAAATGGGGGATATACTGGATTACATGCGTCCGTCTGTGTGTGGGTCCGTCTGAGAATTTTCATAACTTGAGTAAACTATTATTTTCCATAATATTTGTTGGTCATAGGTATGCCCACACTAGTTATTTTTTTTTTTTATTACTTGTTCACTTAGAAATTGTGTCCGTTCGAGCCAAATTTTGTCTATTCAGCCTGTATCTCGCATATTAAATGTTCTATTGCAATGAAATTTGCCATAAACACTGCTTATGGTATAGGCTTTAAAAAAAAAGGATTCAACGATATTTCTCACATTCTCCTTTTTAGAGTTATCCCCCTTTTTTGACTTAGAAATTGTAGGAAATAGACATGCAGTTTGCCTATGACAAAGGCTTCTGCCTCATTGCATAAAACTTCCAAACACCAAACAATTTACCATACCTTTTGACTTAGAAATTGTTGGAAATTGTTATACTCCCACTTTTGAAGAAAATGGGGGGTATACTGGATTACATGCGTCTGTCTGTGCAGCCATCCATCCGTGAGTGTGTCCGTCCGAGAATATTCATAACTTTCATTATTTTCTATAATATTTGTTGGTCATAGGTATGCACACACTAGGTGGTACACCACGTGGAGATATGCACCGGACGACAACCAGCCCTTGTTCTTTCTGTATATACTCAGCATCAGTCTCAGAGTCTGTTTATTTATACACCATGCGTGTACTCAATATTGTAAAGCCCACGAGCATTTTGTGGAACCCAGGACATGCACTTCATTATTAATATTATTATTATTTGCTGTTTCTTCTACTCTCATCTTGGCTGCCTCTAGAAGCAGCCAAGACTGTTAGAAGTCACTGCTAGCCCACCAGACTCACAAAGTGTGATGTAGCAGAAAGTCTGGAAAATTGACTGATTCCTTACAGGTTCGGGACTTGGTATATTTTCATTAGATTTATTGTGTGAACAAAGTTTATCAAAGATTTTTGCTGAAAAACCCATTTTATTATCGTCATTATGAACAAAAAATTGAGCTCTTGTTTCTAATGTCATATGTCAACGATTTGAAGACAAGTGAAGATATAGCCTTAGAAACAAGAACACGATTCTGTTGCAACATTTTGTACATAAACATAATGGATGACAGATTTATCTGAACTGTAATAACTGGATTGGGCTAAAAAAAAATAATGTTTTGATTCTCAGGCCCTCCCTCGTTGGATTTGAACCTCCTCATTAGACATTTTTATTATGTCATGTTTTTTAAAGAATTTGTGAAAACTTGGAATGGTCATTTTTTTACATTTCTCGACATATAATTATGTAGCTGTGTTTGCAGTAAATTGTTTTTTCTTGTTGCAGTTTATGGGAGAGTGCCCAGAGGCACTCTCCCATAAACTGTAAGAAGGCAAATTCTGATATACTGGATCATGATTTAATTATTTATTTATTTGCTGGTGTTTAAGGTCATATATTTCTGCACAATGGCTAATAATGGCCACAACACCGATATAAACTCAAGTTTAACCAATCATTTGGAGCCATGTTTCCCATTTTAAAGGACTCCTACCCCAAGCATTGGTTACTGGGGCCTATTCTAATGGATCATGATGTTTGACAGATACCATAACAAAGAACAATAAAATACAAATCCTTTTAGCTGTTGTTATGGCAGTTAGTTATAAAAGGTATACTATAATTACACTAAAATACAACCTTTTCTCTTTTTCAAGTGGAAAGATAGAAAAAAGATTTACTGAGTGTACTCAACCCTTTCCACGAAAAAAAAAAATAAAAAAAAAAAAATAAAAATAAAATCCTATCTCCCTCACTGATTCGAAAAAAAAATTGCCTTAGAATCAATTCATTTTTTTTATTTGGCCTTAACACTTTACTTAACGAATCGGCTGGATTAACACTTTACTTAACGAATCGGCTGGATTAACACTTTACTTAACGAATCGGCTGGATTAACACTTTACTTAACGAATCGGCTGGATTAACACTTTACATTTTACTTAACGAATCGGCTGGATTAACACTTTACTTAACGAATCGGCTGGATTAACACTTTACATTTTACTTAACGAATCGGCTGGATTAACACTTTACTTAACGAATCGGCTGGATTAACACTTTACTTAACGAATCGGCTGGATTAACACTTTACTTAACGAATCGGCTGGATTAACACTTTACTTAACGAATCGGCTGGATTAACACTTTAACGAATTGGCCACATCCTCCCACATAATTTTTAATTGGTACTCTCCAATAATTTGTAATAAAGCAAATTGGCACTCTCCAATAATTTGTAATAAAACAAATTTATATAAACAAAAATTTTCCGCCGGCATGAACCAAATTTGATATGCATGTTCCTTATCATATGTCAATTCAAGTTTGTTCAAATAAAGTTGCCATGCCCACAGGGGGCACCACATGGGGCATTACTCTGATAACACCCATAAATTATTTTCCAAATAGGGGGGTCAGATTCAAGTTGGTTCAAATTGAGTCCCTGGGTTAATACTTGGTGTAATATGAGGCAATTTTGTTAAAAATCTTCTTCTTCAGATTCACCAGTCAGAATCCTTTCATATTAGGTATACAACATCTCTAGGGGGGTCAGATTCAAGTTTGTTCAAATCGCGTCTCTGGGTTTGTTAAATTCATTGTTAAACAAAGAAAAACAAAATGGTTGGTGAAAAATCTGTTGTACTGCTAGAGTGCTGGGTGTTAACCGTTTTCTACCTTATCCTTTGTACCAAAATATAATGAAAAGTTTCTGAACTTCCCGAAAAAGAATTTGTAAAGGAAGATTTTTGCCCTGGGGAACTCATGGAATGTTTTATTTGGGAAGTGTTTTGTTAACTGGTTGAGTGCTAAATTATATTTCAAATGTGATTTGAAACATAAGGATTTTTTTTCAAAGCTATGTGCTACCAGCAAGAGTAGCCTTTGTTCATCAAGATTTTATTCAGAAATAATTGATTTGTTATAACTTATTGGAGAGTGCCAAAAGGAACTCTCCAATAAATTGTAAGCAAACAATTTTATATAAAAACAATTTCCTCTGCTGAGTAAACAGTAAATTAATGTGGCTTCTAGCACTTTCAATAGAGCCATAATAGTGGATTCTAGCACTCAACCAGTTAAGGGAATTTATTGTCAGGGATCAAAAAACTTTTTTTTATTTGCACAGCAAAATGCTATACATTTTCAAAAATTGTATAGCATTTTTTGAAAATTGTGTAGCATTTTTATGTTTCAAATTCAATATACATAATGAGTACTTTTGATCCCTAGAGAGCATTTGACATTTAGTTACATGTATATTAGTGGTAAGCCTACGTGAAGAAACAAAAATACTAAGAAATTTATACAGTCAGGTAATGCTGCTATTAACTTGCAGTGGCAGCATTACCTGTGTCTGTAAATTTCTGTAGTGCCAGCTGGCACCAACAGCCGTGGAATATTTAACTCTTTCACTACTGTAGCTTTCAAAGTTTCAAATGGTTTGATCTACGCATTACTGGAACATACATGTATGGTATAGACATACTGATTTGGTACTCTGCCATCGTTTTTGTTGGCTTCTATCCCCAATTAACATTTTTACTGGAGTGGATACTTGAAGACTTGGAGGCAAATCGGCAGTTCATGGACCACCAGGTATTCTACCTGGTGGTCCATGAACTGCTGATTTGCCATTGAGCCATCATGTTTCTACCAGACAAGCAGTTACAAGTTGGGACTAATGCCCATTGTCCACATAGAACTTGAGAATGTGCATCGCATTTCACTATGCATATTTAATGATTGCATAGCTTTTCCAGAATTTTGCATAGCGAAATGCAAATGCAATACCACTTATTTTGATCCCTTCTTCTTGTCCAAGGAACTTTTTGTTTACGAAGTTTAGTTCATGGTAGATGAGAAACTTTTTGTCTGTTTCTTGAGCGCTTAGTGGGCCATGCCCCCTAAAGGGTTAACCCGTAAAATTTCTCAAGCATCAAAGAAGACTGATGCAAATTAATAGTGGTAATTACGTTTGTTTGTGTTCCGTGGTGCAGTTCAGTTGTAACTAAGCTATTGATTTTTCAACCTTCACAAATGTTGACACAAAACTGTGAAATTGTATCATTTCTTTGGGGACAGAGTGTCATACATTATTCACAAAATCGACATATGTGGTATATGTTTAACAATAAGTAATTATTGGACCATCTTAACAAGTTTTTATGAGAAATATCAATTAGTTTATATTATTTGATAAGAAAAAGCTGTATTCAATGGTCTTTGTTCCTTTGTTTTATATACTGAACAGATGTTCTGTGTGGGTGAGCTTGGCAGCTTTTATTTGTTCATTGAAAGTGTACTTTGTCCTTTAAATGCTTCTGTAATTCCATTAGGGAAGTATCTTGTTTAGCTAATGATTTTTATTTTTGTTTCTTTTCCCTCCTGAAAATGTTACAGGATACCTTTCTTCGTAGTCTATCTAAAGATATTAAAATTACCTCTAACCCTTTATGTAACATTGTCATAGGGAATGGTGGGGGCATGGGGATAGGGGGTATGCAGGGGCGCATCCTGAAGTTGAAATTGATTGCTGCTCAACAGCTTTGCCGAAGGCCAAACCGAGGCTATAGGCCACGTCCGGAGAGGGTATCCCCATCCCATTGGTGGGGGCCCAAAAAGTTTTGGAAATGGGATGCATGGAGACGTATTTCTGGTCCTGTTTTCATTGTATTTCATTACTAAGTTGGTATCATTTTCCTTCTTTTTTCGGTCACGAAAAAGGCTTTATGTTTCTCACTGTGAACCTCAAGCAACACCGACCAGAAAGATAATTTTCGAAAGTGGGTGTCAGTGTTGGCTGAGAAAATCTGTGTACTGCCCGAGTGTCCTGTGCAGTAGGCTGAATCCACCACTGGGTATGTACTCTTTTGGAGCTCTATGTGAATGTGGACCCAACGCATATTTCACATAAAGTCCCTAAAACAAACGATTAATTGGAATTAGAATTTTTTGGAATTCACTAAAAAAAAAAGCATTCCATAATCAATTCCAATGAGGAGGTCATAAGCGGAGTTTGAATGTTTTTTGAGAATACTGTAGAGCCCACTTAATTGGATATCTCTCAACTGAATAACTCTGTTAATTGAATATAATTTCCCAATGCAAAACCATTTACCATAGGTCCAGTACAAATTTGACCTGTTAATTGAATGTAGGTTATAGAGTAAAACTCCTGTTAATTGAATAAAAAATCTTGTACCTGTCTAGAAATTACCCTGACTCGCCCCGGTTATCCTTTGTTTATAGGCCTATTTGGCCTCAGTGCATCCAATACAGGCATTTAATTCTATTATATTTTGTTTGACAGAGCTCATGGAGATATAATAGAATAAATGCTAAGTTTATCTCTAGAGTACAGGAAAGTGACACATTCCCTGTTAATTGAATATTCCTGTTAATTGAATAATTTTCATTGGCATTATATTCAATTAACAGGGTTATTCAGTTAAGAGATATCCAAATAAAGTGGGCTCCACTGTAGTCGGAATCTACATCAGGAGATGTTGAACTCTTTTGCCTACTAGGCTACTACAGGTGAATTTTCCTGCCCAGTACAAAAATACCCTGGAAACAAATTTGTGGATGCATTTCTCAGGCTGCGCAATCACTTGGACCAAATTCATGAATAATTGTTTTATTTTTATAAACGCAAAAGACAACAGATAGAGTTATATCCCTTTTTCATTAAGGAAACGAGTAAACAGTAATTAATTGACATATCGTTCCCTGAGTTTCAATGTGTTCAATGTGCCTACTGGCACATAGAACACATTGGAACTCGGGGGACGATATTTGCTATTATTTTATTTTTCTCAAGTTGATTCATTTAATTATTTGACTATTTAATTTATAACAGCAAAATATGATCGAATTGTCAGAAATCTGATGATATTTGTGACTATTTTCAGGGTTTTTTGGTTTGATTTTTATTTCGAGGCAACCTAGAGCAAAAACTTTCATTTAAACCATATATCCCCGATGTTTTGCATGTCCATATACCCTGGATGTTGCACGCTCTCATATACCTTGGATGTTGGGTGCACTTTTTGCCATGGCTATTTGTCCAAGGCATTCTGACCAATCAAAATACAGAATTCATTGAGATATACATACAGTATAATTTGAACAAAGGTTCTAGATTTGACAACCAGGATATGATTGATGACCAGGTTATGGACATGCAACACTCTCCGATTGCCACCACAGCTCGACGCCTACATCTCTGATGTTTTAAAAATACTAGTGCAGTTGCATCACAATTCATCTTGTTCTAGGTAAAGGGTTATGGTTTGAAAGAACTTGTCTGAAAGATCAAGAAATGTTTCTTTCCTCGATTTAATGGAGTGGATGAATCGTAATTGATGTTTTTACCAATTTTCAATTAATAAAATGACTGTGTCGCATGCTTGCTTAATCTTTCTAAAGATAATTATATGTCTGGACATAACATCTGACATTTGGAACATGTACTCTCTCAAAATGTTTTAATAGAATATTGATTAAATCGATCAGATTGTTGTAAACGTGATGCAAGCATTGCCACGGTATCCATTTCAGACAGCTCATGTTTTGTGAAAACACATCTTCTGTTTAAAAAAGTGGGAGAATAAAATGCGGAATAAAATATTGATACGCACCCAATGACATAAAATTAATTCTTTTGATTATTGCAGACAGAAGAATAATAAAAATATATCAATAATGATGTTTATATAATGATAATCGAAAAGTGGACAGTAGCACAAATGGTGTGATTTTTCTTAACTGGTGTTGTATTTGTGAAAAAAAGTTAGTGAGTGCTTTTACCACTGATGACTGAAATGTTTATCAGGCCTTTTAACCCTTTACCCAACGCAGACAATATCAGAATTTATTATTTTAAATATCATTTTTGGAAATTTTTCAAAAAATTTCAACAAAACCATATCATGTGACACCTCGTTGGAACGAGGTCGACGAGCTCGTTCCAACGAGGGGTCACATGATATGGTTTTGTTGAAATTTTTTAAAACATAATATTTTTTCAACTGCTGAATTTGCATATTACGCGGGCGGATGCGGCCAATTCGTTGGGTAAAGGGTTAACCCTTTACCCAATGCAGACGATATCAAAATTTATTATTTTAAATATCATTTTTTAAAAATTTACAAAAAATTTCAACAAAACCATATCATGTGACCCCTCATTGGAACGAGCTTGATGAGCTCGTTCCAAAGAGGGGTCACATGATATGGTTTTGTTGAAATTTTTTGAAAAATAATATTTTTCCAGCTGCTGAATTTGCATATATTACTAGAGCTGAAACGGTTGGCTCATTTACACAACCAACTAACCGAGAGTTACAACCGGATAATATCCGGTTAACCATAGCCGTTATTTCACTGAATCTGGGATCAAAACTAGAGGAATTGGAAAGCAGTATTTTCAGAAACTATTCCGTAGTGTGTATACAAGCAAACGATGTTGAGTACACGACAACGTTCGTTTGTATACATACTACGGAATAGTTTCTGCAGTTACTCAGTACTCATGGAAATTGCCAATCATTAACAAAGTCTTGAACGCCAAAGTCGATTATTCCTCAATATATACAGTGCTGCCTTGAGGTGTAATCTACCTCAAAGAAGACGAGGCAGATTTACAATGTTTTAACCGTGGAATGACGATCACTATCGATATTTCGGATAACTGGTTGACGTTTTTTTTTAATCGGTTAGGTAGTTAACCGGTTTCAAACCGGTTATCCGGTTAACCATTTCAGTACTACATATTACGTGGACAGATGCGGCCGACTCGTTCGATAAAGGGTTAAAATGGAAAATATACTGAACCTGAAAAAGGGTTGAGCAAAATAAAACTGCATAACCTTCTTTTGTTTGCTTAACCCCTTTTATTTTTCTTTTCAGCTAACATATTTTTTGTGGGGACGCTAATTTTGTATTCTCAACTCACTAAAAAGTGTACTTGGGAATTTGGGATGAAGTTTGCTATTTACCCAATTTTATACAATTTTTATAAAAAATACATGTTAATTTTAAAAGAGACTCCTCGATATATACCCAGAGACGAGGTCTCGACTTCAATACACCATCTCAGAAACCCACATGGTGGTACAGTGGAGCCCTCTTAATTGGATATCTCTTAACTGAATAACCCTGTTAACTGAATATAATTTCCTAACACATAACCATTTACCATACCCCCAGTATAAATTTGACCTGTCAATTAAATATAGGTTATAGAGTAAACTCCTGTTAATTGAATAAAAAATCTTTCAACTTGTCAGGAAATTACCCTGACTCTCCCCAGTTTTCCTTTGTTTATGGACCTATTTGGCCTCAGTACATCCAATACAGGCATTTAACCCTTTACCCAATGCAGACGGTATCAAAATTTATTATTTTAAATATCATTTTTTAAATTTTAAAAAAAATTTCAACAAAACCATATCATGTGACCCCTCGCTGGAACGAGCTCGACAAGCTCGTTCCAACGAGGGGTCACATGATATGGTTTTGTTGAAATTTTTTAAAAAATAATATTTTTTCAAATGCTGAATTTGCATATTACGCGGGCGGATGCGGACGATTCGTTGGGTAAAGGGTTAATCTATTATATCTTGTTTGACAGACCTCATGGAGCTCTGTCAAAAAAATATAATAGAATAAATGATAAGTTTATCTCTAGAATACACGAAAGTAACACAATCCCTGTTAATTGATTACTCCTGTTAAGTGAATACTCCTGTTAATTGAATAATTGTCATTGGCAAAGTGGCTATTCAGTTAACAGGATTCCACTGTAATAACAAATATTTACCAAACACAACTAGCAGACAACATTTGCCAAGTGTTGTCTTAAATAAAAAAAAATATTTTATGCCTCATGAGCTCATTCCAGTGAGGTGCCATAAGCTATGTTTTGAAAGCAAAAATTGAAAAAATGCTAAAATTAAATTTACTAACATGACTGACTACCACTCATAAACATTTCTTGAATAACTCCAATATTTCAGTTTTTTTCACCAACAACATAGCTTCTGACTCTAACTGCATTAAGCTATGTTTTGGAAGTAAAACATCTATGAAAAGGTTTAGCCACTGTTATCTTTAATCTTTCGATGCTTAGGTTTTTAAATTTGACAGAAATTGCAAATAGGTTTATCAAAGGTTAAGAAATTGCTAAAAGTAACATGAGAGACTTTGATAATTCGGTAGACAGTTTGAACTCATGGAGCATCTCTTTTACCCCCTACCACTAAACTAATCTCCAAGCACAGGAATGAAATTACATATTATAACTGTCATAGCTGATTACATTTTATTTGTTAATTTTTTAGTTCATTCCTGAGAAATTGTTGTCATATGTTTCACCTCTGACACACAAATGTGAGTTAATTGAAAAATCAAATCATGATTCATCATTTTATAGCTTTTCTATCTTCCTGTCCTTTCCAATTAAGTTTTTTTTATTTAAATATCTCAGCTGCATCAGTGCACAAAGAATGTATCAACCTGCTTGCAGAGTGTGATGGTAAAAAAAATCTTGGACTTCAAAAATGATAACCAACAGTTTGTCCTGTTTATTCCCCTGTACAGTTTTGTTGTCCAGCTCTTCCCCTGTAAGAAGGTTTATTCCCAACAAGACGCATCCCAACAAGACGAATGTCGAAAATGGTCATCCCAAAAAGATGAATCTCAACAAAACAAATCCCATCAAGACAAATTTAATTAAAATGACTATATAACCCATTTAAAAGTCAGCAGAGCTTTTCTGATATCGAGTTGTCCGTCATCCGTCCGTCCATCCATCTGTCATCCGGCGTCAACATTTTGTTTGTCCGAGCCATAATTTCTTTACCACTGGATATTTTTTAACAAAACTTTATAACAGTATGTATTATCAATAGACAGTGTACCATCAATCGCAATAAGGTCTGTATCCGTCAAAGTTAAGGTCACAGACTACCTGGTCAAAGTAACACTAATGTATTTGCCAAATTTTATTATGTTTTCAATTTTTGTCTAATAAACAAAGCTAATAAGCCTTCATTGAACAAGTTCAAAAAACTTGTTCCAATGCGGGGCCATAAGCTATGTTTTTGTGACAAAAAATGATGATGTTGTCTGCTATCCATGTTGGGTAAAGGGTTTCAGAATCAGAGATTGGTGATCAAATGTTACCCTGTATATGGCTGCCCCTGAAAGTAGTTGCCCTTAGCGGAGCTATCTTGGCCGAGAGGCCTCTTGTTTTGAGGTTTTCCATTATAAACTGCTAACACAGCTTACTTTTGGACAAAGAGATTTCAATTAACTGGTTGAGTACAGGAAGCTCATTTTGGGGCTTTATCCTGAAGTGTGGGCACCAGAGCTAAAAGGCTTCATATTCTGTGAATGTAGGCTACTTCAATTAATTTTTGATTTGATATTAAGTCTGGGTGGATTTGCCCTGCAATAATATGTGAACGAAATAAGCCTTTTTCGAAACTGCCATTTTTTCTTTCAGTCGATGCAAGGTCGCAGGGTGTAAACAAAGCGATGTCCATCTTCGTCGCGCTGAGTTCTGTGTCTGCCAAGACAACTGGTTTTGTGACAACTTTAAATGGTGAGATACTGCAGGTTTAAAGACTTTTTTATGGAGGCGAGGACTTGTTTTGAATGGCAACAAGGGAACACTCGTTGCACGCAGTTTCTCGGCTTTGGGAATCCCCAAAAGTTGTTGAAACAGTGCCGACGGCCACAGAGCCATGACACGGCATGCATTCAAACACCATTTAAGTCCATAGGAACTCATTTCGAAATAATGAAAGTTCTCATACAATATTGCCACTGTCTTAACCAAATGCTAACCTTGGCTAAATGTTTTTTAGCTCAACTTTGGCGAAGCCAAATTTGAGCTTATGCCATGGCCCGTCGTCTGTCTGTCCATCAACAATTGGATACGGCTCGGGCTAGAGGCCGCATTTATGAACCGATCTTTACAAAACTTCTTGGGTACCTTTGTTATGACCGTGGGACGAGAAAGAGTGTTTTTGGGTGCGGTCCGAAATTCAAGATGGCTGCCAGCCGCCATTTTGTACCGACGATGCAGAAATCTGTTTTTTGTACAGAACTTCCATATGAAAGCTCTGATTTGAATAATTTTTTGTATGAATGTTTAGTACCATGGGATACATCACATATAATACGGGTTTTTTTCTCGTGCGTAAATTATGCAAATTAGACTAACTTTGATGTTTTTTGGTGTTACTTTCAGCACTGTAAGTGCAAATGCCAATACGGCTCGGGCTAGAGGCCGTATTTATGAACCGATCTTTACGAAACTCCTTGGGTACCTTTGTTATCACCGTGGGACGAGAACGAGTGTTTTTGGGTCCGGTCCAAAATTCAAGATGGCCGATGGCAGCCATTTTGTACAAAATTTGGTGCAATCAGATTTTTGCACAGAACTTCCATATGAAAGCGCTGATTTGAATAATTTTTTGTGTAAATGTTTAGTACCATGGGATACATCACATATAATACGGGGGTTTTTTTTCGTGCAGAAATTATGCAAATTAGATGAACTTTGATTTTTTCAGTGCTACTTACACACAGTAAGTACACATGTCAATACGGCTCGGGCTAGAGTCTGTATTTATGAACCGATCTTCACGAAACGTCTTGGGTACCTTTGTTGTCACCTTGGGACGAAAACGAGTGTTTCTGGGTGCGGTCCAAAATTCAAGATGGCTGCCAGTGGCCATTTTGTACCGAAATTAGGTCTAATCAGTTTTTTGTACTCAACTCCTATACGGCTCAGGCTGGAGGCTGTATTTTTGAACCGATCTTTACAAAACTTTTTGGGTACCTTTGTTATCACCGTGGGATGAGAACGAGTGTTTTTGGGTGTGGTCCGAAATTCAAGATGGCCACCAGCAGCCATTTTGTACCAAAATTAGTGCAATCAGTCTTTTGTACAGAACTTCTTTATGAAAGTTCTGATTTGAATAAATTTTTGTATGAATGTTTAGTAACATGGAATGCATCACATATAGTACGGGGTTTTTCTCGTGCAGAAATTATGCAAATTGGATGAACTTTGATTTATTTAGTGTTACTTATACACTGTAAGTGCACATGTCAATACGGCTCGGGCTAGAGGCTGTATTTATGAACCGATCTTCACAAAACTTCTTGGGTACCTTTGTTATCACCTTGGGACGAGAACGAGTGTTTCTGGGTGCAGTCCAAAATTCAAGATGGCTGCCAGTGGCCATTTTGTACCGAAATTAGGTCCAATCAGTTTTTTGTCACAACTTCTACACAGCTCATATTTGTGAACTGATCTTCACGAAACTTCTTGGGTACCTTTGTTTTCACCATGGGACAGGAATGAGTGTGTTTTGGGGTGCCTTTGTTATCACTCTGGGACTCAAAGATTTTTTTCTAGTTTAGCATCTGACTGTCACCCACCTTTACAATACTTTACCTATACATTTGTTACAGGCAACTGTCAGTATTTATGTACAGACCGTTACAATACGTTATATGTACCTTTGTTATCAGGTCATTACTTAGATGTTTGTCATTGCTGTGTCACATACTATACATGTCTTTGTCTTGACAAGTTGAGCTACAGTGTCATTGACACTTTCATTTGAATTCGCACTAATGAATGTAGTGTGGTCCAAAGCACTCCACCTGCTCTTTTCTCCCAATGCCTGCAACATGTTTTCTTGAAATGTTTACACCTCACGACCTGTGACCTTGCAGAGATTAAAAGCCAAAATAGCAGTTTCGAAAAAGGCTTATTTTGACAACCAAAAGAAACTTAGCACGCTACCAGTTAACAGAGGTGCTACGCTTTGTTACAAGACACTATTTGCTATTTTTTTGTATCTTTTCCATCACCAAAACTCCCATAACACCCTAAAGTACTTCAAATACCTTACATTGCATCAATGTACACGTTCTTTTTAAAGTAAATTTCCCCCAAATTTGATGAGAAAAATATTTTAGTCTTGTTGGGATTTGTCTTGTTGGGATTGTCTTGTTGGGATATTTTACCAATTTGTCTTGTTGGGATTGGTCTTCTTGGGATAACACCTGTTAGAACCCTGGGAGGTGGTGCTTTGATAGACAATATCTCCTTTACTAGTTCAATGTTGGCTCAGTGGTTAAAACATTAAAGTTATTTTGATGAATTGACAGTAACTTGGTCTGAAGTTTGTGGCTCAGAGCTTATATTCAACCGAGATGCTAGGGCCCTGCGAATTCAACCACGATGCTAGGGCCCTGCGAGGGGGCGCGGTGGCTCAGTAGGTAGAGGTGCAGGCTGTAAGCTGAGAGGTCCTCGGTTCGAATCCCACCTGCGGCAATCACGTTGTGTCCTTGGGCAAGACACTTCACCCCCATTGCCAATGTGGGGGCACGGTGACGTCGTGTGCTAAGGCATACTGCACGTCGATAGTGCACTTGTCTTCAACCAATGCTAACCCTGCTTGTGTGGAGTTAGTATGTTGGGGAGCTGACAGTTGCTCGCCGTTGCTCGGTGGTTCTCTCCGGGTACTCCGGCTTCCTCCACCCATAAAACTGTCATGGTCATGATTAGCCATTGTGCAAATATATGTGACCTTAAACCCCAATAAATAATAATAATAGGGCCCTGCGAATTCAACCGAGATGTTAGGGCCCTGCGAATTCAACCGAGATGCTATGGCCCTGCGAAGCTTAAAATTCAATTCAGTTTGAAATAGTCCCCATGATTCAATTTGATTTCAATCACGCCAATTCAAAAATGTTCTCACAATCCTACTCCCCGCGGGAACCCCGGGAAGTGAAGCAGTGCCTGTTCACTGAGGTAAACAGGCTCTGTTTTACTGGTAAAATAGGACCCAGTCACCAATACTTGGGAGGTGCAAACCCTCTCTAAAATTGGCAACATGGCTTATTAACACTCGCCCCTGGTCTTGAATTGATACACATGTTGTGGTCATGATTCGCCATTGTGCAAAAATATGTGACCTTAAACACCAATAAATAATAATAAAATAATCTCACAATCCTACAAAAGTGTTTCCTCTTGAAGGTATCAGAGCACTAAATATTTTCCCATAGGCAACTATTATAATGTTCAAGTGAAAAAATAATATGATCGCATCATTTTAATTTTGGTATTCAAATATCTTTGTCAAGTATAGCCCTTCAGACAACTTTTTCTCACCTGAAAACAGGGGTTCATGCAACAAATAAGAGAGAAAAGCTGACAGAAAGGGAAGCAAGCCAGAAAATAAGCAGACTGTCATCTGCAAAATGAGGTCCCCAGAGGGTGAATTTTGTGATGCTACCCTGCACAGCAGGGTAGCATCACTAAATTTACCCTCTGTGAACCTCAGTCTGAATCAGGGTTTCAAAACTAAACAGAAAGAGGTACCCAGAGGATAAATTGGCCCACTATATGGGATAGCATCATCAAATTCACCCTCTGGGGAACTCATTCTGAAAATATCAGATTGCTTATTTTCAGGCCTGAAGGGAAGTACCGGTCACATGCACATATTTTTCAGGGAATTCCCAACAAAATCACACCAAAAGTCAATTGTATTTTTTTTAGGTCCAGAAGTCATCAGATCACCCTCTTTATTGATCTGGAATATTCAACAATAATGCAAGATGTCATTAGAATGTTTCAAATGTTGATTGAAACAATATATTTCCTCAAGGCTGTTTATTTTTAGAGATTGCATCACTTCCAAGTGCAACATTTCAAGGCGGGTAACTCTAATCCAAATATTTACTGCAGCGATACCTGGACTCTTCCTTCATCATCAGATCCCCTGTACCATCAGGTCCCCTGTACCATCAGGACCCCTGTACCATCAGGTGCCCTGTACCATCAGGTGCCCTGTACAGGAGACCTGATGATAGAAGAAGAGTTCAACTAGCTTCCGCATCCGAAATTGCATCAATTCCGTTCTGGAATATTTTGATTTTTGCTTTATTAGCACAAGTTGCCGTTGCACACAATATTTGAGTGGAGGCTGACAATATTTACACCTGTAAGAAGGTGGAATATCCACTTGAAAAGCTCTGAGATTCAATTTGCAATTCAATTCAGATTTGATTCGAGATTCAATTTGGCCTGAAATATGAGGTTTGCAGGGCCCTACGGGATGCAAAGTGTCAAGGTTGAACATATGCTCCAAGCCACAAACCTCAGCCCATTTTACTGTTTATCATATCAGACCTACCCAAAGCCCAAAACCCACATCATGAAATGAACAAGGCAACTTCAATGAACAAGACAACATTAACGATAACAAATTTAGTAAATAAATAAATAAATCTCTTGTGTGTCCCTCCACATCACAAAACAACAAAAAATCAATCTATAATATATTTTAGAATGTCTATATGTATGTCTGTCTGCTATAGAAATGAATATGGAGGCCACCCCGAGTGTCCAAAATGGGTCTACGAGGAGTACTTTTTTATGGCGGAGGTCATTGTCAGGTTTAAAAAAGTGTGTGGGGTGGGGGTGTAGGGGGCACCAAAAGTTATGACCAAAATTTTTTTTACCAATATAACTCTTCAAAGGGGTCTACTAGGGGTACGCTTTTATCAGGAATCTAATGGTGAGGTTTAAAAAAGTATCGGGGTGGTGGTGGGGGTGTAGAGGGGCACCAAAAGTTATGACCAAAATTTTTCTCACCGATATAGGTCTTCAAAGGGGTCTACTAGGGGTAATTTTTTACCAAGAATCTAATGGTGAGGTTTAAAAAAGTGGTGGGGGGGTGTAGAGGGGCACCAACAGTTATAATACTCTCCTCAGCCCGAGCAACGCCAGGTAACCCTGCTAGTAACTTAGATAAAGGTCAAGGTTACTCCATCTCAGTTCAAATCATGAACAAGTTCATGATTTGAACTGAGATGGAGTAACCTTGACATTTTTATAAGTGGGTTGTGAGTACGCATTGATAGGCTGATCACTGGGAGATGAACGATTTTAGCGTGCCAAAGGCATGCAGGGACAATAAGGGGCAAGCCCCTTTCAACCCTCTCTTGCCATATAATTATTGGTTACTGTTACTTTTAGCGTCATGTTTGAGTATGTTGGAGGAGGAGAAGTGTGTGGAAGAGGCTTCTCCATCATTGATGTTGTTTTTCTTCAGGCAAGTATAGTCTGCCGCTTGTTATTAATATTGCAAATATGGGCCTTCATTTGCAAGAATAGTCTGCCTCCGGCATGAAGGATTCAGTCCATCTGAACAAAATGGACCTTGACAAGGTACCACCAACCTGAACATTCCTCATTCAGGTACTGATCACTGGCTTCGAAAAATACGATTTTACAGGCAGTATGCACTTTGAATCTCCTCCCATTGTTATCATCTTTTCAAATACATGTATTTCATTTGATGATGTCAGATGATTTCATATGCCACTGGAGCTGTAAACATAGGCAAAACTAAAGCGAGCTCTCGTCCAATTAGAGGGCGAGGATTTTAAACTTATTGGAACATTGGTATTTTAACCAAAAGATTAGTGGTTTGATTCTGACCAGGAGTAACTGCGATAAGTCCTTGAGCACTTCATTCCAATTCGTCATGTAAGGTCATGATGGTGCTGACCGTTCTGTATATATAGACAAGCCTGATCATAAGTAACCTGTCATTTGCAAAATGTGGCCCCAGAGGGTGAATTTGCTGATGCTATCCCACACAGTGGGCCAATTTATCCCCTTTGGCTTGAGACCTTGATTCAAACTGAGGTTTACAGAGGGTAAATTTTGTGATGCTACCCTGCTGTGCAGGGTAGCATCACCAAATTCACCCTCTGTGGACCTCATTTTGAAGATGGCTGTCTGCTTATTTTCAGGCTTGTATATTGAGGATATCTAGTGTTTTTGAGTGGATACCGAAAATTGTCTCATGAGTGATCGAGTCAAATGTTTATTTTTCGCGATCGCTTGCATGAGCGAGTCTCTATTTATCTCAGTCACTCATGAGATAATTTTCAGTATCCACTCCAAAACACTAGATTTTCTTTTTATTATACACTTTTTATAAGAATCTGATCATTCCTATCAATAATTCCACTCGTTTCAACCTTGAATTGATGCATGAAAGTAAACAGCTGATCGCTGCCTATAATAGTCTGGCCTCTGTCGCACAATGATAAGCGGAAGTGATTTGATCGATACTCAGAACAGGTAGTGTCTTGCGATCTGATTCAGCTGGCTGAATTTCATGCATCAATTCAAGGTGAATATGTTTTGAATTATTGCTGGAATTGATCAGTATCCACTCAAAGACACCAGATTTTCTTTTCATTATACATTTTTAGAACAAATTTATCATTTCCAGTCATAATTTGACTTGTATTAACCTTTAAGTGATACTTTGAAAGCCGCCATTTTGATTGATACTGTGAAAGTGAAACTTTCTATATCTTCACAGTGGGGGTATATGATTTCTATCTTTCCGCAATTTTTTTGAAAATCTATCGTGTAGCGTATAATAAAAAGGCATACTGCATGTCGATTGTGAACTCGCCTTCGACCACTTCTAACTCTGCTTGTTCAGGGTTGGTAAGTTTACAGAATTTGACAGTTGTTCTGGTTCTCTCAGGGTCCTCTGGCTTCCTCTACCCATAAAACCATCTGGCATGATGTGAACCTGGCTCTAAAAAGAAAGTGTCAGTGTTTTGTTATCCCTGTGGGGGATATAGAAATGGAGTCTGTCCATAACAACTTTGGATCTTCATATCTCAATCAGTGGATGTTGGATTTAGATTATATTTGGTATGCTGTTAGACCACCATGGGGGAAAGGATATTCACAAGTAACGGGATTTCTCCAATAATTATACCCCCACTTTCGAAGAAAATGGGGGTATACTGGATTACATGTGTCCATCTGTCTGTCTGTCCATCCGTCTGTGCGTCCATTTGTGAGTCCATCCGAGAATATTCACACTTAAGTAAATTATTATTTTTTTCATATTTGTTGGTCATAGGTATGCCCACACTAGTTGTTTTTTTTATTATTACTTGTTCACTAAGAAATTGTGTCCCTCCGAGACAAATTTTGTCTGTTCAGCCTGTATTTCGGGTATCGAATGTTTTATTGCAATGAAATTTGCCATGAACACTGCTTATGGTATAGGCTTTAAAAAAAGGATTCAACGATAGTTCTCACATTCTCGTTTTTAGAGTTATCCCCCTTTTTTGACTTAGAAATTGTAGGAAATAGATATAATTTGTCTGTTCAGCCTGTATCTCAGGTATGGATTATCGGATTTCAGTGAAATATTGCCTGCAGTTTGCTTATGACAAAGGCTTGTGCCTCATTGCATAAAACTTCCAAACACCAAACAATTTACCATACCTTTTGCCTTAGAAATTGTTGAAAATTTTTGAAGAAAATGGGGGGTATACTGGATTGCGTCGGTCCATCTGTGCATTCGTCCGTCAATCCATACGAGAATATTCATAAATAATATTTGTTGGTCATAGGTATGCCCACACTAGGCGGTACACCATGTGGGGGTATGCACCGGACGAAAGTCCAGCTCTTGCTTTTTCTAGAGTTATGGGCCTTTTTCGTCTTAGAAAATTTCAAGTTGTATGGCTTCTGGTTAGTAACCACTTCTTTGTGGGGGATACCAGTGGCATTGCATCTTGTTAGAAAGTGTTGTTCGTTCAATGTACTCCAGCTTCCTGCACCCATAAAACCATCTGTCATGAAGTGACCCTGGCTGTAGAAAGTGTTGTTAAACCTCAGGAAAAATAAATTAGGAAAATAGGACCTGCTCACCAACGCCTGGCGTCGAAATCCTCCAAAGTGGGCACCATTAAACCTGGAAATAAGCAGATGGTCATCAGCAGAATGAGGTCCCCTGAGGGTGAATTTGGTGATGCTGCCCTGCGAACATCAGTCTGAATCAAGGTCTCTGGCCTAAACAGAGAGAGGTACCCAGAGGATAAATTGGCTCACTGCATGGGATAGCATCAGCAAATTCATCCTTTGGGCACCCCAGGCTGCAAATGACAGATTGCTGATTTCGTGGCTTGGGCAGCATAGGTATAAACAATTTATACTTGTAAATAAATAATCTGGCTCTTAGATGTTAACTCTTAGAAGCCGGGAGTCAAGTTTTCTTGCCTGTGATGTAATACGGCAGGTAATCTGGCTGTGACGGTTCGGCTATCTTTGGGCTGGGGGAGAATTGAACACTAAGTAGGTGCTTCTAGTGAAGTGTCGTCTGCCCAAATGGGCAGACGACACTTGACTAGAAGCACCTGCTTTACTTTAAGATTTTAGTCGAATGTCATGTTCAATAAATTCATTCTGAATCCCTGGCTTCTAAGAGTTAAAGTGCGGAATGCACTTTTGTAGTTGAGAGTTGTTCATTACTCCCTATATTTGTCTGAAATAGTTCAGTTTTCCATCTTCGTCATAGCTGAATCCAAAATTATTGACAGCATGGCTGTAGTAGTCCTAACAGCTCGGTGATTGATGGATCTGTAATTGCTGCTTGGTTGAAATATAATCTTATTTCCCCATCTTGGTTTATTGCTTTTTATGTCTGCACCAGACTGCTTCTACACCAGTTTCACTCTTACCTCATCATTCAACAGCTCACTCTTGAGGTCCTATTGAACATTCATTGGCCGTCGGCTTGCACTGAGTGTTTTTGCATACAGTGGCGTGACCACTGGGAGTTGCAATACACTGGGTTTTTTTTCATTGGTGACAGTACAAACCTTTTCCCCTCTCCCCACCTCATGAAGATGATTTTGGCAATATCAGCCCTATATCCATTTATTTTACCACCTCTTGAAAAAATATACTAAAAAAAAATGTAGGTCGCCATGTGAATTTTGCCTTTAAATTTGGTGATTCCTATACTACTGTCCAGTTTCGCACTGCATAAAATAGATATACTTTTACCTCCCCCACCCAATTTTTATCTTCTCTCACACTTTTCGGAAGGCAGTTATCACCAATATTTTATAATTTATTCACTTTAAAATGAAGAATCTTATTTCCCCATCTTGGTTTATTGCTTTTTATGTCTGCACCAGACTGCTTCTACACCAGTTTCACTCTTACCTCATCATTCAACAGCTCACTCTTGAGGTCCTATTGAACATTCATTGGCCGTCGGCTTGCACTGAGTGTTTTTGCATACAGTGGCGTGACCACTGGGAGTTGCAATACACTGGGTTTTTTTTCATTGGTGACAGTACAAACCTTTTCCCCTCTCCCCACCTCATGAAGATGATTTTGGCAATATCAGCCCTATATCCATTTATTTTACCACCTCTTGAAAAAATATACTAAAAAAAAATGTAGGTCGCCATGTGAATTTTGCCTTTAAATTTGGTGATTCCTATACTACTGTCCAGTTTCGCACTGCATAAAATAGATATACTTTTACCTCCCCCACCCAATTTTTATCTTCTCTCACACTTTTCGGAAGGCAGTTATCACCAATATTTTATAATTTATTCACTTTAAAATGAAGGAGCTTTTATCCTCCATCAAAGGTTGGTGTGCAAACCGCTAGAGGGACTTTTTGCATGAAAACAGTGTATTGGAATTGGGGAGGGGAGACAGGTTCCACTTACTTTTTCTTAAAAATGTCGGTCTTATATACCACTTATGACCGAAATCCATCACACATGTTTATGAATTCTTGTCTTGATATTTTGTTGCAGTCTTACTTCTGGGTACTTGTATATGAGCCTGAACCCTTTCAACCCTTGTTTCCTGGAAGGGTATCGCCTTTGTGTACACTTACAGTGAGATGATCATCAATATACAGGGAGGATAAAATAATAACTGCAGTCTGCAGCCATCTGGCGAGTTCAAAGGCTTAAAAAGTACTTGGGGGTGTAGCAGTTGGCATGAAAAGTTTATTTATTTTCTTGGTAAAGAGTCTGAACCCTGGGAAGTGAAGCAGTGCTTGTTTACTGTGCTACTGGTAAAATAGGACCCAGTCACCAATGCTTGGGGTGGAGGTTCTCTAAAATGGGCAACATGGGTATAAACAATTGACTAATATAAACTTGGCTTTATCTCCATGTTGTGGTCATGATTAACCATTGTGCAGAAATATGTGATCTTAAACACCAATAAATAAAGAGTCTGGAGCCTCACCCCATGAGCAAACCTAGAAATAAGCAATCTGTCATTTACAGAATGAGGTCCCCAGAGGGTAGATTTGCTGATGCTACCCCATTCAGATCTTGATTCAGATTGAGGTTACAGAGGGTAAATTTAGTAATGCCACCCTGCTGTGCAAAGTAGCATCACCAAAATTCACCCTCTGGGGACCTCATTCTGTAGATGACAGCCTGCTTATTTCCAGCCTTGCATATCGGGGATATACATTCTCTTGAGCCAGCATAAGGTAGAATGAAGTAGGCAACAACAGCAAAAATTTCTGCTGTCTCTGACTTCAGATAAATATTTGGTCTCCGCACTGTATTAACCCCCAGCTCTCTGGTAGTACAACAGAATTTTTTATCCAATCACTTTGTTTTTCTCTTGTGCAACTATGAATTTAACCAATTATATCTTGTTTGACAGAGCTCACTCAGCACTGTCAAAACAAGGTATATTCGGTTAAATATCAAACTGCAGTATGGGAAATATTTGCTGCTGAAAACTTTGCCATTTTGAAATCAAAGTGCAGAGGGTTAACTCTTTGACTGCTGCTTGCAGATAATTCCAGGGATTCTCTTGTCACTGAAATAAGTATAATTTAATTTGGGCACATGTAAACATATTTTCACCCTGTAAATTGAATGGAATTTTCCAACAATGATTTCTTCTGTTACATTTAGATTAATTTTTCATCAAATCTAGTCATGGCTGCTGTAAAGCAGCCATGACTAGATTTGATGAAAAATATCATGAAAATACTCGGCGGGTTAAGAGTTAAGCTTGGCTACTAGAGCTGGGAGGTATTGCTTTTTCAGATTCAGTTTCGGTTTGGTTTTTTAGCTGCAACGAGCATGTGTATATGTGGCAATGTCAGTCTGTCTGTCAGTCTGTCATCAACGAGTTTAAAAAACACCACAACTCCTAAAATACTTGATGGAATGACACCATACTTGGTATGCAAGTGTATCTTCATGATGTCTACACCCTCTCAATAGTGCAAGTCATTCAGATAATTTCTATCACATTTATGGACTTGTCACCAACGAATATTTTTGTCACCAACAAGTTTTTTTTGTCACCAATGAGTTTGAAAATATCATTGGCGTTGTACGAATCGTCGCAGCTTTGGCACTGTGACAGTGCACTCTAGTTTCTATGTGTTAAGAAAATATAGTAAATAACACCTCAGTCTTGTAAACTTGGAAAAAATCTGCATTAGTTTGTACAGCACCACTCACCACAAAAAGTCTTGTCTGTACGTATCTCCATTGGGTTCAGCCTTGCTTCCTTTTAATCATTCAACACCACTCATCACAAAAAGTCTTGTCTGTGCATATCTCCATTGGGTTCAGCCTTGCTTCCTTTTAATCATTCAACACCACTCACCACAAAAAGTCTTGTCTGTGCATATCTCCATTGGATTAAGCCTTGCTTCCTTTTAATCATTCAACACCACTCACCACAAAAAGTCTTGTCTGTGCGTATCTCCATTGGGTTCAGCCTTGCTTCCTTTTAATCATTCAACACCACTCATCACAAAAAGTCTTGTCTGTACGTATCTCCATTGGGTTCAGCCTTGCTTCCTTTTAATCATTCTTAGAGGTTCCAGGGGATCAGTTGCTCAGTCTATTCCATCAGAACAAAACATAAATAGAGGATATGGAATGAGTGTTTTTCTCATATAATATTTATGAAACGAGTCTAAGAATTTTCCGTTTTTGTCTGTGCATATCTCCATTGGATTAAGCCTTGCTTCCTTTTAATCATTCAACACCACTCACCACAAAAAGTCTTGTCTGTACGTATCTCCATTGGGTTCAGCCTTGCTTCCTTTTAATCATTCAACACCACTCACCACAAAAAGTCTTGTCTGTGCGTATCTCCATTGGATTAAGCCTTGCTTCCTTTTAATCATTCAACACCACTCACCACAAAAAGTCTTGTCTGTGCGTATCTCCATTGGGTTCAGCCTTGCTTCCTTTTAATCATTCAACACCACTCACCACAAAAAGTCTTGTCTGTACGTATCTCCATTGGGTTCAGCCTTGCTTCCTTTTAATCATTGTTAGAGGTTCCAGGGGATCAGTTGCTCAGTCTATTCCATCAGAACAAAACATAAATAGAGGATATGGAATGAGTGTTTTTCTCATATAATATTTATGAAACGAGTCTAAGAATTTTCCGTTTTGGCGAGCCCAAACCTAAAATTCGGACGAGTTTCCTAAACATTATATGAGAAAAACACTCATTTCATATTCTATTTATCATATGACACACACACACGCACAAATTAGCCACTTAGTATGACTTTTTAACCCATCACCTAACTTGAGTTTAGACGGCACTTGGAAAAAACATCCTCGTATAACTAAAAATTTTCATTTTTTGCTTCCAAAACATAGGTTATGACCCCTCATTGGAATGAGCTCAACTAGCCCCTTCCAATGAGGGGTCATAACTTATGCTTAGGAAGCAAAAAGTGAAAATATAAAAAAAAATGAATGGCGTTTTTCTTGAAGGTAAAAGATTAATACAATATAACCCACCCTAAATAGGACAGATAACGTAAATTCTCCCTACTGAAATTATGCAAATGTTTCCCAGTTGTATTTTGTTTAGCCAATCAAATTGTCCAGTTTTCAAATCGACCAAGGAAACCTCCCAACTCTAATTATGCAAATTATGAAAATGTGGCCCAGTTTTATTTTGTTCAGCCAATCAAATTGTCTAGTTTTGAAACTGACCAATGAAATTGATGGAAGGCTTTATTTATCACTGATTAATATGAAACAAAATATCAAATGTTTTAAAATGGACGAGTCATATGATAAATAAGGGTAATAAATGAATCAAGTTCATCAATTCTATTTTGTGTTCTCATTGACACATTTTCTCCCTTATTGACTCGTCCGGTTGGTGGAGTCCGGTCGGTGGAGTCCGGTCGGTGGAGTCCAGTGGATGAGTCAATAAGGGAGAAATGTGACAATCAGAACATGACATATTCGCCCCTTTGCCAGATAAACTAAGTAACAAGAGTCCATGGGGGCACGGTAGCTCAGTAGGTAGAGGTGCAGGCTGCAAGCTGAGAGGTCCTCGGTTCGAATCCCACCTGTGGCAACTGCATTGTGTCCTTGGGCAAGACACTTCACCCACATGGGGTCACGGTGGCATTGTGTACTAAGTGTACTGCACCTTGATGGTGCACCTGTCTTCAACCAATGCTAACCCAGCTTGTGTGTGGATTTGGTATGTTGGGGAGCTGACAATTGCTCGGTGGTTCTCTCCGGGTACTCCGGTTTCCTCCACCCATAAAATTGTCATGGGCATGCTTAGTCATTGTGCAGAAATATGTGACCTTAAACCCCAATAAATAAATAAATAAATAAATAACAAGAGATCATAGTGGTCACTAGTCCAGTTTCCCAGTGCGATTGTTCAATCAGTTTATGCAAAAACACAGTAAAACTGTTCTACTGGTTTTTTCGTTGGGTTTTGCGGTTCAGTTGTCTGGTTGTTTTTTCGTTTGGTTTTGTGGTTCTATTGTCTGGTTTGCCGCAAAAAATGGGAGACAACCAAAAAACCACACAGCTCCATTGGCTATACGCTATTTACATACCGTACCTTTTTTTCTGTGTCCATATCCAAACCAACAGGGAGTATTTCGATTCAGTTGTCAAAAGTTAGCTCAAGTATCTATATTTTTCTTCCAGGTGTTCTGTAGATATATATATATATTGTTTTAGGGCTGTATAGATGTGATTTTTAATAAAAGATAGTTATATTAGTGTTTTGTTTAGTTTCTTTATCGGATATCAGTGGCGTGTTCCCTATCTTCGCGCGGGTCATTTTCGGTGTTTTGTTTTTTGTTTTGTTTACGAGTTCGACCGCTTTTTAAAATTCAAGCTTCTCATTCTAATTTTGGCTATGGATGGTAAGTGTTTCGAGACTCGAGACGTTCAGACCAGCAGGGCAGAGACGGCTAGTATAGGTGTCCAGGTGGGGGGAGTGGTTGAGGCGAGCACAGGGGGTGCTACTGCTAGTGAGTTACCAACGGACGGCCAGCGGTCGGATGTGTGTAGGCACTGCCATATGGTGTATGTGGATGGGTGTGAGCTGGTGGAGTTGGGGATGTGTGCCATCTGCGTAGAGCTAATGCAGCTGCTAGAGGCATATGTAAAGTTGGAGGAAGTGGTGCGGGTGGTGAGGGGGAAACTGGGGATGGCAGGAAAGTCTGGTGGCATTCGATGGGGGATGGAAGGTGGTGGGTAGTAGGAAGCGGACTTTTGACGTGGATAGTGGGTCTTTTGGGAATAGGAAGGTGTGTCGGGTTGAGGGTAGAGGAGAAGTAGGGGCTAGAGTGTCAAATTCCCAGGCTAGTAGTGTGAGTGAGTTGGGGGGGGGGGGGGGGGGGGGGGGGCGAAAACGCGTATTCTTTTAGAATCGTATAGTGAGGGAGATAGCGATGACCATGTGGAGTCTGTCAGGGCAGGAGTCAGAGGGAAGGTTAGGAAGGTGGTAAACGAGGACAAGGTGGCTTGTAGTAGGAGTGGGCAGAAGGTGGGGTGCAGTGTCCAAAATAGATTCAATGTGTAATTTCGAGAATTCTGAGGAGCAGATTGGGTCTGAAGAGGTGGAGGTAGGCATGGGGTTAGTGTGGCGAAGTGCAAGATTGCGAGCCGGCCCAGTGGGGACAGGGGTTGTAACAGGGGTAGTAGGACGGGAAAGAGGACAGGAAAGGATAGGAAGAGGCAGTTGGTGGTTGCAGGGAGTAGTATAGTGCGGGGGTTGGATAGGGTGGTGTGTGGGCCCGACAGTGTCAACAGGACCAATTTGTGCTTTCCGGGGGCTAGGGTGGAGGACCTAAGGGACAGAGTGGGTGGATTAGTAAAGGGGTCAGGCCCAGACCCAGTGGTTGTTGTACACGTGGGGACCAACAACATCAGGGAGAGAAAATCAGTTCAGCTTATTGAGACTTACAAGGACTTAATAACTCAACTGAATGCCAAGAATGCACAGGTAGTGGTTTCGGGGCTCCTCCCAGTACTAGGTGGTGGGGGCGAGCGTAATTCGCGGATCATTGGGACCAACGAGGAATTGGGGGAGTATTGTAAGGAACTTGGGATACCCTTTGTAGACAATTGGGGATCGTTTTGGGGCAGAAATGACCTAAATGGAAGGGATGGTCTCCATCTTAGCCCAAGGGGTACAGAGGTTTTAGGAAGAAATATGTTGCAGGTGGTGGAGCCTTTTTTGGTATAGGGAGGGGAGGGGGGGAGGGTCAGTGAAGGGGGGAATAATCACAGAAAATGTGTCACGAACCATAGGTGTAAAAAATGGGACAAGGGGGATAAGGAAAAGGGACCAAAAATCCAAATCAATAGGAATAGCTTCCCAAGGAAAGCACAGGTACGCAAAGTAGGATATACAAACATACAGGGACTAGATAATAATGGGACCAGTAGGCGGAAGCCAATGGACGTTGACACTCTGAAAGTGGGTTATAGCAACATCCAGGGTCTCCACCGGAAAGTAAGTGAAATTGCTACATTGATTGAGGCAGAGGAGTTTGACGTCATGGGCTTAAGCGAAACGTGGGTAAGAAACGAGGAACGGGTAGACCAAGTAAGGGGGTACGTATGGATAGGTGTAGGGCGAACAGAAGGCCAGAAAAAAGGGGGAGGGGTAGGTATGTACATTAAAGAGGATTTAAAACCATCACTGATCACAGACCTGGAAAACATCAGCACCCCGGCTGAGGTATCGAAAGAAATTGGATGGGTAAGGATCAGTCTGAAAAACAAAAGTATTACCCTTGGGGTTGTGTATTGTGCGGTGGAGGGAAGCAAACCCAAATGGAATGATTCGATATACTCAACACTAAGGTCCAATATCACCGAATTACAAAACAAGGGGCTCGGTATAATTCTGATGGGTGACTTTAATGGCCACATAGGTAATGATGAAGAAGGCATAGAGGGTGGGGACAATAAAGTCAACAGGAATGGAAGGAAGCTGTTGAACTTCACAAACGAGTTCGGTTTGAAGACTCTGAACAGGGACGCGAGGTGTAAGGGGAAATGGACCTGAGAGAGGAACGACAGAAAATCAATAATCAACTACATTCTCACAGATATTAATTTATGGCGGGAGGTGATAGGGGTAGAAGTGGATGATGAGGGTAAAATGGAGGTGGATAGTGATCACAACTTGATTACAGTGAAGATCAGGGCCAAAACTCTAGTAAAAAGCAAAGGAAGCTCTAAGGAGATTTGGGAACTCAAAAAAGATGCTGACTGGGCGAAGTTCAATGAAAAACTGAAACCAAAGCTTGCAACCGTACCCAAGAGGGGCAGTGTCCAGAAGATGGCCGATGTCATAGTTGTGAGCCTGGTGGAGGCAGGAAAGGAAAGTGTAGGAAAGGTCAGGGTGCCAACACGGGAACTTGGGTACAGAGTGAACGAAGAACTGAAAAGGGCCATAAAGGGAAGAAAAGCTAAATGTGCTGCATACAGGAGAAGTAGAAAACTAAGGGGGTGGAAAGCAATGAGGCCACAGTAGCTAAGGAAGAATACCACGAAGCACGAAATAAAGTAAATAAGATTAAAGACGATAATCGGAGAGTACAAAATAGCAGTCTTATTAGGACGATAAGAACGACAGGGGTGTCGAGTTCGAACGTATTTTGGAAATGGGTGAATAAACGTAACAAAGGAAGTAACCCACAGAGTATTAAAGTAGATGGCAGAGTTACAGACGAGCAAGATCAAGTCGCATCAGAACTAGTCAAGCACTGGGAAAAGGTAAACGATAAGTGATGGGGCATGCATGGGGAGCCCACCAGAGTGTCCGAATCAGGTTGAGGAAAACCTTTCGAGCTTCGTGTGCAGCGAAATTAAAACGGAGGAGGTGCGAAAGGTGATATCAAAATTAAGGGATGGAAAAGCAGGAGGAGTGGATGAAATTCCTAACGAGTTTATCAAAAAAGGGGGAGAGGAACTCGTGGAAAGCCGAACTGCCCTATTCAATCTAGCCATAGAAAATCAAGAGGTCCCAAAGGAGTGGAGAGAAAGTAAAGTGACATTTATTCACAAAAAGGGGGAAAAAGACGTTTTGGATAACTATCGAGGGATCTCTGTCAGTAGCAACATTGGAAAGGTTTTCTGCAAAGTCCTGTATGGGAGACTAGAGGAGGTGATTGAGGAGAAGGGTTTTTTGGGAGAAATCCAAAAGGGCTTCAGGAAGGGAAGGAGAGTTACTGACCATCTTTTCACACTATCCCAAATGATAGAATCTGCGAAAGCAAAAAAGAAAAAGATGTTTATGGCCTTTTTGGATATCAAAAAGGCATACGATAGAGTATGGAGGGAAGGTATGTGGCGCAAGCTGGAGGATACGGGCTTAGGAGGCGAGTTTGTTGGAATTATGAAAGCATTATATAAAGATGTACAGAACTTAGCCTGGGAAACATTACAACGAAACGTGTGCCTATGGAGATAGGCCTAAAACAGGGGTGTATCCTTTCGCCGCTCCTGTTTGCATTGTACATCAAAGGTTTAGGAGATGAACTCCTGCATAGCGAGGAGAGGGTAGCAGTTGGGGACTTGAAGATCCCAGGGCTATTTTTTGCAGACGATATGGTTCTAGTGTCAGAAAGCAAAGAGGGGCTAACGAAAATGCTGGGAATTGTTGGGAAATATGGGAGCAAATGGAGACTCGAACTTAATGAAAGTAAGAGCAAAGTTATACCCGTGGGCTGCAAAGTGGACTCCAATCGAAGGTGGAGAGTGGGTGAGTTCTGCATTCCGGAAGGGAGCAGCAAACTTCTCAGTGTGGGAGAGACTGGTGATTACAAGTATTTGGGGGTAAATATAAACATTACAGGAAGAGGCATCTACCGGAACCACACAAATAAATTGATTCTGAAGGGGAAGCAAATCCTTAACCAAATGAAACTTATAGGGAGAAACAGTTTCCATAAGGTTTTCGTGGGGAAACCCATTTGGGAAATGGTGGGGCTGCCAAGTATAACATACGGAAGTGGTACCCCTAAACCAGACAGCCGTAAAGAGCTTGGAAATCCTGCAGAACGATGCAGGCCGATGGATAACGGGGTCGAGTAATGCCGCAGTGCTAGAAGCAATCAGGGGTGAGCTTGGGTGGATGAGGATCAAGGACAGGATAGACCTGTTGAAGCTCGGTTATCTTAATTATTTGGTAAATCTTTCCGACAGCCGATGGTGTAAAGTAATGTTCCTGAGAATTTTCAACTCAAATATCAAAACAGGGTGGATGGTCCAAGTGAGGGAGCTAGTAGAGAACTACTCATTGGAGATCTCGGACCTGGACGTTGGGGCACACCAGGGTAAAAAAATCGTCAGAGAAAGGGTCATGGAGGATTGTAACCGTAATTGGTGGGAGGGGGTCAAATCAAAGAGGTCTTTGGGTGGCCTGCGTGATAAAGAGAAGCCAGGTTTTTAAGAGTACCTTGATGGCACCTTTGGGGGGGGGGGTCACTGTTGTTCAAGCTGAGGTCGCGATCCCTGGAGCTGAGGGGAAAAATTGGGAAAGACAGTGAAAGGAAGTGCCAGATGTGTAACTTGGACATGGTGGAGACCCTGGAACACTTTCTTCTAGAATGCCCAAAGTATCAGTCTAAAAGAATGAGATTCACTGGGAGTATAATGGGGAAGTGGGATGGGAGAATGAAGGACGTGTGGTTAGGGGGAGACTCAAAGGAGAGGGTTAATATGCTAATCGGAGAGATTGGGAAGAATGGGACAAGGGATATCATCAAGCAGTTCATCTCTGAGTGTTGGGAGGAGAGGAGAAGCGTGGGAATAGGGAGGCAGTTGGGAGTACAGGGGTAACCATGGCCTTCTCATTCGAGAACCACGACAAACCAGCGGCTGGCCAAAGTGTTATTATTATATGTCCGTGTATAAGTCGCACTTTTTTACCTGAAATGTTATGTCAAAATCGGGGGTGCATCTTATACATGGGTACGACTTGTTTCAGTGAATTTTCAGGGGACTGACTTCTTCGGACAAACGTTGTTCCTACTGTTTGTCAATTGAAAAAAGACAGAACAATCATGTGGTTTTGACTGAGTGCAGATTCACCAAAATTATTTTCATTTTATTTCAGTTTAAATTCTCCAGAAAATAAATTGTCAATAAAATATTATGTGTGTTTTCTGTTACTTTTATCCATAAATAATAATAATGAAGTATTCTATTTAGTCTTTGTTGTTCAATTGGCCCATGTGTTTACATCAGTGCGTGTACCGGAAATCAACAGGTTTGTGGGGCCAATATGGATGAAACCATAAAAAATACAAGGCAAAAGGGAGAAATTCCAAGTGTGAGTTTGGGGTGCGACTTATACACGGGGGCGACTTATACATGGACATATACGGTAGTTGAAGGCTAGCTTGGGGTACGGTGGCGTTGCGGTAACCGGTTCTCGTCAGATCCCCAAAGTTAAGCAACATCGAGCCTCGTTAATCATTGGATGGGTGACTGTCTCAGCGATCAATTTGGACTCCCGTGTTGTGTCATTGGGCAAGGCACTTAACCCCAATTGTCCACATGGGGGCATGATGATGTCATGTACTAAGGCGTACTGCACGTCGATGATACACATGTCTTCAATCAATCTAACCCTGCCTGTGCTGCAGAGTAGAGTTACGACGTTGGGGAGCTGGCAGCTGCTCAGTGGTTCTCTCCGGGAACTTCGGCTTCCTCCACCCGTAAAACTGTCACGGTCATGGTTAGCCATTGTGCATAAGCATATGACCTAAACACCTATAAATAAATAATAAATAAATGAAGGCCAGCTTACAAATGACCTGTTCCATCAAGGGAGCATGGGGTGGTGTTAAGTAAGAGCAAACGACTTCAGATTGAATGGTTCAATCCTAACCAGAGTGATCTGTATTGTGTCTTTTGGCAAGACTCTCCTTCCCAACTGTCCAAGTGAGAGGATGATAGTGCAGTGGGCTAAGGCGTACTGCTTGTTGATAGTAAACATGCCTTCAATCTGTTTGTGCTGGGTTAGAGAGTCTAACAGTTACTCACTGTATTTTTCTCTCTCCAGATACACCGGCTTTTCCCACCCTTAAAACTTTCAGGCATGATATGAATCTCTCTGTTGAAGGTGTAATAATTAAATAAATAAATAAATAAATAAGGAACTCGATTTATAAATAAGTAAGGGACTCTAGCTATAAATAAATATGAGACTCTAGTTATAAATAAATAAATCAATGAGAGACTATAGTTATAAATAAATAGGGACTTGAGTTATAAATAAATAAATAAATAAATAAATAAATAAATAAATAAGGGACTCAATTTATAAATAAATAAGGGTCTATAGTTATAAATAAATAGGGACTTGAGTTATAAATAAATAAGGGACTCAGTTTATAAATAAATAAGGGCTCTAGCTATAAATAAATAAATAAATAAATAAATAAATATGGGACTCCAGTTATAAAAAAATAAATAAATAAGGATCTATAGTTATAAATAAATAAATAAGGGACTATAGTTATAACTAAATAGAGACTTCAGTTATAAATAAGTAAATAAATAAGGGACTCAGTTTATGAATAAATAAGCAACTCTAGTTATAAATAAATAAATAAATAAATAAATAAATGACTATAGTTAAATCAATTTTCTGTTGTATTGTACATTCTTGGCTGACAAGGACTACTTATTCAGTTAACTCTTGACCTAACACAACCAAATGATGACACTTGCCAAAAAATGTCTTGAGAGTCCAAAAATTGTCAAATTTTGCCTCAAAAACACAGCTTATGGCACCGCATTGGAACAAATTTATTGCACTTGTTCCAACCGCAGCCGGTATTCAAAACATTGAACCTTAGAATCAGCCCTTCCGCCTTCAAAATCATTTCACTTCCCAAATGAAAATAATGAAGGTAATAGAATGACACTGAGGTTTTATCAACATCATCTTTAATGGTAACTCATCACTTCTAACCTCCATCACTTACCCATTTTATTTCTTACTGTTTGTTGTGTTTAATTTTGTTGTACTCCCTCCATCACTTACCCATTTTATTTCCTACTGTTTGTTGTGTTTAATTTTGTTGTACTCCCCTGTGTTCAAGAGATAGCAATTCTGAGTAATAAAAATGGATATATGTCTAGTGTTTCAGAGATAAGCAGCACAATATTCTGTTATCTCCATTCTTTCTATCATAACATTAACTTACAGATGGAGTCCAGACCACCATATTTGCAGTAGTTCTATCACTGATGCTAGTGATAATATTAAAAGCTAAATTTTGCCTACTGGTTTGTTTTATAGACCATCACAGCTTGATACTTACTAGTCGCTCTTAGAGGAATACAGCAGCTTTTATGGCCACACAGAATAAATTAATTGATTCTCAGGCATTTTTGTTTTCAAATCAGTGAGGGAGGGAGGGAGGGAGGGAGGGATGGTTTTATTTTTAATTTTTATTTTTTTCTTACATATACTGAACATTGATTAAGAGGTATTCCACTGTCTTTTCACACACAGAATATATAGAAAATGCATGGGGGTGAGGTGGCATTGCGGTAACCGGTTCTCGTCTATCACCGATGTTGAGCAACATTGAGCCTGGTTAGTCCTCGGATGGGTGACCGTCTGAGCGATCGATTCGGACTCCCGCGATGGTTCCTTGGGCAAGGCACTTCACCTCGATTGTCCACATGGGGGCACGATGACGCCCTGTACTAAGGCGTACTGCACGTCGATGGAGCGCATGTCTTCAACCAATCTAATCCTGCCTGTGCTGCAGTGCAGAGTTACGATGTTGGGGAGCTGCAGCTGCACCCGTAAAACTGTCACAGTCATGATTAGCAAATTTGCTTAAGTACATGACCTTAAACACCAATAAATAAATAATAATAATAGAAAGTGCATAATTATACAAATTAACTTATTTAATTTTAACCCTCAAGGGGCTAATTCCAACTTTGATAACTTTTTACTGTAACAGAACAGGTTTCACCAAAATGCTGTCTCTGGGGAAACTTGAAAGTTACATTCTAAGTGACCTAACAGTTGTTTCTAGGTATGTTTATTGTTATTTATTGGTGTTTTTAAGGTCACATATTTCTGCACAATGGCTAATCAGACAACAACAGTTTTATGGGTCGAGGAAGCCGGAGAGAACCACCAAGCAATGGCAAGCAACTGTCAGCTCCCCAACATACTAACTCTACACAAGCAGGGTTAGCATTGGTTGAAGACAGGTGCACCATCAACGTGCAGTACGCCTTAGTACACATTGTCACCGTGCCCCCACATGAGCAGTGGGGGTGAAGTGTCTTGCCCAAGGACACAACGCGGTTGCCGCAGGTGGGATTCGAACCGAAGTTGTTTGTAGGTAAGTCTTGGCTGCCTATATAGGCAGCCATGACTTAACCTAAGACACAACTGCAGTACCACAGTACATTGACTTCCTTTAGTAAAGCACTTCAATTTTTTTTTACTTACAATCAATCGAAAAAACATAAAAAGTTTCAAGTCTCCTGTTTTTGTAATGATATTGGAATACTTTTACCGTGGGGAATAACTGTCGGTGTCTGTTGTGTAACCGATGACTCAGAGACATCAAGATGATAACAATTTAATGGCGAATCTGGTACTCCAAATATCTCACAGCAATAAACATTTAACCCTTTACCGAACACAGACGATATCAAAATTTATTATTTTAAATATTTTTTTTTAATTTTTCAAAACAATTTCAACAAAACCATTTCATGTGACCCCCTCATTGGAAAGAGCATGTTAAGCTCGTCACATGAGGTGGGTTTGTTGACATTTTTTGAAAAATAGTATTCTCAGTGGTGTCCAGAATGTGATCACAACTCGCAGGCAAAGCCGGCTCGTTGAGATCCCATTCTGGACACAACCTTGAATTTGATACAAATCACAGGACATGCACTTTATCATGATAATTTGTATGTACCAAGTTTAAAACAATTGAAGTTAAATTGGACTCAATGCGAATAGTATAGTTTGTAATATAACAACAGTAAATTAGTCTTTTTGTATCTGTCATTTATGCTCTGAACATACTTCAGTGATAATACATTGCAAGGCAATAAAAGCATACAATTGGGGGGGGGGATCTTCATTCATTTTCAGTGAGGGATTTTCGGAAAATCAAAAGGTGATTCGTCAGGTAAGAAGGTAAATTTTTAACTGGTAGAATGCTAATTTATTTTTGGTCAACGAAAGTTCTTTGGAGGGTGGGGGAGGTGGTGGAGGAGGGGGGGGGGGGGGGCTTTCATTTCCAGTGAGGGCTTGCCTGAGAATCAAAAACATTTTCTTTTCTTCATTGTCTTTAGTCAAAATCTCGGTTTAATCACAGGGAGTGTTGTGTTTGGTTCCATTTTGATGATATTTTTCATAGTCCACTGCACAAACCGAATTCTGTAGCTCCACTGGGAACTGCTGTTGTCCCTCATCCATGTTATCCATTCCTTTGTTTTTGAAAAATGAAGGTCCACAAATAATAAAGCTTCTATTTTCGAACCAAGCATGCATTTTGTTCAATCAGCCTGGCATTTCAACGCTCAAGCAAATCGGTCAATTCCCAAAACTGTTGATCATCAAATGGCTCTTGAGACTGCAGTTCGTTGTTATCACTTATCAGTGACAGGGTAATTTCCACAAAATTTGAAAACATTTCAATTTTATTTAACCTTACCTCACGCAATCTGATATACTGTAACATTGTTTAATCCAAATTTATGCAAGTTTCTCCGAAGCAAATAAAATAGATTTCCCATTGTCTGTGTAAACTAAACCATTTGGTGTTGCATGTTCTTGTTTGACAGAGCTCATAGCTTTGTCAAACAAGATTGAATTGGTTAAATTGTTAACTCTTTACCTAACATGAAAAGCAGACGTCACTTGCAAACAAAATTCTTGAATAACTAATTTTTTGTCTCAAAAACATAGGTTATGACCCCTCATTGGAACGAGGTCGACGAGCTCGTTCCAAAGAGGGGTCATAACCTATGTTTTTGAGACAAAAAATGAAAAAGTAATAAAAATTAATTGGCGATATTTGTGAAGAGTGCTGGCCGGTTTTGACCATTATGTTGGGTAAAGGGTTAATGCATTATGGGGGAAATTGCAGTTTGAAATTCTGATATTTCAACATCAGTGTAGAGGGGGAGTGGGGGGGGGGGGGGAGGGGGAAGGGGCATGAAGTAAATATTTCATTCAACTGTCATCCAATCCCAGCAGGTAGAATTTCTCACCTCCCTTTCCCCCACCCCCATTTTCCATATGGGTATGCAGAGAGACACCGGGAGGAGGCAGGGGGGGGGGGGGGGAGATTACCATCTGAATAGACATATATTGGCACAACCTCTTAATTACTTTACAGAAAACATGGCCAGCAGTGTTTGATGTTAATTGATACAGACTTTAATCGGTGATCATAAATTTCTCAGTGTAGTTTTATGTCATTCATTTTTTGTTTAAGTTTACCAAAGTAAATATTAGAATGAGGATAAGTAGAATATCTTTTATTACATAGCTAATAACACGGCATGTTGTATGATGTACTTATTGTGAGAGGCAGAATGTTGTGTATTCTTAGAAACAAGCGTTTGATAGATCTAATGATACAGAAAAACAGAAAGCTGTGGTGTTTTTTTGCTGTTGTGAAGTGTGTTGGAGTATTTTCATTACATACATTTCTGACAGTCTTATTTGATCTGTTTCTAAACTAAATTAACTCTTTTTCCCAAAACAACCAGAATATAACACACAAAAATATTCTTTAACCATTTACCCAGCATAACAGCCAAAACCGGCCAGTGCTATTCTAAAAAATCACCTATTAATTTTCATTTTTGTCTCGAAGACATAGGTTATGACCCCTCATTGGAATGAGCTCGTTCCAATGAGGAGTCATAACCTATGTTTTTGAGACAAAAAATGGAAAAAAAAACAATTATTCAGGATTTTTTTGGCAAGTGTCGTCTGCTTTTCACGTCAGGTAAAAGGTTAAATAATTAACAACCCTCTGCAAACTGATGTCTGAATATCAAAATTTCAGCCGCAAATTTTTCCCATCATGCATCTGGAAATTTAACCTTGTTTGATAAGAGTTCATTAGTTCAGCAAAAGCTTAAAATCTGTTTTTTGTTTCAATAGGCACACTTCACCCACATTGCCCACATGGGGGCACAGTGATGTCGTGTACTAATGCGTACTGCACATCGATGGTGCAACTGTCTTCAACCAGTGCTAACCCTGCTTGTGTGGAGTTGGTATGTTGGGGAGCTGACAGTTGCTCGCCATTGCTCGGTGGTTCTCTTCGGGTACTCCGGCTTCCTCCACCCGTAAAACTGTCACGGTCATGGTTAGCCATTGTGCAGAAATAGGTGACCTTAAACCCCAATAAATAAATAAATAATATTTGTCTCAATAGGCCTGCAGACACTCTCTCATAAACTAAAATGAGGCAAAGGCCTGTGAATAAATTCTGATGACTAAAAATAATTTAGCACTCTACGAGTTAACCTGTTACCCAACGCATACGATACCAAAATTTATTGTTGGTTCAGTTGTGTTAACAACCGAGACCTATGGTTTGGCAATTGTCAGTGTGCATCCGGGGCAGGTGGGCTTCCGTCTGGGTGTCCAGACGTCCTCACACTGTTAGCACAATAACTTGAACAAACATTCTCTGATTTGACTAATATTTGCCATATGGGGCTTTTGCAATACTTCTATCTCAAGCGAGTTTGAAAACTGATCCAACCCAATTTTTTTGTCACAGAGTTGTGGGTCTTAATTAGTCAAGTTTTATGAATTTTGAACTCGTTAGTGCAATAACTTAAAGAAACATTCTCTGATTTGACTAATATTTGCCATACAGGTCTTTTGCAATAATATCTCCAGTAAGTTCGAAAACTGGCCCGTCCCGAATTATGGAGTTATGGGCTGGCCTGAAAATAAGCAGTCTGACATTTGCAAAATGAGACCCCCAGAGGGTGAATTGGATGATGCTATCCCAGACAGTTGGCCAATTTATCCTCTGGGTACCTCTTTCTGTTTAGTTTTGAGACCCTGATTCAGATTGAGGTTCACAGAGGGTGAATTCAGTGATGCTACCCTGCTGTGCAGGGTAGCATCACTAAATTCACCCTCTGGGGACCTCATTTTGCAGATGACAGTCTGCTTATTTTCTGGCTTGGTTATGGGCCTTAATTAACTGGTAGAGTGCTAAATTATTTTTCAGAAGTGATTTGAAACGTGAGTATTTTCTTTTCCAAGGGTACCGAGCTACAAGTTAAGTAAGATTTTGTTCATAAACAAGAGTTTTATTGCAGTTTATTGGAGAGCCTTGGGCACTCTCCAATAAATTGTAATAAAACTATTGTTAAAACATTTTTTGTGTTTCGACTGCTGAGCAGACGCGGTAAAGAATACAGTGTAAAGCCACTAAAGTAGCTTTCAGCACTTTTCAGTAGAGCCCTGATAGTGGCTTTTAGAATTCAATCACTTATTTATGAATTCTCTACCTGTTAGCATTTTAACTTGAACATACCGTATTTACTCTATGTATTGGGACAGCTAAAAATAATTTATTTTCACAGGTGTCCCAATTCTTAGAAAATGGGGAAAGAACAGAGTCTGGTCTTGATTTGATGCTGAATAAAGTTGTGTGTGATTCGTTTTCCATCACTATATACAAAAATCGCCGTCCAATTTTTTTTTATATTTTCATTTTTGCTTCCAAAACATAGCTTATGATCCCTCATTGGAACGAGCGTATTGCGCACGTTCCAATGAGGGATCATAAACTATGTTTTGGAAGCAAAAAATTAAAATTTTTAGTTACTGAAGAATTTTTTTTAGGAGTGTCGTCTGCTACTAGCGACGGTCCAACTGGAAACAAATCTCCTGAATGTCCCAAACTTTGGAGCATAAAAAAAATATAGTTTTCTGGAAAAAATGTGTGTCCCAAATCATAGAGTGTCCCAGTACATAGAGTAAATGCGGTAGGTTGCACATTTGACAACCGCAATATGATTGATAACTAGGTTATGAACATGCAACAGTCTCTGATTGCCACCACAACTCGATGCCTGCATCTCTTATGCGCACCTCTTGTACATGATATGGTTTTGTTGACCATTTGTCCAATCTAACGCTAATATCCCGCCAGCACTTTTTACAAAAATTTCCATTAAAATTTTATTATTTCATTAAATCCTGCCTTCGAAACATAGCTTATGGCCCCTCAACGAAATGAACTCAGCTTGTTCTGATGAGGGTCATAAGCTGTGTTTTGGACGCAACTATTTTTTGTTTATTCTGTAAGCTTATCTGGTTGGGACATAAAATAGCTGTCGTCTGTGCTGAGAGAGACACAATCAGTGCAGGTTAAAACATCTCTTCATAGTATTCGAGAAGAGTGAGATCACAAAATTGCTGCTATGAAGTTCATTCCACACACCTGCGCCATTGGGCCAAGGAGAGGCGTTAATATAAGTAATTATGTGTACACTGCATACAAAACCGCACTTGTTAATACCCCGTCATTTGTGTAGAAACGAACGGGTATGAAAAGCTGTTTTAGTACGGACACGTGAGATGGATTACATAACCAATTAATGTTTCGCGAGAAAAATCTTTCAGACTGTCCCTGATTAGCAATTATATTGATAGTCAGAAAATTTCTAAAACCTGCATTTAATAAACTATTCAGATACAAATGCCTTTCATTTCCAGAACTCTGTACTGCAGTTTAATATAGGGATTGAAAAAATCTGTTCGTTAATTCGTGAGATTTTCGATTTGTTTTCATATTAAAATAAAATTTTCGCTGATCTATGATTTGGACCCCCCCCCCCCCCCCTCCTGAGTTTGTTCGCTGGTCTCCAGTGACTTCAGAATATTTCATGCAATGTATATCCAATTAATGGAAGAGCTACACTGTTGCACGTGATCGGCGAAATTCTCGTTTTTTGGCTCAAATTTATCACTCAAAATAATGGGATTTACCAAACAGATTTTCACCTTTAAAGATTTTATTTGATATACAAAATTCCCAAATAAAATGTATCAGGTACAAAAAAAGGATTTAGTGAACAGAAATTAATTTAATTTGCGAATCTTTTCCCAATACAGTCCAATCAACACTGATTAGTGAGTGGACCTCTGACATTATGTAATTACACATAACACACTCAGTCGATTTTTGGATAATTTTTTCGTATATAGTGTACACGTAATGTGCATAAATTGCTTGTCAATCCTTGTAAAACAAATAAGCTTAACCCTTTACCCAATGTAATGGCCAAAACCGGCCAGTGCTATACACAAAAATTACTATCCAATTTTCATTTTTTGTGTCAAAAACATAGCTTATGACCTCTCATTGGAACGAGCTCATTGAGCTCGTTCCAATGAGGGGTCATAAGCTATGTTTTTAATGCAAAAATGAAAAAAAACTATTTATTCAAGAATTTTATTTGCAATTGTCGTCTGCTTTTCGTGTTATGTAAAGGCTTGAAAAAATGCAAGTATTGTCAGTTAGTTTTGTCAGGTAAAGAATTAACAGTTTCTTCGATAACCCAGTATGTAATTAACCAGTAATATTTCTATTGAATGTATAGTAGAGACATCTGCGTTAAAACAAAATATGCAATTAATAGGAATATACCATTAGCCAGTATTTATTTCGTTGGTGAGTAGAGTAGATTGCTATTGACTTTTCTGAACTGAAATTCACAAAATTTAATACCAAGCGTTCAAGCCAGTCCAATCATGAGTAAACGAAATAAGATTCTGCCATCACAGCCATTTGTTAGGATTTACTGTGACCCTTGCGCAGAGGTCCTGTTTCCAATTGACAGCCTTTGATTACTTTTCAAATACCCAAGTTTTCTGTAAATAATTTTATTTTGTTTGATTCATTCAACATGAACATTCATTGATTACAACTCAGTTTATGTCTGTATGATTTAAACTTGGCTGAAAGAAATAGCAATGCATCATCGGTCTTTAGTAGTCTTATTGGCTCCGTTTTGACCTCAGCTTTTTCATTTGATAAATGCTTTTCTTTTGCTCTCATAAGTCTGTCTCCAAAACTCAGTTTGCATCATGTTATGAAACAGTTTTGTGCATTCATGCTTGTATTTCAGTCTCACACAGATGATGGCTCATAAAAGCCTGTACATTTTAGCTGCCTGTTTTGGTCACTGACTGGCACAATATGCCTGTTTGACAGGCATAATTCACTTGTGCCTGAGAAAATGACCAGTACCATTTCTTGGAACTGATTAAGTGCCTGTACCTAAAAACATGCACCAATTTTTTGCTCAACTTTGGCGAAGCCAAATTTGAGGTATTGTCATGGCCTGTCGTCCGTCTGTCCGTCCATCGCGCCGTATACACGGCTCGGGTTAGAGGCAGTATTTATGAACCGATCTTTACAAAACTTCTTAGGTACCTTTGTTATCACCGTGAGACGAGAACGAGTGTTTTGGGGTCCGGTCCGAAATTCAAGACGGCCGCTGGCAGCCATTTGGTACAAAATTAGATGTAATCCGATTTTTGCTCAGAACTTACATATGAAAGCTCTGATTTGAATAATTTTTGTATGAATGTTTAGTACCATGGGATACATAACATATAATACAAGTTTTTTTCTCGTGCGTAAATTATGCAAATTAGACTAACTTTAATTTATTTAGTGTCACTTTCATCACTGTAACTGCAAATGCCAATACGGTTCGGACTAGAGGCTGTATTTATGAACCAATCTTTACGAAACATCTTGGGTACCTTTGTTATCACCGTGGGACGAGAACGAGTGTTTTTGGGTGCGGTCCAAAATTCAAGATGGCTGCCAGTTGCCATTTTGTACCGACGATGCAGAAATCTGTTTTTTTGTACAGAACTTCCATATGAAAGCTCTGATTTGAATAATTTTTTTGTATGAATGTTTAGTTCCATGGGATACATCACATATAATACAGGTTTTTTTCTTGTGCGTAAATTGTGCAAATTAGACTAATTTTGATGTTTTTTGGTGTTACTTTCAGCACTGTAAGTGCAAATGCCAATACGGCTTGGGCTAGAGTGTTTTTGAATCCGGTCTGAAATTCAAGATGACCGCTGGCAGCCATTTTGTACAAAATTAGGTGCAATCAGATTTTTGTGCAGAACTTCCATATGAAAGTTCTGATTTGAATAATTTTTTGTGTGAATGTTTAGTACCAAGAGATACATCACATATAATACAGTTTTTTTTCTTGTGCATAAATTATGCCAATTAGACTAACTTTGATTTATTTAATGTTACTTTCAGCCGTATAACTGCAAATCCCAATAAGGTTCTGGCTAGAGGCCATATTTATGAACTGATCTTTACGAAGCTTCTTGGAGTATCTTTGTTATCACCGTGGGATTAGGTGCAATCAGTTTTTTGTATAGAACTTCTGTATGAAAGTTCTGATTTGAATAAATTTCTGTATGAATGTTTAGTAACATCACATATAATACAGGTTTTTTTCACGAGCAGAAATTATGCAAATTAGATGAACTTTCATTTATTCAGTGCTACTTGTACTCAGAAAGTGCATGTGTCTACACAGCTTGGGCTAGATGCTGTATTTATGAACCAATCTTCACAAAACTTCTTGGGTACATTTGTTATCACCTTGGGATGAGAACGATTGTTTCTGTGAGCGGTCCAAAATTCAAGATGGCTGCCAGTGGCCATTTTGTACCGAAATTAGTTTCCAATCATTTTTTGTACACAACTTCTATACGGCTCAGGCTAGATGCCGTAATTATGAACTGATCTTTACAAAACTTCTTGGGTACCTTTGTTATCACTGTGGGACGAGAACAAGTGTTTTTGGGTGCGGTCCAAAATTTATGATGGCCGCCAGCAGCCTTTTTGTACCAAAATTAGTGCAATCAGTTTTTTGTACGAACTTCTGTATGAAAGTTCTGATTTGAATAAATTTTCATAGGAATGTTTAGTAACATGGAATACATCACATATAATACAGGTTTTTTTCTCGCGCAGAAATTATGCAAATTAAATGAACTTTGATTTATTCAGTGCTACTTTAAGTTATACACAGTAAGTGCACATATCAATATGGCTTGGGCTAAGAGTCTGTATTTATGAACTGATCTTCACGAAATTTCTTGGGGTACCTTTGTTATCACCTTGTGACAGGAACAAGTGTTTTTGGGTGCCTTTGTTATTACTGTGCTATGAGAACAAATATTTTGGGGTTCAGTCAGACCCACTCTGGGACTCAAAGATTTCGTTTCTACTTTAGTATCTGACTGTAGCCCACCTTTACAATACTTTACCTATACATATGTTACAGGCAACGGTCAGTATTTATGTACAGACCGTTACAATACTTTATATGTACCTTTGTTATCAGGTCATTACCTAGATGTTTGTCATTGCTGTGTCACACACTATACATGTACATGTCTTAAACAAGTTGAGCTACAGTGTCATTGACACTTTCATTAGTCCTCTACCAGGGAAGAAGAATGGAGGAACTATAGGTTTTCTCTGTGTCTGTCTGTCCATCCATCTGTCCATACATCTGTCTGTCTGTCTCAAGCTTTGGTTTCAGGTCATTATTTTAACTGTATATCCGATTGTCATCAGACTTGGATGGATGATGTCCCTTAGGTAGAGGAAGTGTCCTATTGATTTAAAGGTCAAAGGTAAAGCTCATGACCACTATAAATAGAATCTAATTTGTGACTTGAAATGGTTTCTGGAGATTATCTTTTCAACAGTTCATCCGATTCGCATCAGACTTGGGTAGATAATGCCCCTTAGGAAGAGGGAGATCTCTATTGATTTTAGGGCATGTAGGTCAAAAGCTAAGGTCTTGGTGGCTATAAATGTACTCTAATTTTGGACTTGAAATGGTTTCCAGAGATTATCTTTTTAACGTTTCATTCAATTCTCACCCAACTTTGAATAGATAATGCCCTTAACCCTTTACCCAACGCAGACGATATCAAAATTTATTATTTTAGATATAATTTCTTTTAAATTTTCAAAAAATTTCAACAAAACCATACCATGTGACCCCTCATTGGAACGAGCTCAACGAGCTCGTTCCAAAGAGGGGTCACATGATATGGTTTTGTAGAAATGTTTTGAAAAATAATATTTTTTCTGCTGCTGAATTTGCATATTACGTTGGTGGATGCGGCCAATTCGTTAATTCGTTGGATAAAGGGTTAAGAAGAACCCTATTAATTTTGAGGGCAGTTGGTCGAAGGTCAAGGTCACAGCAGCTATATGTGTACTGTAATTTGGGAATTGGAATGGTTTCTGGAAACTATCTCGCAATGGTTCATCCAATTCTCATCAAACTTGAATAGAGGCACTTCCTCCATGTTGTAATCATAATATGTAAAACTACATGCTTACATTTATTTTTGTTCCAGTTGACATAGTTTTAGGAGAATATAAAGTTTGCGGAAAAAATATTTTTTTCATAATTTTTCACAAAGTTATTGCCCTTTATTGACTTCAAATATTTGCACCGTTTTTTTTTATTGAGGTTACCTTCATGGTGTAATCAACTCTTTCCTCAGTTTTCAATGTAGAGTGTTCAAACTTTGGAATATGGTTACACATGCCTTGAAGATGTGCAACATCTATAAAATTTGTAGAAAAAATATTTTTTCACAAAATTATTGTCCTTTATCGACTTAGAAGAAAATTTCCAGTGTTTTTAATTGAGGGTACCTACATTGTGTAATCAACTCCTTCCACAGTTTCTAATGTAGAGAGTTGAAACTTTAGGATATGCTTACACATGCCTTGAAGATCTGAAACATGTCTACAGTTTGCAGGAAAATATTTTTGCACAAAATTATCAAATCAAGTCTCTCTAATGTTTGGTAAAGAGGGAGGGGTACCTTTTTGTGTCAAACTGTTGTGACACTTTTACAGTTTTTATGATAATACCCCAATGGTCTGTATCCTGTTATATTCTGTCATCCTTCATCCATCACTCAGTAATAAATGTTTCATTTCTGTGATGCTATCAATGGTATGGCAGGCAGGGGTATGTGCCACCCTCGGCTGTGCTCTCTCAAGAGCTCAGTATTAAAACCTTTACCCAGTGCACACAACATCGAACTTAGTTATATGAATTAAATTTTTTTTCAAATTTTAAAAAAAATTTCAACGAGCTTCTTCCAATGAGGAGGTCACATGCAAGCCTAGAAATAAGCAGGCTGTCAGCTGCAGAATTAGGTCCCCAAAGGGTGAAATTGGTGATACTACCCTGCACAGTGTGCAGGGTAGGATTACGAAAATTACCCCCTGTGAACCTCAATCTGAGTCGAGGTCTCAAGCCTAAACAGAAAGAGGTACTCAGAGGATAACTTGGAGACTTCAAGCCCACTGTATGGGATAGAATCTGCAAATTCCCTCCTCAGGCTCATTCTGCCAATGACAGATTGTTTATTTCCAGGCTTGGTTACATGATATGGTTTTATTGAAATTTTTTTTCTCTTTTTAACACTGCTCAGTTTATAAATTACGAGGACGGATGGTGGTAGTTCGTTAGGTAAAGGGTTAACCCTTTACCCAACACCGACGATATCAAAATTTATTATTTAAAATATCATTTTCTTTAATTTTTCAAACAATTTCAACAAAACCATATCATGTGACCCCTTGTTGGAACGTGCTCGATGAGCTCGTTCCAACAAGGGGTCACATGATATGGTTTTGTTGAAATTGTTTGAAAAATAATATTTTTTCAACTGTTGAATTTGCAAATTACGTGGGCAGATGCGGACGATTCGTTAGGTAAAGGGTTAAAGGGAATCTGAATAAATTATCTTTTATTCACAAAACAGCATCACAGTTGAATGTTGACCAAACATAATGACCTACCCACTAAGCACGAGACACAAATAATTGCCTTTCATATTTTTTATTTTTTTCCAATATTTGCCTTCAAATTATGGCTTTAGAACCTTCTTGAAATAAACTCGCCAGTGTTGTTTGGAGAAGAATGGTGGGATGGGGCACCAAGCAATGTTTTTGAAGGAAGAATGAAAGTGATAAATTATTCAGGAATTTTTGTTTGCAAGTTTACATGTCGTGTTGAGTTAAAAATGAATGACATCATTTCAGTGAGGGATTAGAATTGCTGATTTGGAAATAGGGGAGAAAAATAAAGAAATATTTCTCAGAAAAAGCAGAATTCAGGGCTGGAAGTTTTGCTTCACAGAAGTTAAAAAACTCCAGGCAAGAATAAAATCACTTCCTGATACATTAATGTTGGACAGTTCTCTGTCACGCATGTCAGTTGAAGTTTCATTCATGCAAAACAAATTCACTTTTACTTCGTAAAGAAATTTCAGGCTCCCACATATTGTGGCAAAAATTAAGACACAAAAGAAATTCAATAAAGTCAGAAATATTAGGAAATACAATATCCCGTCTCTCAGTCGCCATTCATAATGTCGACTGAACGGTGAAATACTTATAATTTTTATTCATGCCATTATTGGCACATTGCATCAGAATTCCGTTATTGGCAAATGGAGAAGATTGTAGCTTCAGTTGAACACAATAATTTAAATTGCTTTTCGGTGTTCATCGAAAACAACAGAAAGTGTAAATGCTTTTCACAGCACACAAATTCCTGTACCTAATTTCAGAAAACTTGTTTTCACTATTGATTAATTGATTGTATCTCCATTTTGAGATTAGGTTGTTGTCAAGTTATTTATTGTTTCCTATAACCGCATTGGTTATGATTGGTTGGTGCTTTACCGAACTGGCATGCCAATTTAGGAATAGTCTTAGGAAATGATTTATCAATTCCCGTGCTCTTTTATGGGTTTTCTGTGGCATAACCCATTTTACACTAATGTCAAATTTTCACTGGGCTAATTTTAACCCATAATGCAGACCTGGCATTCTTAAAAATGCAGGAGAGCTAAAAATCGCCCCCCTTACATAGTCTAAGGGAGTGATTAGCTTTCCTTAAGCTTACAAAAGCTAAAAGTGGCAAAATGAAGTTTTACTATTAATTAATTCTGCCTTTTGGGCTTTGTACATTTTATTTAGTGTTGCTAACAAAGTAGTCTCTGTGAGACGGCTACACTGCCCCTCCCACACCTCCGGGCCTCGGCAAGGCCCGGGAGGTGTGGGAGGGACAGTGTGGCCATCTTACAGAGAGCACTAACATAGCAGAGATCTGAAAAGATGTGGGTTATTATTTTCTAAGGCCAGACGGGCAATTACATAATTCTAAATGATAGGCTGTTTAGTACATCATTAAACTAATAGGCTATTTATTACATCATTAAAAATGATAAGCTATTGAGTACATCATTAAAATGATAGGCTATTTAGTACATCATTAAAATAATAGGCTATTACATCATTAAAATGATAGGCTATTTAGTAAATCATTAAAATGATAGGCTATTAGTAGATCATTAAAATGATAGGCTATTTAGTATTTAGTAGATCATTAAAATGATAGGCTATTTAGTAGATCATTAAAATGATAGGCTATTTAGTAGACCATTAAAATGATAGGCTATTTATTACATCATTAAAATGATAGGCTAGTTATTACATCATTAAAATGCTAGGCTATTTAGTAGATCATAAAAATGACAGGCTATTTATTACATCATTAAAATGATAGGCTATTTATTACATCATTAAAATGATAGGCTATTTAGTACATCATTAAAATGATAGGCTATTTAGTAGATCATTAAAATGATAGGCTATTTGTTACATCATTAAAATGATAGGCTATTTATTACATCATTAAAATGATAGGGGGTGTGGTGGCTCGGTAGAGGTGCAGGCTGCAAGCCGAGAGGTCCTCGGTTCGAATCCCACCTGTGGCAACCGCGCTGTGTCCTTGGGAAAGACACTTCACCCCCATTGCCCATGTGGGGGCGCAGTGACGTCGTGTGCAAAGGCGTACTGCACGTCGATGATGCACTTGTCTTCAACCAATGCTAACCCTACTTGTATGGAGTTAGTATGTTGGGGAGCTGACAATTGCTCGCCGTTGCTAGGTGGTACTTCCTCCACCCGTAAAACTGTCATGGTCATGATTAGCCATTGTGCAAATATATGTGACCTTAAACCCTAATAAATAAATAATTAAAATGATAGGCTATTTAGTACATCATTAAAATGATAGGCTATTTAGTACATCATTAAAATGATAGGCTATTTAGTACATCATTGAAATGATAGGCTATTTAGTATATTCTTATTAATGATAGGCTATTTAGTACATCATTAAATGATAGGCTATTTAGTACATCATTAAATGATAGGCTATTTAGTACATCATTAAAATGATAGGATATTTAGTACATCATTAAAATGATAGGATATTTAGTACATCATTAAAATGATAGGATATTTAGTACATCATTAAAATGATAGACTATTTAGTACATCATTAAAATGATAGACTATTTAGTACATCATTGAAATGATAGGCTATTTAGTACATCATTAAAATGATAAGATATTTAGTACATCATTAAAATGATAGGTTATTTATTACATCATTAAAATGATAGACTATTTAGTACATCATTAAAATGATAGACTATTTAGTACATCATTCAAATGATAGGCTATTTAGTACATCATTAAAATGATAGGATATTTAGTACATCATTAAAATGATAGGATATTTAGTACATCATTAAAATGATAGGATATTTAGTACATCATTAAAATGATAGACTATTTAGTACATCATTAAAATGATAGACTATTTAGTACATCATTCAAATGATAGGCTATTTAGTACATCATTAAAATGATAAGATATTTAGTACATCATTAAAATGATAGGTTATTTATTACATCATTAAAATGATAGACTATTTAGTACATCATTAAAATGATAGACTATTTAGTACATCATTCAAATGATAGGCTATTTAGTACATCATTAAAATGATAAGATATTTAGTACATCATTAAAATGATAGGTTATTTATTACATCATTAAAATGATAGACTATTTAGTACATCATTAAAATGATAGACTATTTAGTACATCATTCAAATGATAGGCTATTTAGTACATCATTAAAATGATAAGATATTTAGTACATCATTAAAATGATAGGTTATTTATTACATCATTAAAATGATAGACTATTTAGTACATCATTAAAATGATAGGTTATTTATTACATCATTAAAATGATAGACTATTTAGTACATCATTAAAATGATAAGATATTTAGTACATCATTAAAATGATAGGATATTTAGTACATCATTAAAATGATAGGATATTTAGTACATCATTAAAATGATAGACTATTTAGTACATCATTAAAATGATAGACTATTTAGTACATCATTCAAATGATAGGCTATTTAGTACATCATTAAAATGATAAGATATTTAGTACATCATTAAAATGATAGGTTATTTATTACATCATTAAAATGATAGACTATTTAGTACATCATTAAAATGATAGACTATTTAGTACATCATTCAAATGATAGGCTATTTAGTACATCATTAAAATGATAAGATATTTAGTACATCATTAAAATGATAGGTTATTTATTACATCATTAAAATGATAGACTATTTAGTACATCATTAAAATGATAGACTATTTAGTACATCATTCAAATGATAGGCTATTTAGTACATCATTAAAATGATAAGATATTTAGTACATCATTAAAATGATAGGTTATTTATTACATCATTAAAATGATAGACTATTTAGTACATCATTAAAATGATAGGTTATTTATTACATCATTAAAATGATAGACTATTTAGTACATCATTAAAATGATAAGATATTTAGTACATCATTAAAATGATAGGATATTTAGTACATTATTAAAATGATAGGCTATTTAGTTCATCATTAAAATGATAGGCTATTTAGTATATCCTTATTAATGATAGGCTATATTTAGAACATGAATTTATATTATTGCTGAATATGGAACCAATGCCTGGGGTGGAAATCCTCTAAAGTGGGCAACACAGGTATAAATGATTGACTAAACTTGGTATAAACGATTGACTAAACTTGACTTCATACCTATGTATTATGTCATGATGTACTAAAGATGCAGAAAGTGACCTTAAACACCAATAAAGAAGCTGCACACTGGTCTGAATCCTATATATTAAACAGTGCTCACAGAGTAGTCATTTCTGATATTAAACTTGGATTGCATTAATTAATGCCCTTTCCCTAGGAGAACGATTAATGTCCTTCAGAGAAAACATTCTTGGTGAATACTACTATAGAATAACAGCAGATTTTGCTATGGTGGGAAATCTGGTAACAAAAGCTTTTCTTGAATACCATCCACTGGGAGATGTAAATCATCAAAGGTCTTTATCCAGGGTTCCCGTGGGGCCTTGGATTCAAGGAATGGCCTTGAATTTAACAAAGTGTGGATCAAGTAATTGAAAGCCTGGAAAATGGTCATGTGAGCCTTGAAAATCCTTGAATTTTTGCGAAATAAAAACGTGCTGACGATATCGGTAATTAACAGCTTAAATCGTTGGCTACACTAGTCATCATATATCATCATTCATGGCGGTAAGGCCTTGAAATTCCTTGAATTTGGTTGCTGTGAGGTCATGAAAAATGCTTCTTGATACAATCAAGAAGTGGACCTATTAACAATTTTTGAAGTACCGTGCAGTGGCTTCAAGTCAGGGGGCAGCCAAGACGTGCTTGAATGGTTGAGTGTTAGAAGCTACTATCAGGGCTTTAAAAAAAAATGAGGATACTAGAGAAAAAGCCAGCATTTTCCTTGCTTATACTTCATATTCTGTCAAACGCAAGTAATATTTTATTAGCTCAACTTGACAAAGTCAAGCTGAGCTATTGCCATCACTTCTCGTCTGTCAGCGTACATACTTATGTCCACAATTTCCGTTGATACACCTCACAGGTCGCATTTATGATCAGATCGCTTTGAAACATGGTACGCTTGTTTGGGGTGACCTCTAGATGGGAGCTATCTATTTTCTTCAATTTCCGTCAAAACATTTTGCCGTGGCCAATATTCTTACAACTTAGTTTATCAGACCTCAATATTTCCCTTTACCACACCCTACAGGGCACATTTATGATTGGATTGCTTTGAAACCTGGCATGCTTGTTTGGGGTGACCTCTAGATGGGAACTATTGATTTTCTTCCATTTCCATCAAAAAATGTTGCCGCGGCCAACGTTTTTAGAACTTAGTTTAGTCAGACGTCAATATTTCCCTTTGGCACACCTTACAGGGCACATTTATGATCGGATGCTTTGGAACCTGGCATGCTTGTTTGGGAAGACCTCTAGATGCGAGCTATTGATTTTCTCCCATTTCCGGCAAAAAATGTTGCTGCGGCCAACGTTCTTAGAACTTAGTTTAGTCAAACCTCAATATTTCCCTTTGGCACACCCTACAGGGCACATTTATGATCAGATTGTTTTGAAACCCGGCATGCTTGTTTGGGGTGACCTCTAGATGGGAGCTATCGATTTTCTTCCATTACCGTCAAAAAATGTTGCCACTGGCAACGATCTTTAAACTTAGTTTAGTCAGGCTTCAATATATTCCTTTGATATGCCCTACAGGGCACATTTATGATCATATCATTTTGAAACTTTGTATGTTTGTTTGGGGTTACCTCTAGATGGGATCTATTGATTTTCTTCATTAAAATGATAGGTGACAAAGATAGGAGCTATTGATTTTCTTTTCATTTCCATCAAAAACTGTTGCTGTTAGCAACAATCTTTGAATGTATTGCATTTGTGCATCAGCATTCTTTGACATGGCCTACAGGCCACATTTATCATAGGATTGTTTTTGAACTTAGTGTGCTCATTAGGCAAGACCTTTAGATAAGAGCTATTGATTAGCATTCATTTCTGTGAAAAAAGTTGGCATTTACAATAACCTCTGAACATACTACATTTGTGTATCAACATTCTTCCTTTAGCCAGTCTTACAGTTTACATTTAAAAATGCATGGATTACTCTGACATTGTGCATTCACAATGCTGTTATGTTGAAATTTCATCCCATTTACAATAACCTCTGAACATACTACATTTGTGTATCAACATTCTTCCTTTAGCCAGTCTTACAATTTACATTTAAAAATGCATGGATTACTCTGACGTTGTGCACACACAATGCTTTTATGTTGAAATTTCATCAAATAACATTGGTGTGAATGATCTTCAATTTTGCCATTTCATTTATAACTTACCAAGTTAAAGTTTGTCAAGTTGAGCTACAGTGTCATTGACACTTTCATGTAAGCTTTTGATGGGTATCGCTATTAACCACCCCAAAATGGGTTGACACTTAATTTGTTGAATACCCGATGGTACAGAGATGGTACTCAGTGAATTCCACTTCCAACAAAGGAGATTATGTTTATCTCTCGGGTATACATTGGGTGCTGCGCGTGTCCAAAAACAGCCCATTTCAACAAAATTACGATTCTTGGCAGCCCGTAGAAAGTTAAACACTCACCGGGGTATTTTGTCCATGCAACTTGTAATGTCACACAAAGACTAGTCAATAGTCAATTTTTCTTGAAAACCTATCAGTTGCTTTTAGAGAAATCCACAGAAAATGGGAATTTTAAGCTTTTAAGGGGTATCTCTCTTTAACCTGCCCAAAATGGGTTAAGACTTCGACTTTTGAATACTCTTACTACTTACAAAAATGTTTCCATATAGATTTTGCACTTGATAAAAGAAGGCACTTTTCTTTGTGGCATACCCATTAGGTGCTGTGGGTGTCTAAAAACAGCCCATTTTATCACAATTTTGACTTTTAGCAGCCCATGGAGGGTTACCAAATGCTCACCAGAGTATTTTGTCCATGCAACTTGTATTGTCACACCAAGACCTGCGTGTGGCCAATTTTTCTTGTAAAACTCGTTTAGAGAAATCCACAGAAAACATGATTTTTTAGCTTTTGAGGGGTACTGTAGTTTAACTAGCCCAAAACGGTGTAATGCTTGGCTTGGTTTTCTGAATACCCTTATCACTTGCAAAAATGATCCACGGTGAATCCCACTTCCAATAAATAGGGGGCGCGGTGGCTCAGTTGGTAGAGGTGCAGGCCGTAAGCTGAGAGGTGTTCGGTTTGAATCCCACCTGCGGCAACCGCGTTGTGTCCTTGGGCAAGACACTTCACCCCACTTGACCATGTGGGGGCATGGTGGCACTGTGTACTAAGGTGTACTGCACATCTATGGTGCACTTGTCTTCAACCAATGCTAACCCTGCTTGTGTGGAGTTAGTATGTTAGGGAGCTGACAGTTGCTCGCTGTTGCTCGGTGGTTCTCTCCGGGTACTCCGGCTTCCTCCACCTGTAAAACTGTCATGATCATGATTAGCCATTGTGCAGAAATATGTGACCTTAAACACCAATAAATAAATAAATAAATATAAACCCTAATTTTGACAGTTTTTTGCCAATTCTGGCGAAATAGGAGTTAAATCAAAAATTCTGGTTTTTGGTACATTTTTAGATCAACTTTGACGAAGTCAAATTTGAGCTTTTGTCATGGCCCGTCGTCCGTCTGTCCGTCTTTCCGTACGTCAACAATTGGCTATGGCTCGGGCTAGAGGTCGTATTTATGAACCGATCTTTACGAAACTTCTTGTGTACCTTTGTTATGACCCTGGGACGGGAACAAGTGTTTTTAGGTGTGGTCCGAAATTCAAGATGGCTGCCAGCGGCCATTTTGTACCGATGATGCAAAAATCAGTTTTTTGTACAGAACTTCTGTATGAAAGTTCTGATTTGAATAAAGTTTTGTATAAATGTTTAGTACCATGGGATACATCACATATAATACGGGTTTTTTTCTCGTGCGTAAATTATGCAAATTAGACTGACTTTGATTTATTTAGTGTTACTTTCAGAGCTGTAAGTGCCAAGCTGCTATGGCTCGGGCTAGAGGCCGTATTTATGAACCAATCTTTACGAAACTTCTTGGGTACCTTTGTTATGACCCTGGGACGGGAACGAGTGTTTTGGGGTGTGGTCCGAAATTCAAGATGGCTGCCAGTGGCCATTTTGTACCGATGATGCAAAAATCAGTTTTTTGTACAGAACTTCTGTATGAAAGTTCTGATTTGAATAAAGTTTTGTATAAATGTATAGTACAATGGGATACATCACATATAATACGGGTTTTTTTCTCGTGCGTAAGTTATGCAAATTAGACTAACTTTGATTTATTTAGTGTTACTTTCAGAGCTGTAAGTGCCAAGCTGCTATAGCTCGGGCTAGAGGCCATATTTATGAACCAATCTTTACGAAACTTCTTGGGTACCTTTGTTATGACCGTGGGACGAGAACGAGTGTTTTTTGGGTGCAGTCCCAAATTCCAGATGGCTGCCAGCAGCCATTTTGTACCGACGATGCCGAAATCTGTTTTTTGTACAGAACTTCCATTTGAAAGCTCTGATTTGAATAATTTTTTGTATGAATGTTTAGTACCATGGGATACATTACATATATTACAGGTTTTTTTCTTGTGCGTAAATTATGCAAATTAGGCTAACTTTGATTTATTTAGTGTTACTTTCAGCACTGTGAGTGCAAATCCCAATACGGCTCGGGCTAGAGGCCGTATTTATGAACCGATCTTCACGAAACTTCTTGGGTACCTTTGTTATCACTGTGGGACGAGAAGGAATGTTTTTGGGTCCAGTCTGAAATTCAAGATGGCCGCTAGCAGCCATTTTGTTCAAAATTAAATGCAATCAGATTTTTGCGCAGAACTTCCAAATGAAAGATCTGATTTGAATAAATTTTTGTATGAATGTTTAGTACCATGGGATACATTACATATAATACAGAGTTTTTCTCGTGAATAAATTATGCAAATTAGGGGTCCGGGTGGGACTTAGAAAATTTTGGACCAAAATCCGGAAATTATTTTTTTGTGTTTTGATGCATTTTGGTAAATTTTAAGAAGAAGAAGAAAAAATTTTAGTCTGAAAATATTTTTTTTGGGACTGAAAATTTCCACACAAAAATAATAATCTACAATGATTGGTCTTAATCTGTAGTCCATTACAGTCACCTTGTAATTCTTTTATTATTGTTGACTGGGCCAAAACAAATACTAATTCCTGTCATATTCATTATTCAGTTGTCTTGGTCACAGCAAGTACTAATTCCTGTCATATCCAAGTTCAGCTACAGAGTCATTGACTCTTTCATTAGATTTTGAACTCCTCTATCCGTATGCAAAATTTTGTGAAAATCGGTTCGAAAATGACTTCTGAATCGTACAGACAAAATGTGTGGAAAAAAATAATAATAATAATCCGTAGAAAAGCAATAGTCTTTTCCAGAGGGAAAAAAGCCTAATAAAATTTCTGAATCTGAATCTGACTGAAAATTCTTTATCTGTTGTTGATAAAGCCTAAAAAAAATACAAAAATCTGTTTCTCAGGCCCTCCCGCATGGTCCTTTTGGCTGACGCATGCTCTCTTTTTATAACCAATTTAAACTTGAAAAAATAAAAATTAAATGTTTTATGTCTGATATTTTACCCAAGTTAAAAAATTTGATGAATTTGTCCCTTGAGTGCAAGAAGGCTTCGCAATGCTTTAGCATTGCAAAGCCTTCTTGCACTCAAGGATGAAATACACCACCACCCATGCTATTCTGTAGATTATGAGGCCTAAAACTTGAACCAAGAACATGAACTTTTGATGGCAAAGAAGTAATTACTGAAATAAAAAATAAAATAAAAAAACGCTCGCCCGCATGCAATTTTACAAATAATGGCCTGAGAAACAGAAGATCTACTTTGTGTGGCCTAACCCAATGTCCTCAAAGTAGGTCCTTTAATATACAATCTACAGTGCTGGAAATGAACAAAATTGACGGGTGCAGTTTTAAGCTCCCGCAAAATCAGAGACAAGAGTAAATTGCAGTTAGTATATTGTTAGTATATGAATTTTCGAGGGAATACTGTCACCAAACACCAGAAACCGTAACCCTTTAAATACGAGTGGCCGTTTTTCCAGCCAGAAACATGATATGCCATAACGTCATTAAATAGGATGACTGTTCAGTAAATGTGTGGGATAGACCAATCAGTATTTTTAATGTACAGCCCTGAGGCTTAAACCTTAACCCATTTATGACTGAAAATATTGATTGGTCTTCCCCAAATAATGAATATGGACTCTTCTAATTGCTGCCAACGAACTGGCGTGGCAGATACCATTAGTGTTCAAAGGGATAAATGTATAAAGTATTGCTGAATTATGACGGTAACTTGCCACTGGCCACCGAGTGCTGCTTTCTCAAAACAACGCATATTTTAATGACCTCACGGTATATTAGTTCTCCACAACATTTTTCAACGAGTGCATTTTTTAGCTCCTGTAAAATAGAAAACACGGGTGCTGACGGGAGCAATTCTATCAAATTATTGGTTGTACCACGACTATAGTTCAATTCACGTCGATCAAGAGAAAGAAAACACCGGGACAAGTAAAAACAATGTCAAAAACGTTTTTTTGTTGCCCGTCACATTTCCAGGACTGAATCTAGGTTCTGTGGACAATAGTTAAATTACCTTAGCAGTGGTTTCAAGCCAAGTCTTGTAGGGCCCTGCGATTACTCGAATTTCGAGTTGAATCTCAAGTCAGAACGCAAAATCAATTTGACTCATCTCTGATTTGGGATGTCCTTTTTCTCTAGTCGATTCGGTCCCGATAAACGAGTTTTCATTGTGAATTCTTTCTTTAAACGATGTAATAATCCAGTTTGGCCATGAAAGAAATAGGAAAATATGTTACAAAACCCTATTCCTTATCACTGTTACATGATTCCAACACGATTTACTGATGCCTCGTCACAGGCCTTAGTAAAGTCAGGATTATACATGTCATAACGGGATTCATCACCTGAAGATAAGGCTTTGCTCTCAAGGTGAAATGCCCAATGGATGGTAGATAACTCTATTTGTGTAGAATGAAGTACACTCCGAGCACTCGAGTTTGTATACTTCCGTTTAACGGAAGTATACAGACTCGATTGCTCTGAGTGCACTTAATCTGTTATTGGTGTTTTGACTGCATGAACAACCCAGTATGCCATGCCTAATTTGGAAAACATGTTAAAACTTGTCAAAATTGTTACTTGGAGGTTCTAACAGGCAAGAAAAGTTGGTAGCTTGTACCAAAATATGTATACATGGAATAGTTAGCTGATTGAAAGTCGCATTTACGCGATGAAAGAACGTTAAATTCCTCTCTGTTGACAAGAAATCGGGCCGTTGCTTTTATAAGAATTGACTCGAATTGCGAGTTTTAAACTAGAATCGAATCGAGAATTGACTCGATCTAAAATATCCGACTCTCAGGGCCCTAAGTCTTGGCTGCCTTGGCAGCAGCCAAGACTTCCCTTAAACTCATTGCTAAACCACTAGACTGACAATACAGTGGAGCCCACTTAATTGGATAACTCTTAATTGTATATCCCTGTTAATTGAATATAATTTTCTAACACAAAACCATTTACCATACCTTCAGTACAAATTTGATCTGTTAATTGCATATGGGTTGTACAGTAAACTCCTGTTAATTGTATATACATTTTTGTAATATGTCGAAAATATTACTGTGACAGACACCAAATTCCTCTTATTTATCAACCTTTTTGGCATCACTACATCCAGTACAGACATTTATTCTATTATATCTTGTTTGACAGAGCTCTATGAGCTCTGTCAAACAAGATATAATAGAATAAATGCTCAATTTACCTCCAGAACACAGGAAACTGACCAAATCCCTGTTAATTGTATACTCCTGTTAATTGAATAATTTTCACTGGCAAAATGGATATTCAATTAAGAGGATTGTACTATATAAATTTTTGTGATGAATTGACGGTAACATGGTCTGAGGTTTGCAGTTCGGAGCTTATGTTTAATGAGACACGGAGCATCGAGGTTGAACATACACTCAAAGCCTCAAATCTCAGACCATGTTACCGTTACTTCATCACAATAACATACATGTTCCAATAAGACACTACCCATAGCCTCAAACCCACATCATGAAATGAACAAGGTAACTTTTAACAACCACAAGCTTATTAAATAAACCTCTTGTGTACCCCATCGACATCACTAAACAAACAATCAATAAAACAGATAAAGGTCGAGGTGACTCTATCTCAATTCAGATCGTAAACTGATTTGTAATTATATCCCCACTTTCGAAGAAAATGGAAGTATACTGGATTACATGTGTCCGTGCATCCGTCCGTCCATCTGTCCATCTGTCTGTGCATCCGTGTGTGACTCCGTCCGAGAATATTCATAACTTAAGTAAATTATTATTTTTTATAATATTTGTTGGTCATAGGTATGCCCACATTAGTTATTTTTTTATTATTACTTTTTGTGTCCGTCCGAGCCAAATGTTTTCTGTTCAGCCTGTATCTCGGGTATCAAATGTTCTATTGCAATGAAATTTGCCATGAACACTGCTTATTGTATAGGCTTTAAAAAAAGGATTCAATGATATTTCTCACATTCTCCTTTTTAGAGTTATCCCCCTTTTTTGACTTAGAAATTGTAGGAAATAGACATTATTTGTCTGTTCAGTCTGTATCTCAGGTATGGGTTATCAGATTTCAGTGAAATGTGGCATGCAGTTTGCCTATGACAAAGGCTTCTGCCTCATTGCATAAAACTTCCAAACACCAAACAAGTTACCATACCTTTTGACTTGGAAATTGTTGAAACTTTCGAAGAAAATGGGGTGGGAGGGTATCCTGGATTGTGTCCGTCCATCTGTGCATCCGTCCGTCAGTCCATACGAGAATATTCATAAATAATATTTGTTGGTTATATGTATGCCCACACTAGGCGGTACACCATGTGGGGGTATGCACCGGACGAAAGTTCAGCTCTTGTTTAACCCTTTACCCAACGCAGACGATATCAGAATTTATTATTTTAAATATCAGTTTTTCAAATTTTTCAAAACTTTTTAACAAAACCATATAATGTGACTCCTCGTTGGAACGAGCTCGTTCCAACGAGGGGTCACATGATATGGTTTTGTTGAAATATTTTGAAAAATAACATTTTTTCAACTGCTGAATTTGCATATTACACGAACAGTGCGGCCGATTCGTTGGGTAAAGGGTTAAACAATACTTCATTTGGAACATCGTCTGCTGGACGTGTGAAAGATCTAGAAAAATGACGAGGTTTGCAAGCAACTCCATTGATGGAATAGAAAGCACCGTTTCACTGGTAAAATAGGACCCAGTCACTAATGCTTGGGGTGCGAGTCCTCTAAAATAGACAACATGGGGATATAACCGATTGACTGACCTTTACTTTATCTCCATGTTGTGGTCATTAGTCATTGTGCAGAAGTATGTGACCTTAAACACCAATAAATAAATAATTGAATTGATGGAGTGGGAAACATCCTTTCAAATATTTTGCATGGTGACATCAGACAGTAACATATGCTACTATTTATTTATCTATTTATTTATTGGTGTTTAAGGTCATATGCTTACGCACAATGGCTGATCTTGACCGTGACAGTTTTATGGGTGGAAGAAACCTGAGTACCCGGAGAGAACCACCAAGCAACGATGAGCAGCTGCCAGCTCCCCAACATCATAACTCCGCACTGCAGCACAGGCAGGGTTAGATTGGTTGAAGACATGCGTACCATTGATGTGCAGTACGCCTTAGTACACAGTGTCATCATGCCCCCATGTGGACAACCGGGGTTAAGTGCCTTGCCCATGGACACAATGCGGGAGTCTGAATAGATCACTTAGACGGTCACCCATCCGAGGATGAACCGGGCTCAACATTGCTTAACTTCGGTGATCTGACGAGAACCGGTTACCGCAACGCCAACATATGCTACTAGAGCCATAAATATAGAAGAAACCCTGCAAGGTCTCATCCAATCAGAGGGTGAGGATTCTAGTCTTATTGGAACATGGTGTGTTATTTAATAAATATTTTTGAACATATCCCAGTCCCGGAATATTTAAAAGAGACTTGGTATGTAGATTTATTGTTCAAATACAGATTTCAGAATCCATGAATTCATTAAGATTTTTCAAGGTGGGCATCTGCTGCTTGCCCTGTTTTCAAATTAGGCAGGCCATAGAGGGATAAGGCAGTTGCTCATCACTAAACTAACAAAGAAAAATGACGTAAATTTGATGGCATTGTTAGTCAGGGAGTTAATAATTTATTTGGTTGAGGGTTAGATTAATTTTGGTGGTCTGAATTTTTTATTCAAAATTTGTTTTATTACAAATGGGAGAGTGGAAGTGAAGCAGTGCTTGTTTACTGTGGTAAACAAGCTCTGTTTTACTTGTAAAATACGACCCAGTCATTAATGCTTGGGGTGCGAGTCCTCTAAAACAGACAACATGGGGTATAAACGATTGACTGACCTTGACAATATCTCCATGTTGTGGTCATGATTAGCCATTGTGCAGAAGTATGTGACCATAAACACCAATAAATAAATGAATAATAAATAGGAGAGTGCTCACAGGCAGTCTTCAATAATTTGTAATAAATCATATAAACAAAATATTATTTACATTTCACTATAATAATTATGAAACATGAGCAAGGAAAATGTCGGCTTTTGCTCTGGTACCCTCATTTTTCTGAAAGCCTTGATTTTGGCTTCAAACAGTTAACTGGTTGAGTGCTAGATTTATTTATTTATTTATTGATGTTTAAGGTCACATATTTCTGCACAATGGCTAATCATGACCGTGAATGTTTTACGGGTGGAGGAAGCCAGAGTACCCGGAGAGAACCACTGAGCAATGGCGAGCAACTGTCAGCTCTTCGACATACCGACTCCATACAAGCAGGGTTAGCATTGGTTGAAGACAGGTGCACCATCGACATGCAGTACGCCTTAGTGCACAGCATCACCGTGCCCCCACATGGGCAATGGGGGTGAAGTCTCTTGCCCAAGGACACAACGCAGTTGCCGCAGGTGGGATTCGAACCGAGGACCTCTCGGCTTGCAGCCTGCACCTCTACCTACTGAGCTATCGCGTCCCTGTTGAGTGCTAGAAGCCACTATCATTGCTCTATTGAAAAGTGCTAAGGCCACTATGGTGGCTTTACATTGTGGGCATTAGCTTGATGTCTTCTCAGCAGTAGAAGAAAAGTTTTTTTTATATCAAATTGTTTGGTTGCAATTTATTGGAGAGTGCCCAATGGCACTCTCCAATAAATTGTAACAAAACATTTATTTATGAACAAAATCTTGGTAAACTTAGACCCCTCATGCTGTAGCATGATATCTTTGAAAAAAATACCCGTGTTTCAAATCTGTTTTGAAGAATAATTTAGCACTCAACCGGTTAATGGATAATGGTACAGAGGTAGGTAATCAAATATCTCATCACTGTTGCTCTTTATGACTATAATTCAGTGAGCAAATGGAAATTTTCTTTTGAAAAATGAACTTGTTGTATGGGAAAAAAAAACTCCATGCAACATCACAGAATATCATGTTAGGCCATTAAGAAAGATTGAATGTGGATTTGCGGTGAGATGTAATTTTCCATTATTCAGGAAATAATTCCTCAACTCCTAAGTGTGATTGCATTAATCGGAATGCCAACGGTTGTCTTCTTTTGAGTAAGAATTATCATGGAATTTTCAAATGTCAAGTCAAATTCACCCCAATGCAGAAATTGCATCGTCTCTGTGGATGATTTCCAATCATTTTTATTGGAAAAATATTAATGTTATTGCTTCTTAACACTCCAGACCGTTAGCCCAGTGACCTAATTGTTTCTTCTTTTTTTCATGGTGTTGAACACATGGAGAAAATTAAAAGATTATTTTTTGAGTTAGTAACAATTCTTGAGGGCAATTTGTTTGGAACTTAAGCATTTTCTTTATCCCAGGTTTTTATGGAGTGATTATTAATGTTTTATCCTACTGGTTTATACTGGAATCATCTAACAAATGTGTGTAAAAAATGGGCTTTTGTTGACCCCTATAACCTTTCTAATTGAAAGATCTTTTCAAATAAATTCACAGGAACTCTTTACCTGGGTGCGTGGTGGCTCAGCAGGTAGATGTGCAGGCTTCCTCTGTTCGAATCCTACCTGCGACAACTGCATTGTGTCCTTGGGCAAGACACTTCATCCCAATTGCCCATGTGGGGGCACGATGGCGTTGTGTACTAAGGCGTACGGCACGTCGATGGAGTGTGTTGATAAGTCAGACAGTTGCTTGCCATTGTTTGGAGGTTCTCTCCAGGTACTCAGGCTTCCTCCATCCATAAAACTGTATAGTTAATCCCCAATAAATAAATAAATAAATAACTCTATCTAACCAATGCTTTATTTCCAAGGTGCGCTAATTACATTCATGAACCTATGCACTTCATTTCAGGGTTCCTGCGGGGCCTTGAATTAAAGGAATGACCTTGAATTTGACAAAGGATCATTCAAGGCCTTGAAATCTTGGAAAACATGCCAGGAGGTCTTGAGAAGTCTAAAATGTTCACGAAATACAAATGCTACTGAAGCGCCCTTAATCATAACTATATAGTTTTACATGCTAGATTTGGTGAAGACATAGGCCTAAATAGGACTCTCCAGTCATTACCCCCTCCTCCCACTTCTCTTGATGGGAAGTGGGAGGAGGGGATAAAGACTGGAGGGTCCTAGTTAGGTCTAGTGATGGCAGGCCTTGAAAAGTCTTTGGGATTGTAGAGTCTTGAAAAATGGTGAAATGTGCTGAGAAATGGCCTTGATTGGTCTTGAATTTTATCAGTCCCTGTCTGCAGGAACCCTGCATTTGCAGTTGAGGTAATGCTTTTTCTTGCACTCCTAAATTATCAGCTGCTTTCCTGTGGGAACCCTGGGAAGTGAAGCAGTGCTTGTTTACTGTGGTAAACAAGCTCTGTTTTACTGGTAAAATACATGTAGAGCCTGTTCACTAATGTCCAGGGCTCGATTTAACTGGATTAGCATAGCACTTTGCTCTCCAATTTCTGAATTTTGCTATTCAAGATTTATTAGTTTCAAGTGCTTTTGGATCAACTGCTAATCAATTTTCCAGGGTGAATAGTAAATTGCTATTCAAAATTTTCAGATTAAATCAAGCCCTGATGTCTGGAGTGGGAGTCCTCTCATATGGGCTGCATGGGCATAAAAGATTGGTTGGTCTTGACTTTATCTCCATGTTGTGGTCACGATTAGCCATTATGAAGAAATATGTGACCTTAAATACCAATAAATAAATAAATTATTAGCTATAATAATATTAGTTATCCTTGTGTTTTCGCGGGTGTATGGGAATTTACTCTGGTCTGGGGCCTCACACACTCTGAGGCACAGTCTCAAGTTGTATGAGTTCCCAGATCAGAGTAAATTCCCATACACAGCGAAAGACGCAGGGGTAATGGTTTTATTTCCAAATCCTTTCATTCTGTTAACCCTTTACCCAACAAATCGGCCGCATCCGCCCGCGTAATATGCAAATTCAGTCGTTGAAAAAATATTATTTTTTAAAAAATTTCAACAAAACCATATCATGTGACTCCTCATTGGAACGAGCTCGACGAGCTCGTTCCAACGAGGGGTCACATGATATGGTTTTGTTGAAATTTTTTGAAAAATTTGAAAAAATTATATTTAAAATAATAAATGTTGATATCGTCTGCGTTGGGTAAAGGGTTAACTGTACAGCTAATATAGCTTTCAAAATCAACATTTTCTCTTTTTTCCAATAAATGTGTTCTTAGTAATTTGGCACACTTTTTGGTGAAATTGGTTGTATTTACTGGTGTTACTTTTGTTTTTTCTCTAAAATTTCAGTTACAGTATGACTTTCTGCAAAGCGTATCTTAACCCCATGACACTGATGTCAAAATATCCAGATTTGAAGTAGCCATTTTCCCCATAATGCAACTGGGAATTTAAGCAATTCACTCTAGTTTGACTGAGCTCATTGAGCTCTGTCAAACAAGATTGAATTGGTTAAATTTCTAGTTGCATTATGGGAAAAATTTGCACCTTAAACTTTAGATATTTCAGTGTGCAGGGGGTTAAAATTAATTTGAGCCATTTTTTTTTAATTAAGCAGAAACCAAAACAAAATGCATCACACCCCTTCTAAAAAATAGCACCATAAATAAATAATCCGTACATGATAAATGTGTATTTTTATTTTCATTAAAAATTTTTGTGTAATAATTTACTTCAAAATATTCAATTAACCATATTTTTATTTATTCAGACATTTAAATGAGGTAGTAAATGAATATTTATAATTTAAATAAACACGACCTTTTTTTTCAGCGTACCTCTCAGCCAATCAAAAAGCATTATTTCATTCCATTTGGAAATAATAATTTCTATGCAACATCGCAGTCTTGCCTGGGTGTAGAGCCATAAATAAAAATATGGTTAATTGAATATTTTGAAGTAAATTATTACACAAAAAATTTTATGGCGTGGAGTTTATTATATATTGAGGCATATGCAACATTTTATTCTCATTCATTAATTTCAACTTTCTGATGACACTTTGAATGCATTCAGGTCTTGGGTGTGGTGTAAATGTCTCCTGTAACTTTAAGTCTAAAAAAAAAGTGTTTTGATTCTCAGGCAAGCCCTCATTGCACATTTTTATTGCCTTTCAGTGTCTTCCAATATTAGTACAAATACAGGGAGACCAGAAACATTTTACACTTTGGATTGATGCATCTTTATTTAGTTGCGTCTCCAGTATATTTGCCTTGTTACAATTTATGCCTGTGGGCACTCTCCCATATTTTGTAACGAGGCAAATCCCCGTAGATTAAATACTTTTACTTCAAATATAATATGAAGAGCATCGAACAAATATGAAGCCTTTGAATTGAAGTACATGTACCTACAATTTGTTTTCAGAGAAATGTTTTATTTTTATGCCCCCCCCCCCCCCCGACTTAGGTTGGGTGGCATATATTGATTGAAGTGTGTGTGCGCCCCCCCCCCCCCCCCTCCCGGAGCCAATAACTCAAAAACTGTTAGGGTCACAGTCATCAAACTTCACACAATTATAAAGGACCATGAGAGGATGTGTCACACACCATAGCTGTGTTCATACCTTCAAGGTCAAGGTCACATTTCAACAGGGCTCGATTTAACTGGATTAGCATAGCACTTTGCTCTCCAATTTCTGAATTTTGCTATTCAAGATTCATTAGTTTCAAGTGCTTTTGGATCAACTGCTAATCAATTTTCCAGGGTGAATAGTAAATTGCTATTCAAAATTTTCAGATTAAATCAAGCCCTGCATTTCAAGGTCACACTAAAAATCTGTCAGTATTCGTAACTCAGCCATAATTCAGAAACAAATCATAGTACAATTGTTAAACTTTTTACAAAAGTTAAGGACAGTCAGAAGGTGTGTCGCATATAATAGTTTCCACCGCATCTGCAAGATGAAGGTCACAAGGGGGGGGGGGGGGGCATATGTTACCTTAGTAACATACTTCTTGTTCAAATAAAAATAAATTTATTTGTATAAATATGCACTTTCTATATTTCCGTGTGTAAAATGACAGCCAAAATCTTCTCAATGTTTATTCACTTTTTGGAAAAGAAAAAAAAATAAATAAATAAATAAAACCCTCCCTCCCTCCCTCCCTCCCTCCCTCCCTCCCTCCCTCACTGATTTAAAAAAAAAATTACCTGAGAATCAATTAATTTATTTTGTGTGGCCTACTTTGAGTCTATAATACAAGTTATTTTCAGCATTGCACATCCTGTTTTAACAGTTACTATTTATTTATTGGGGTTTAATGACAATTTTGGCATCCAGGGTCATCTCATGTTGGACAGTTTTACCAGGTGGAGGAAGCTGAAAAAAGCCACTAAACAGTGGCGAGCAACTGTCAAATCCCCAACACACTCCACACAAGTAAATTTGGTGAAGAGTTAAGGTTTGAAAATGAGTTCATTTATTGGATTCTCTCATGGAAACCTTGGGCAGTGGAGCAGTGCTTATTTTCTGTAATGACCAGGCTCTGCTTTGCTGTTAAAATAGGCCCTGGTAACTGGAAAGTCTTTTAAAATTTGCAGGATAGGTTAAACGATTGGCTAAATTTGTCTTCAAACCTATGTCGTGGTCATGATGTAGCCATAGATGATGAAAGTGACCTTAAACACCAATAAATAAATGAATAAATATTTATTTACCTCTTAACCCTTTACCCAACGTAGAGAATATCAAAATTTATTATTTTAATTACTATTTTTTTAAATTTTTCCTAAAATTTCAACAAAACCATAACATGTGACCCCTCATTGGAACGAGCTCGCTGAGCCCGTTCCAATGAGGGTTACATGATATGGTTTTGTTGAAATATTTTGAAAAATATAATTTTTATACCCCCCGCAAACAAAGTTTGGGGGTTATATAGGAATCACCCTGTCCGTCCGTCTGCCGGGCAGACATATGGGAATTTAGGTGACTATTTGTTGGTAGAAATGGGGGTTAGGTGACTACTGCAATTTATGTGACTAGTCACATAGTTAAAAGTCATTATTCTAGTTTGGGGTTTAGAGTTGGGGTGGGGTGGGGTTAGGGTCAGTAAAGGGTAGGGTTAGGGTTTGCTACCACGCCAAAAATTTTTCACCCAAAAAGTTGTTTTAATACAGTGGACATGCATTTTAGTTCAAATAGACTAGGAATATATTGAATTTTCATTAGTCTAGGGTGGGGTTTAGAATCGGGGGTGGGGGGGAGTGGGGTTAGGGTCAGTAAAGGATAGGGTCAGGGTTTGCTACCACCCCAAAAATATTCCCCAAAATCACTTGTTTTAATATAATGGACATGCATTTTATTGTAGTTCCATAAAAATAGCTGCATAACTAACAATTTATTAGGATGTCCGTCATTCTGTCCATTCTTATAAGCTCAACTCCTCCTAAACCATTTGAAGAATGTTCATGAAACTTTACACAATGGAAGAACTCCATATGAAGATGTGCATGAAGCAATATAATTCTGTTCTGACAGGTGCGGGGGGGTATCACTTTGTGAGCTTGCTCACAGTACCTCTAGTTTCAACTGCTTAATTTGCAAATTACGCGGGCGGATGCGAGTGATTCGTTAGGTAAAGGGTGAAAGTGCCCAACAGAAGTCTGTATGGTGAGCAAAAAATGATTGTGAAATAGTTCTATTACAGGTACCTGTGTAAAATATTTGAACAACTATAAGTCTCTTGGATTGAAGATACATACTTCAGTTTACATGGAGTCACAGTTTCAAAGTTTAAAATTACACAGTTTTGAAATGGCACTGAATTGTATGGTTCTCGTGTATTGGAAAGTGAAAGGAAATCAATTTTTTTTCTATTTTATAAGTGGATTGTGTGAAATTAAATGACAGAAGTATTTAACTGTGATGAGATCAAAGGCCCTCAGAGCCCTGTGAGCTGTCTATTATTAGCTTCACAATATTGTCACACTGTCAGCTTGATTTTGTAAATTCTTCCAGACGTTAATTGTGTTTTCCATTCCAAATGTAACATTCCAGACCTCTGAAAATTCCATGTGTCTGATTGGGTTTTGCCAATTCCCACAAATTAATTCTTTTTTCTCACACATAATCTTTTGTGCAGTTAACAGAGAACTGAATATTAGATGTGTCACAAGAAATGTTCCTTTATCCTCGATGCTGATCTTTAGCACACAACACTACAGAAGTAGAAACAGATTTTTTGACATTAACCCTTCACCCAACATATTTGCAAAAATCGGCCAACGCTACTCACAAAAATCACCTTTAAATTTTCATTATTTTTTTGTCACAAAGAAATGCCTTATGGCCCGAACAAGCTCATTGTGCTCATGCCAACGAGGCCTCATAAGCTATGTTTTTGATGCAAAAGATTTCTCGTGGGAACCCCGGGAATTTGAGCAGCGCTTATTTACTATGGTGAATAAGTTCTGTTTATCAGTAAAATAGGACCAGTTAGCCCTTTAACCAATGCAGACAATATCAAAATTTATTATTATAAATATAATTTTTTTTAATTTTTCAAAATATTTCAACAAAACCATATCATGTGATCCCTCATTGGAACGAGCTCAATGAGATCGTTCCAATGAGGGGTCACACATGATATGGTTTTGTTGAAATATTTTGAAAAATTGAATTTTTTCAACTGCTCAATTTGCATATTATACGGGCGAATGCGGCCGATTCATTAATAAAAGGGTTAATTGCCTGAGATGGAAGTCCTCTAAAATGGACGACAATATGGATATAAACAATTTGTCTGGATCGGACTTTATATCCATGTTGTGGTCATGTTTAGACATGCAGAAATATATGACCTTGAACACCAGAAAATAAATAAATGATGCAAAAATGAAAAAAAATATTTATTCAAGAATTTTGTTTGCAAGTGTCACCTTCCTTTTAAATTCAGCAGTTGAAAAAATATTATGTTTTAAAAAATTTCAACAAAACCATACCATGTGACCCCTCGTTGGACTGAGCTCGTTGAGCTCGTTCCAACGAGGGGTCACATGATATGGTTTTGTTGAAATTTTTTGAAAAATTTTTAAAAAATGATATTTAAAATAATAAATTTTTATATCGTCTGCGTTGGGTAAAGGGTTAATCACTTACCAAACAAAACAACCATATCCAGCAAGTGATATATACAAAAAACTGTCATTCAAATTTTATTATTGTTTTCAATTTTTAGCTCAACTTTGGCGAAGCCAAATTTGAGCTTTTATCATGGCCCGTCGGCTCGGGCTAGAAGCCGCATTTATGAACCGATCTTTACGAAACTTCTTGGGTACCTTTGTTATGACCGTGGGATGAGAACGAGTGTTTTGGGGTGCGGTCCAAAATTCAAGATGGCTGCCAGCCGCCATTTTGTACCGACGATGCAGAAATCTGTTTTTTTTGTACAGAACTTCCATATGAAAGCTCTGATTTGAATAATGTTTTGTATGAATGTTTAGTACCATGGGATACATCATATATAATAAGTGTTTTTTTCTCAAGCATAACTTATGCAAATTAGACACACTTTGATTTCATTCAGTCTTTCAGCACTGTAAATGCAAATGGTAATACGGCTCGGGCTAGAGACTGTATTTGTGAACTGATCTTTACGAATCTTCTTGGATATCTTTGTTATCACCGTGAGACGAGAATGAGTGCTTTGGGGTCTGGTCCGAAATTAAACATGTCCACTAGCAGCCTTTTGTACAAAATTTTGTGCAATCCGTTTTTTGCTCAGAACTTCTATATGAAAGCTCTGATTTGAATAAATTTTTGTGTGAATGTTTACTAACATGGGATGCATCACATATAATACTTATGTCCTATTCTTTAGACCATTGCAGTCACCTTGTAATGATTTACTATGGTTGACGTGGTCACAACAAAACTCCTTTTTCTCTTATTCATTATTGTTGACTTGGTCACAACAAATACTGATTCCTGTCATATTCATTATTGTTGACCTGGTCACAGCAAATACTAATTCCTGTCATATTCAAAGTTGAGCTACAGTGTCATTGACACTTTCATTTTGTGAATGCAGAAGTGTTTTTTTTTGGAAATAAAACATAAGAAAATACAGTAAACTGCCATGTCTCCCAAGGATGTTTTGGATGGCGACTTGAATTTCGCCCCTAATTTTTTGTATGAATGTTTAGTACCATGGGATACATCACATAAAATACAGGTTTTTTTCTCGTGCAGAAATTATGCAAATTAAATGAACTTTGATTTTTTCAGTGTGACTTACACACAGTAAGTACACATGTCAATACGGCTCGGGCTAGAGTCTGTATTTATGAACTGATCTTCATGAAATGTCTTGGGTACCTTTGTTATCACCTTGGGATGAGAACGAGTGTTTCTGGGTGCGGTCTAAAATTCAAGATGGCTGTCAGTGGCCATTTTGTACCAAAATTAGGTCTAATCAGTTTTTTGTACACAACTTCTATACGGCTTAGACTAGAGGCCATATTTATGAACCAATCTTTACGAAACGTCTTGGGTACCTTTGTTATCACCTTGAGATGAGAGTGAGTGTTTTTGGGTGTGGTCTGAAATTCAAGATGGCCACCAGCAGCCATTTTGTACCAAAATTAGTGCAATCAGTCTTTTGTACAGGACTTCTGTATGAAAGTTCTGATTTGAATAAATTTTTGTAGGAATGTTTAGTAACATGGAATACATCACATATTGTAAGGGTTTTTTTTCGTGCAGAAATTATGCAAATTAGATGAACTTTGATTTATTCAGTGCTACTTACACAAAAGCACACATGTCAATACAGCTCAGGGAAGAGGCTGTATTTATGAACCGATCTTCACAAAACTTCTTGGGTACCTTTGCTATCACCTTGGGATGAGAATGAGTGTTTCTGGGTGCGGTCCAAAATTCAAGATGACTGCCAGTGGCCATTTTGTACCGAAATTGGGTTTTTTGTCACAAGTTCTATACAGCTCGTATGTATGAACTGATCTTCACAAAACTTCTTGGGTACCTTTGTTTTCACCTTGGGACAGGAACGGGTGTGTTTTGGGCTGCCTTTGTTATCACTGTGCTATGAGAACAAATATTTTGGGGTTCAGTCAGACCCACTCTGGGACTCAAAGATTTTGTTTCTAGTTTAGCATCTGACTGTAGCCCACCTTTACAATACTTTACCTATACATATGTTACAGGCAACGGTCAGTATTTATGTACAGACCGTTACAATACTTTATATGTACCTTTGTTATCAGGTCATTACCTAGATGTTTGTCATTGCTGTGTCACATACTATACATGTGCATGTCTTTGTCTTGACAAGTTGAGCTACAGTGTCATTGACACTTTCATTATCTCTGAAACAGCTTCTGGCCCCTCAGTGGAACAAGATCATCGATCTCATTCCAATGAGGGGGTCATAAGCTGTGTTTGAAGAACACAATGAAATATTTTAATTATTTGCGAGAACAAAATTCAAATATCCCTTTTGGTTGTGTTAGGTAAGGGGTTAATATGCCAGATGCCATGATATAAACTGTGCATTGTTGATGGGGGGGGGGGGGAGGGGGGAGGGGGTCTTGTTCCACTCAAGGGATGGAATGTGTCCTGTCATCTTTACCAAAGTCGTAGCAAAACTTCTGAACATAACAAACAAAACTTAGCTTTGAGATCGTTGGCCTTAGTTCGGTGTCCAGCTCCGATATTTTCAGATATTTCAGGTGAGCAATCAAATATTTTGTCAATTTGTACATTTTAGATGAGAAGGAATGTGCAGGTGATTGATCGCTGGCCTCTCCTTGAGAGTCGTGAGAAGTGCTCGCAAACTCTCTGTAGATAGGTCACCTCATTGAACCCAGTGGTTTGTCAATGCTGCTCTGCTTTTTCTGAAAGAATAATTATACCCCCACTTTCGAAGAAAATGGGGGTATACTGGATTACATGCATCCATCTATGCGTCCGTGTGTGAGTCGGTCCGAAAATACTCATAACTTAAGTAAATTATTATTTTTTATAATATTTGTTCGTCATAGGTAAGCCCACACTAGTTATATTTTTTTACCATTACTTTTTTTAGCTCAACTTGACAAAGTCAAGCTGAGCTATTGCCATCACTTCTCGTCCGTCGACGTATGTACGTATGTACGTACGTACGTTAGTACGTACGTCCACAATTTCCTTTGGCACACCTCACAGGTCACATTTATGATCAGATTACTTTGAAACTTGGTATGCTTGTTTGGGGTGACCTCTAGATGGGAGCTATCGATTTTCTTCAATTTCCGTCAAAAAATGTTGCCGCGGCCAACGTTCTTAGAACTTAGTTTAGTCAAACCACAATATTTCCCTTTGGCACACCCTACAGGGCACATTTATGATTGGATTGCTCTGAAACCTGGTATGCTTGTTTGGGGTGACCTCTAGATGGGAGCTATCGATTTTCTTCAATTTCCGTCAAAAAATGTTGCCGCGGCCAACGTTCTTAGAACTTAGTTTAGTCAAACCACAATATTTCCCTTTGGCACACCCTACAGGGCACATTTATGATTTGATTGCTTTGAAACTTGGTATGCTTATTTAGGGTTACCTCTAGATGGGAGCTATCGATTTTCTTCAATTTCCGGCAAAAAATGTTGCCACGGCCAACGTTCGTAGAACTTAGTTTAGTCAGACCTCAATATTTCCCTTTGGCACACCCTACAGGGCACATTTATGATCAGATTGCTTTCAAACCTGGTATGCTTGTTTGGGGAGACCTCTAGATGAGATCTATCGATTTTCGTCAATTTCCGGCAAAAAATGTTGCCACTGCCAACATTCGTAGAACTTAGTTTAGTCAAACCACAATATTTCCCTTTGGCACACCCTACAGAGCACATTTATGATTTGATTGCTTTGAAACTTGGTATGCTTATTTATGGTGACCTCTAGATGGGAGCTATCGATTTTCTTCCATTTCCATCAAAAAATGTTGCCACAACCAACGTTCTTAGAATTTACTCTAGTCAGACCACAATATTTCCCTTTTGTACACCCTACAGGGCACATTTATGATCGGATTGCTTTGAAACCTGGCATGCTTGTTTGGGGTGACCTCTAGATGGGAGCTATCGATTTTCTTCAATTTCCGTAAGAAATTGTTGCTGCGGCCAACGTTCTTAGAACTTAGTTTAGTCAAACCACAATATTTCCCTTTGGCACACCCTACAGGGCAGATTTATGATTGGATTGCTCTGAAACCTGGTATGCTTGTTTAGGGTGACCTCTAGATGGGAGCAATCGATTTTCTTCAATTTCTGTAAAAAAATGTTTCCACGCCAACGTTCTTAGAACTTAGTTTAGTCAGACCTCAATATTTCCCTTTGGCACACCCTACAGGGCACATTTATGACTGGATTGCTTTGAAACCTGGTATGCTTGTTTGGGGTGACCTCTAGATGGGAGCTATCATTTTTTTTTCCATTTCCGTCAAAAAATGTTGCCACGGCCAACGTTCTTAGAACTTAGTTTAGTCAGACCTCAATATTTCCCTTTGGCACACCCTACAGGGCACATTTATGATCGGATTGCTTTGAAACCTGGCATGCTTGTTTGGGGTGAGCTCTAGATGGGAGCTATCGATTTTCTTCCATTTCCGTCAAAAAATGTTGCCAAGGCCAACGTTCTTAGAACTTAGTTTAGTCAGACCTCAATATTTCTCTTTGGCACACCCTACAGGGCACATTTATGATTGGATTGCTTTGAAACCTGGTATGCTTGTTTAACTTGATGTGCTCATTAGACAAGACCTTTCGATAAGAACTATTGATTAGCATTCATTTCTGTGAAAAAAGTTGCCATTTACAGTAACCTCTGAACATACTGCATTTGTGTATCAACATTCTTCCTTTAGCCAGTCTTACAGTTTACATTTAAAAATTGATGGATTACTCTGTTCTTCAATTTTGCCAATTCATTTATAACTTACCAAGTTCAAGTTTGTCAAGTTGAGCTACAGTGTCATTAACACTTTCATTTTATTACTTGTTCACTTAGAAATTGTGTCCGTCCGAGCCAAATGTTGTCTGTTCAGCCTGTATCTCGGGTATCGAATGTTCTATTGCAATGAAATTTGCCATGAACACTGCTTAAAAAAAGGATTCAACAATATTTCTCACATTCTCCTTTTTAGAGTTATCCCCCTTTTTTGACTTGGAAATTGTAGGAAATAGACATTATTTGTCTGTTCAGCCTGTATCTCAGGTATGGGTTATCGGATTTTGATGAAATATGGCATGCTGTTTGCCTATGACAAAGGCTTCTGCCTCATTGCATAAAACTTCCAAACACCAAACAATTTACCATACCTTTTGACTTAGAAATTGTTGGAAATTGTTGAAAACTTTGGAAGAAAATGGGAGGGGAGGGGGGCATACTGGATTGGGGTTATCGAATTTCAGTGAAATATGACATGCAGTTTGCCTATGACAAAGGCTTCTGCCTCATTGCATAAAACTTTCAAACACCAAACAATTTACCATACCTTTTGACTAGAAATTGTTGAAAACTTTCGAAGAAAATGGAAGGGGGGGGGGGGGGGGGGTATAGTGGATTGCGTCCGTCCATCTGTGCATCCGTCCTTCAGTCCATACGAGAATATTCATAAATGATATTTGTTGGTCATAGGTATGCCCACACTAGGCGGTACACCATGTGGGGGTATGCACCAGACGAAAGCCCAGCTCTTGTTATTTTAAAAGGGGGGGGGGGGGCAAAATCCACTGAACACTGCTATTCTTGATTGAGTGAAACCATGGCCCTCTATTTATTTATTGGGGTTTAACTTCTTGCATGCAGCTGGCAGATATTCCTGCCCAGGATAGGATTTCTCTTGCCACTAAAATATAATTTGGTCATATTTTATCCAATTTCCACCCAATAAATGGAATGGAATTTTTCTGCAATGATTTCTCCAGGTAAATTTAGATGAATCTTCCATTAAATCTAGTCATGGCTGCTTCACAGCAGCCATTACTAGATTTGATGAAAAATATCTTGAAAATACTCAGCAGGTTAAGTTAATGACTTTAGATAGTCAGGGTGACCTCATGTCAGAAGCCAGAGAGAACCACCGAGCAGCGGCAATTAATGTCAGACGTTACAACGTACCAGTACATCTAGGGTTAGCATTGATTGAAGGCAAATGTATCATCGACATGCAGTTTGCCTTAGTACACATCACCACCCTGCCCCCCACGTGAGTAATTATTGCCCTCTGTTCAGTCCAGAGTTTCAGTTACATTGACCCAATTTTCTGATGTGAATTGCTGACCTCATTGATTGACTGGACTGTTGATTAGAAAATATAATTCGAAAATAAAATAAAGGTATATTGATTTGTTTTAGATCCAAATGTGATTATTTGTACACAATACAATCACACAAATAAAATCGTTATCTCCCAAAACTCATCCATTATTGATTGCTTGTGGATAAAGTGAGGTGTTTATTTCTGGGTTGAGTGTAGGTAGTCATGCCACTTTCATTGTCCATTAGAGCTATGATAGTAAATATTTTATCAATTATTTCCATGAAATCTTGTTAGTGCATGCAGGCACGATCAATATTCATAAAAATTCCTGTTCTGGCATTCCTATGACACCCCCATGAGATTCCGATAAGTCTAATGATCGTTCTTTTTTTTTGTAATGATACAAGTGCTAATTTATTGGTAATCAGGGGGCACAGGGGCATTGCGGTAACCGGTTCTCGTCAGATCACCGGAGTTAAGCAGCATCGAGCCTGGTTAGTCCTTGGATGGGTGACCATCTGAGCGATCACTTCAGACTCCTGCATTGGTTCCTTGGGCAAGGCACTTAAATCCGATTGTCCACATGAGGGCACAGTGATGCTGTGTACTAAAGCGTACTGCACGTCAATGGTACGCATATCTTCAACCAATCTAACCCTGCCTGTGCTGCTTTGCACAGTTACGATGTTGGGGAGCTGGCAGCTGCTCGTCATTGTTTGGTGGTGCTCTCCGGGTACCCCGGCTTATTTATTTATTTATTTATTGGTGTTTAAGGTCACATACTTATGCACAATGGCTAATCATGACCCTGACAGTTTTACGGGTCTAGGAAGCTGGAGAGAACCACCGAGCAATGACGAGCAGCTGCCAGCTCCCCAACATCATAACTCCACACTGCAGCACAGGCATGGTTAGATTGATTGAAGACGTGTGCACCATCGACATGCAGTACGCCTTAGTACAAGGCATCATCGTGCCCCCATGTAGACAAACAGGGTTAAGTGTCTTGCTCAAGGGCACAACGCAGGAGTCCAAATCGATCGCTCAGATGGTCACCCATCCGAGGACTAACCGAGCTTGTCGTTGCTTAACTTCGGTGATCTGACAAGAACCGGTTACCGGAACGCCACCGCGCCCCTGGTACCCCAGCTTCCTCCACCTGTAAAACTGTCACAGACATGGAATTGGCCAAGTCCCAATACCATCAAGCCTGAAAATAAGCAATCTGTCATTTGGAGAATGAGGTACCCAGAGGGGGAATTTGCTAATGCTATCCCATACAGTGGGCCAATTTATCCCCTGGGTACCTCTTTCTGTTTAGGCCTGAGACCTTGATACAGATTGAGGTTCACTGAGGGTAAATTTAGTGATGCCACCCTGCTATGCAGGGTGGCATCACCAAATTGACTCTCTTGGGACCTCATTCTGCAGATGTCAGTCTGCTTATTTTCAGGCCTGCATACCATTCAGTTTGTGAAATTTGACTGCCATGCCATCACTCATTTATCATACTGAGGGTATCTCAAAATACCAAAAGTTCAAAATTGAAAAATAATCCTGTCAACAGCTAAAAATATTTCAAGACGATAGAACATTAATCCAAAATGACTCACAAGAAGTGCGCAGCTAGGGACTCCTATAGCGTTTTGTGCAATATAAAAGATATTTATTTAATCCTACAGCAACTATACCAATGAACCAAAGCTTGACTGTTTTATGCAGTCCATATTTTATTACACTTCTCATAATGATTGCTTTTAACCCTTTACCTAACATGAAAAGCAGACGACACTTGCAAACAAAATTCTTGAATAACTAACTTTTTCATTTTTAGTCTCAAAAACATAGGTTATGACCCCTCAATGGAACGAGCTCGATGAGCTCGTTCCAAAGAGGGGTCATAACCCATGTTTTTGAGACTAAACATGAAAAAATAATGAAAATTAATTGGCGATTTTTGTGAATAGCGCTGGCCGGTTCTGGCTGTTACATTGGGTAAAGGGTTAATCGTTTATCTGTTCTGTTTTTATAGTGATGTGTGCGTTTTTAGCTCATCTTGACAAAGTCAAGCTGAGCTAATCTCATCGCTCTCCGTCCGTCGTCTGTCAACACCAGGTTTTTGTCTTTTCCTCCAAAGTCACTGGGCCAATTCAAGTAAAAGTTTGTGTGAGTGATGGTCCCAAAGGGGCATTGCATCTTTGTTCAACTCAACATGCCCAGCCCCATAGGGAGGGAGTGGGTGAAAATGCTCCAGAATATTTTTAAAATCTTCTTCTCAAGAACCAGTATGTACAATGACTTGATATTTGCTATGGAGCTTCCATATGAGGTGTAGAATCAAGTTTGTTCAAACGAAGTTCGTGAAGTAATATTTGGCTTTGTAATAGGAGGGGTAAGATTTTTGGCCCCGCCTAAAATTTCTATTTTCTGAACCGATGGTCCAGTATGAACCAAATTTGGTTTGTGGTATTATTGGGTCATAAGTATTTGACCCATGCAAAAAAAAAATTCCTGCATCCCCATGGGAACCCTGGGAGCTAAATATAGAAATACTTTCAAACGCCCATATTTCCCAAACCACACGGAACAGAGAGCTGTTATTTGGTATGAAGTATCCTTAGGACCAGTAGAATTGAATGGTAAAAAAAATTGCCATCGGTTGTGTTCTGTAATGGGCATCAAAAAAATGCTGAGTCAGCATATTTGCAAAAATTTTTTAAAAATCTTTTCTCCAGAACCAATCATCAGAATTTTTTCATATTTGGTATACAGCATTTGGAGTCAAACTAACAGGTTACAATGAAATCCTTCCAAAAATATGACCTATAGACTATGCTAAAGGTTTTGGGGGTTTGGGCTCGGGCAGCCATCAAGGCTGAATGATCGCGACCAAAAGGGGATGTTCTGATCTAGACATTGTTTGGAGTCATCCCACCAAGGTACAATGAAATCCCTTCATAAATATCACCTATAGACTGTGTTAAAGGTTTTCAGGCTTCGGGCCCATGTAGCCGTCACAGTTGCCCGATCGTTTCCAAAAGGGGACGTTCTCATCTGGACATTACATGAAGTCAGCCCACGAAGTTACAATGAAATCCCTTCATAAATATGACCTGTAGACTGTGCTAAAGGTTTTCGGGTTTCGGGCTTGGGCAGCCATCATGTTTGAATGATCGCAACCAAAGGGGACAATCTCATCTGGGCATCATCGAAGTTACAATGAAATCCCTTCATAAATATGACCTGTAGACTGTGCTCAAGGTTTTCGGGCTTCGGGCACCTGTAGCCATCACAGTTGACCAATCATGACCAAAAGCAGATGTCATCATCGAGGCATTATATGGAGTCAACCTAACAGGTTACAATGAAATCCTTCCATAAATATGACCTTTTGCGTATGCTAAAGATTTTTGGGCTTGGGCACCGATCAAGGCTGAATGATCGCGATCAAAATGGGACGTTCTCATCCAGACATTATTTGGATTCATCCTACCAAGTTACAATGAAATCCCTTCATAAATATTACCTGTAGACTGTGCTAAAGGTTTTCGGGCTTCGGGCCCATGTAGTCGTCACAGTTGCCCAATCGTTTCCAAAAGGGGACGTTCTCATCTAGACATTACATGAAGTCAACCTACCAAGTTACAATGAAATCCCTTCATAAATATGACCTGTAGACTGTGCTAAAGTTTTTGGGCTTCGGGCTTGGGCAACCATCATGGTTGAATGATCGCAACCAAAGGGGACAATCTCATCTGGGCATCATCTGGAGTCATCCTACAAAGTTACAATGAAATCCCTTCATAAATATGACCTGTAGACTGTGCTCAAGGCTTTCGGGCTTCGGGCACCTGTAGCCATCACAGTTGACCAATCAAGACCAAAAGGAGATGTCATCATCTAGGCATTATATGGAGTCAACCAAACAGGTTACAAGGAAATCCTTCCATAAATATGACCTTTTGCGTATGCTAAAGGTTTTGGGGCTTGGGCACCCATCAAGGCTGAATGATCGTGATCAAAAGGGGACTTTCTCATCTAGACTTTATATGAAGTCAACCCGCCAAGTTACAATGAAATTCCTCAATAAATATGACCTGTAGACTATGCTAAAGGTTTTCGGGTTTGGGGCCCGGGCAGTCGTCACGGTTGGCAGATCACACCCAAATGGGGAAATTCTCATCTAGACATCGTAAGGAGTCATCCTACCAAGTTACAATGAAATGCCTTCATATTAAACATGACCTGCAGACTGTGCTAAAAATTTTTGGGTTTCGGGCTAGGGCAGCCATCACGGTTGACAGATCATGCCCAAAAGGAGACGTTCTCATCTAGGCATTATACAGAGGCATCCTACCAAGTTACAATGAAATCCTTCCATAAACCCGACCTGTAAACTGTGCTAATGATTTTCGGGTTTTGGGCTCGGGCAGCCATACCGGTTGACAGAACGCGACCAAAAAGGGACGTTCTCATCTAGACATGACCCCAAACCTGCATATGAAATTTCTGTGACGATCACACAAGAACTGCAGGGTGTAGCCCGTGCTAAAGGAAAATGCGAACAGACTCACATCACAGACTCACAGACTGACGGACTTCCGCACGCATGATGGCAATAGCTTATCTTGACTTTGTCAAGTTAAGCTAAAAATGACAATTCGAGTAAAAATATTGAAAAGATCTGGTAATGTTGGTGAACAAAACCTTATTTCTTTCACTTTATTTTTATACACCCATTTGTAAAAATGGTTGTGTTATGTAAATGATCTTTCTTTCTTTCTTTAGAACAGACGTATTTAGCCATGCCTGGCGATGCTCTTAAGACAATGGTAGGTGAATGAAACGATCAGCCACCTAATTTATTCAGCCCTGAAAGTCCTCGAAACTCAGTGGGTAGAGATCAGGCTGCAAGCCGAGAGGTCCTCGGTTCGAATCGCACCTGCGGCAACTGCGTTGTGTCCTTGGGCAAGGCACTTCACCCCCATTGCCTACGTGGGGGGGCACGGTGGCGTTGTGTACTAAGGCGTACTGCACGTCGATGGTGCACCTGTCTTCAACCAATGCTAACCCTGCTTGTATGGAGGTATGTTGGGGAGCTGACAGTTGCTCGCCATTTCTCAGTGGTTCTCTCCGGGTATGCCGGCTTCCTCCACCCGTATAACTGTCATGGTCATGATTAGCCGTTGTGCAGAAATATGTGATCTTAACTCTTTACCAAACGTAACGGCAAAACCGGCCAGCGCTATTCTCAAAAATCGCAAATTAATTTTCATTTTTTTCATTTTTTGTCTCAAAAACATAGGTTATGACCCCTCGTTGGAACGAGCTCGTTCCAACGAGGGGTCATAACCTATGTTTTTGAGACAAAAAAATGAAAAAAAATGAGTTATTCTAGAATTATTTTTGCAAGTGTCGTCTGCTTTTCAGGTTAGGTAAAGGGTTAAAACACCAATAAATAAATAAATAATCAGTGGGAAGCCTGATTTTGATGGGTTTATTATGCCCCCGACCTCTGAAAGAGGATTCGAGGGTATGTAGTGAAGCCCTCCATCCGTTTGTATGTCAGTCGGATTTGGATATCCTTTGGTATGCTGATAGACCCGCATTGGGAAACAGATATGCACAAGGAACGGGTTCCATCCACTAATTTTTCTCAGAGTTATGCCCCTTTGTCAACTTGAAAAATTTAGCTACTTCGCAGCCCTTGTTATACCCCCCGCAAAAAAGTTTGGGGGGTATATAGGAATCACTCTGTCTGTTTGTCTGTCTGTCCGTCTGTCCATCCTTGTAAGCACAACTCCTCCTAAACCGTTTGAAGAATTTTCATGAAACTTTAGACAATGGAAGAACTCCATATGAAGATGTGCATGAAGAAATATAATTCCGTTCTGACATTTCCAAGGGGAGATAATCTGACTTATACATTTCAGGCGCGGGGGGTATCTCTTTGTGAGCTTGCTCACAGTACCTCTAGTTTTCACAGTTGTGGCAAAGCATACCAATGTACAGGTTTACAGAAGTTGTACCATTTGTTTTATGGTGCCAGAAGAGTTAATTTTATCAAAAGATGAAAGTACTTTATAGAAAAAAAGAAGGTTTGTCATTGCCATGTTGAAACAGTACAATGACCATAAAAAAGGTTCATCAAAGACAAGTCTAATCTGATTATACCTTACAAGTCACTAATTTAACAGTCATTCAATCAACTTGATGACTATCGGGTTTGCTTGGCAGGAAGCCATTTTTATGTGGTGTTGGCATGATCGTTAGGTATAATTTCTTATGGTGAAAAGATAATTGCATTGGAATACTAGAATGTGAGGATGAAATTTACTCTGGTGTGTCCTGAACAGCGTGTTTTTTTTGACCAGTCACCACACATTTACACTGAACAATACCACACTAGATTTAACACTTCATATGCTGCTGGCAGTTAGGAGATCTTTTCCGCTGTAATAAGTTTACTTTGGGTGCATTTAACCAAATTATCTTAAGTAATTTAACCTTTTACCCAATGCAGACAATATCAAAATTTATTATTTAAATATCATTTTTTTTAACATTTTTAAAAAAAATTCAACAAAACCATATCATGTGATCCCTCGTTGGAACAAGCTCATCGAGCTCGTTCCAATGAGGGGTCACATGATATCGTTTTGTTGAAATTTTTTGAAAAATAGTATTTTTTCAGTTGCGGAATTTGAATATTACGCAGGCAGATGTGGCCATTTCATTGGGTAAAGGGTTTAACAGACTTTTTTGACAAAGGATTTCTTGAATTAAATGCTCCTGACTTTTTCATCAAATCTTTGTCATTTTGCAATTTGATAAAAAATATATTTAAAATACTAAGTGTGATGAGGGTTCAAACCTGACTGTGTTACTTCATTACATGACAGTCGAATCTGTCTTTCAGTCGAAAAAACATCGAGAATAACCAATCACAAGAATGTTCCTGAGGAAAGAATCTGAAGTGAATGTAAAAGCAGCAAGACTGTTGGAAAATTTTCCTATTGATTGTTTTTATGCTTCCCCAGAAGATTTTGTGGGAGCATACATCATATCAGTGCAAGAGCAGCAGTTTACTTAGGTTATTGCGGTTATGCTACAACTTATTTTGACTTCTACTGTATAGTCGTCGCTTTGTCCATCCATCCATCCATGTGTCCATCTGTTACGGTATGGAAATATTAATGATATTGGTAACAAAAGAAATTTGAGAATCAGCAACAATAACTAGGAATTTAATTATTCGCGAATTTAATTTTTTTTTAAAATGTATAAAAACATGATACACAGATCTTTTATATTAATTGGTTTACAGAAAATAAAAACAGTGGTACTTATCAATTATTGAATTAGTCCAAAATACAGTTTGACAGAATCCAGTAATCCAGTGGTGAAGAATCTTGTGAAGAAAGTTACCAACTGGTAGTATTAAATCCAAGAATGTGTCTTCAGAAACAGTATCCCGTAGATTTGTAAAAAAAATTTCACTTAGAAATTCCAGCAGTCTCCAATAAAATATAATAAAATGCTCAGCAAACTTCAAATGGAGTAAAAATCCAAGAAGTATTGGTGCCACAGGTAATTTCCAAATAATCCAGTAGACTCCTGGCTTTTCACAAAAATATATTATGCTTCACAGAAAGTTTTATTTCTCTTTTACAAGATGAATAAATTCTCTTCGAAATTCTCTTTTGGAATCACTTTTCCAAATTTACAAAGAAGCACTGCTTCTATAATAAATGCACTGTTCAGCAACGATAATAATCTCCAATGTCTTTCTGAAAAAGGTTTTCTGAAAAAATGAGTTTTTGAATTCTGTTGACAAACCTTTAAATAGTACTCAGATAGAATGTCCTAGAAGATGAAGTTTCGTTTCTCCAAAGTTCTGTTTTTTATCAGTTCCTAGGTGATTCTGTCTTAATTGATGTAAACAAGGTCTTTGACCTACTTAAACAATTAAACAATCTACAGCTATATGTACAATGATCTAAAAATAGTTTCTGTGCAACCTTAGATGTAAACATGTTTACATGTAGTTACACACAAAGGTCACTTAGTGCAAATGAGTCACACCAGCTAGAATCTGCTTTCAGAAAAATATCAATTGCGTAGAATTATCAACTAAGGACATATCAATCTTGATATAATATGGGGGCTATAACACCATCCATTCATCCATCTGTCCATCCATTCATTCATCCATCCATCCAGACATTCATCCACCTGTCCTGCCACAGCGATATCTCCGCAGTGAATAGATTGATTTCAATGAAATTTGGTATAAGGGATCCTTGTGACAAGCTGCTTCTACACATGTTATAAAGAAGTTGCTCGTATATTTCAATGAAATTTGGTATGATGGATCCTTGTGATAAGCCACTCCTGCACATGTTATAAAAAGGATGCTTTGTCCATCTATCCGTCCATATGCCCACAGCGATATTTCAATAGTGAGTAGATGGATTTTAGTGAAATGTCTTATGAGAAATCCTTGTTCCAAGCCACTCCTGCACAGGTTATAAAAAAGTTGGCCTTTCATTCCAGAGACATAAGCAAAATGATTTCTCAAATTGATGGCTAACCGTTTGTTCATTTGACCTTCTGGCCTATCGTCTTCCTAACTGTTGATCACGGATCTCAAATTGTCCAGTTAAAATACTTGATGTCACAACAAATGCCTCTGTTTAAACTAAAAGACACAACATTATAAATGCTTCTATCATAAAACTAAGCCAAAAACATATTGGCTAAAGCTGCTTCAGTGACATCATCTGTTCTGACAAGAGACCAACATTATTCAGTGCCTTTATGATTGTGTAGTAAATGCTATTATGTGACACCCTGTTGGAAAGAGCTTTAAGATCCTTTCCAACAGTTGTCACTTATATAACAGTTCATAAATTCAGTGGGAGAATCTCCAGACTACGACCTGGGTTGTACTGGGTCAGTCTAACCTAATTACCCTTCTGATGAAATTGACAATTTATGTTATTTTAGCACAGGTAGACTTGGGCTAGTTTGTTATCTGGAGATTCTAATGTCAGAAGATGTCTTTGAACCGGTTGACCATTCGCATGAATATGGTTTGAAATAACCTACGAAGAGAACAATTTTTCTTACAAACATTTCTGCTCTGCTTAGGTCCTCTTGTTTTTTTTTAAATGTTTAGTTCTGTATGATTTTTATGCCCGACCCTCTCGGGGGGCATTATGTTTTCATCATGTTCATCTGTCCATCGTCTGGCCATTAACTTTTGGTTTCCTTCCAGTACCTAAAAAAAGCCTTTTATTTGATCATAATTTTAGGGGTTACTTGTGGATGACAAGACAATGCTTCCTTTCGATTTTGGTCTAGCTAGCCAATTCCATATGACTGCCATGGCATTATGACACCACCGGGGGCATATGCCATGCTTCGCAATGCTCTTGTTTAACCCTTTACCTAACGAATCGCCCGCATCAGCTCGCGTTATTTGGAAATTCAGCAGTTGAAAGAAAGAAATTTTTCAAAATATTTCAACAAAACCATATCATGTGACCCCTCATTGGAACGAGCTCATTGAGCTCGTTCCAATGAGGGGTCACATGATATGGTTTTGTTGAAATTTATTTTTTTAATTTTAAAAAATAGTAATTAAAATAATAAAGTTTGATATCGTCTGCGTTGGGTAAAGGGTTAACATGTTAACTTGTATGCTGGTCCAAACATGTTGAAAGTATCTGGAAACTGACAATTAAAGTGAGGGTTGAGGATATGCCTTTTTAGCATTAATTTTTTGACTGGTTGAATGCTGGAAGCCCAAATTTGGGCTTTACTCTGAGGCTTCATATTATATGGATGTGCTTCATATTATGTTTTAAGTGAAATTATTTAGCCTGTAAGGATTTGCCTTGTTGCAATTTATGGGAGAGTGCCTCTGGACACTCTCCCATAAATTGTAACAAGGCAAAGACATGTGAAGACATTTGGTTGCCTTCAACTAGAACGTCCAAAGTGCCAGTCTAACAGAATCAGATTCACTGGGAGTATAATGGGGAAGTGGGATGGGAGAATGAAGACATGTGGTTAGTGGGTGACACAAAGGAGAGGGTTAGTATGCTTATCGGCGAGATTGTGAAGAATGGGGCACGGGATGCCTCTAAGTAGTTCGTTAGTGAGTGTTGGGGGGAGAGAAGAGGCATGGGAATAGGGAGGCAGTTGGAAGTATAGGGGTAACCAAGGACTAATCTCAACTGAGAACTGCAACAAATCACCAGCCGGCCAAAGTGTTATTATACCCCCCCGCAAACAAAGTTGGGGGGGGGGGGGGTATATAGGAATCATCCTGTCCGTCCGTCCATCTGTCCGGGCCAACATTGGGGGTTTAGGGGATATTATTATTAGGGGCTACCTCCAAATTAAAGTAGTGTTAGGGTTAGGAGTTGGGTGGGGTTAAGGGTAGCCCCAGAGTAGGGCTTAAGGTTGGGGAGGGGTAGGTCCCAGGGGGGGGGGGGGATGGGTTGGTAGGGGGGGTTGGGGGGAGGGGTAGTTTTAGTAGCCCCTAAACCAAAAAAATAGCTCCTAATCCTATTGGTTTGGCTAGGGTGAGGTTGTGTCAGGGGTGGGGTGAAGGTTAGGGGTAGCCCCAGAGTAGGGCTTAAGGTTAGGGGGTTAGGTCCCAGGGGTGGGTGGGGGTTAGGGTCTGGGGTGGGCTTTTAGGGTTTAGGGTCAGGGTGGGGTAGGGTTAGGGTGGTGTTAGGGTTAAAGATAAGTTCTAGGGTGGAGGGGTGGGGCTCTGGGTAAAATAAGGATTTGGACATACAACATGTTTTTTTGGTAGCCCATAAACCCAAAATGTTGGAGCGTCCGTCCTTCCGGCCATCTGTCCATCCTTGTAAGCGCAACTCCTCCTAAACCGTTTGAAGAATTTCCATGAAACTTTACACAATGCAAGAACTCCATATGAAGATGTGCATGAAGCAATATAATTCCATTCTGACATTTCGAAGGGGAGATAATCTAACTTATACCGTCTGTCTATCCTTGTAAGCGCAACTCATCCTAAACCGTTTGAAGAATTTTCATGAAACTTTACACAATGGAAGAACTCCATATGAAGATGTGCGTGAAGCAATATAATTCAGTTCTGACATTTCCAAGGGGAGATAATCTAACTTACACATTTCAGGTGCGGGGGATATCACTTTGTGAGTTTGCTCACAGTACCTCTAGTTATAATCTGTCCATTAATAATAATAATAGGAATGGGGGAGATAAAATTTGGAATTTATACAAATCAGATGATAATATTTACTTGCTATCATTTATTGGAAAGCTGTCTGAAACAAATGGTAATAAGTAGAGATTTGGGTATTGGTAAAGCTTCCTCCATAGGAAGCCCAGGAAATGAAGTAGTGTTTATTTACTGTAATTAACAAGATGCTGTTTTTCAGTCACCAATGCTTGGGGTGGAAGTCCTCTAAAATGGGCAATATTGGTATAAATGATTAACTAAACTTGCCTTTACCTCCATTTGACGATCACGATTAGCCATTGTGCAGAAATGTGTGACCTTAAACACCAATAAATTGGTAAAGCCTACTAAACATTGACATGTTTTTAAGTTACATGCTTATATTTACTTCCAAGAAATTGTTCTGGTCATTATGTCAGGCACAAGTGAATTGTTGTCTGTCAAACATGTATTGTACAGACCTGGGAATAAGCACAGAATCGAAAATAGGCCCACCTCTCAACTTTTCAGAGAGCTTCTTAACCCTTTACCCAACGCAGACGATTTAAAAATTTATTATTTTAAATATCATTTTTTAAATTTTTTCAAAAAATTTCAACAAAACCATATCATGTGACCCCTCTTTGGAACGAGCTTGACGAGCTCGTTCCAAAGAGGGGTCACATGATATGGTTTTGTTAAAATGTTTTGAAAAATAATATTTTTTCGGCTGCTGAATTTGCATATTACGCGGGCGGATGCTGGCGATTCGTTGGGTAAAGGGTTAAAGTAATCAGCCTTATTAATAAATTTTAAAATTGTTTGTATTCTTTTACACTAAACTCTTCAAGTCTCAAATCATCAGACTGGTTTATAAGGTATTCACTGCAGTGTCATCTCTCATTACTGTTCAAAAATTCTCTTGTAATTCAGGCCTGGTAGTCTTAAAAATGCAGGAGGGCTAAAAATCGCTCTCCTCACATAGCCAAGGGGATCTGTTAGCTCTCCTCAAGCCTACAAAAGCTAAAAGTGGCAAAATGAAGTTGTACTATTAATGAATTCTACCTAGTGGGCTTTGTACATTTTATTTGGTGCTGATAACAAAGTAGTCTCTGTGAGATGGCTATACTGCCTCTCCCACACCTCCGGGCCTTCGAGGCCCGGAGGTGTGGGAGGAGCAGTATGGCCATCTTACAGAGACCACTAACATAGCAGAAATCTGAAAACCTGTGGGTTTTAGGAACAGGCTGTTGTGGTAATCATTATTTTGTACGGCTAAGGGGGCTATTTTTTGCTTTCCTCAATTTTTTTTAAGGCGAGCCAATAAATCACTCTCCTGAAAATGCCAGGCCTGGTAATTATTTCATATTTTTAATCAATCATTTAGGGAGTGCGGTGGCTCAAAAGGTAGAGATACAGGCTGCTAGCCGAGAGGTCTTCTGTTTGAATTCCACCTTCAGCAACCACATTGTGTCCTTGGGCAAGACACTTAATCCCAATTTCCCATGTGTGGGCCTGGTGACTTTGTATACTACGGCATACTGTACGTCGACGGTGCACTTGTCTTCAACCAATGCTAACCCTGCTTGTGTGGAGTTAGTATGTTGGGGAGTCTTGACAGTTGCTCGGTGGTTTTCTCCGGGTACTCTGGCTGTTCAACACGAGGTGACCCTGGCTGTTGGAAGTGCCATTAAACCTCAGTAAATAAATAAATAAATCATTTCCTTTGTAATTGACAACGGCATGTTTTACTTTCTGCTGTTTTCTAGCCAGGATATAGCCTTTTTCTGCTGATTTATTAAACACCAATAAAGAAAGAAAGACCAGAAGAAAGTTAACTATTCTTCTGGACAAATTTGTTCTTTGAACTCATTTCAGAGAGTGACCAACTTATTGGTGTCTTCCCACTAGACCAGTTCCCCTTAGACCAACTACATAGTGTTTCTGATTAAGGGTTGATTAAGGATAATTAGGAAAACAATTATATATACTCGCCCAAAAAAGAAAGTGTGCATTGCAGAAATTGATCAAACTCCAAAAAAATAATTTTGTAGGTGTAAAGAATGTTAACCTGTTCATGAATAAGTTATATTGAACACAAAAACAGCTTTCCCCGTTGAAATTGCATTAACATTAAATGACGTGCTGCACGTTTGTGAAAAGGCATGTTTTGCAAGTGGAGAGTCTGAAGATTTATGCAGCAGTGTGAATCCTTGGGTATTTAAACACTCAAGTAAGGCCTTCCTATCGTTCACATTCAAACTTGCGATGCTGTTAAAACGACTCCACATTAGCATGCCAAGATTGACAATGAATCAACGTCTCCTTGCCCTGGGTATGATTAGAGCTGGCAGAACACACAGAGAGGTTGCCCAGCATTTGAACTGCCACCGTAACACTGTAGACAGGCTAGTCCATCGACATGCACAACATGATGACGTTCGAGACCGACCCCGCTCCGGGAGACCCCGAGTTACCACCCCTGCACAAGATCGGTATATCCATGTCGTCCATCTCTGGAACCGGCAACAAACGGCAACGACGACAGCCAGGAACATCCCTAACCTGAGATGGATACATCCTCAAACAGTAATCAACCGGCTGAGAGAATACGGCTTACGTCCTCGAAGACCTGCAGTTCGTCCGATTTTGACGTTACGTCACGGCCCCGGCGTCATTCTACAGCAGGACAACGCCCGACCCCATGCAGTTCGTGTTGTTCAACAGTATCTGCAGCAACAACAAGTGGATGTTCTTCCCTGGCCCGCAAATTCATCCAATATCTCACCCATTGAGCACATATGGGACGAAATGAAACGTCAGCTACGCCGGCTTCCCCATGCACCTTCAACGCTTGTGGAACTCCAAAGACAGCTTATCAGAATATGGAACAACATCCCACAACACTTCCATGCTAATGTGTTCACTTCCATGATGCATAGATGCACAGCAGTAGTCGATGCAGACGGAGGTCATACCAGATATTGAGTGTGTGACTTTTGTGTTTGACCCTTAGTGTCTTTGACTCTCCATGGCACCAAGAGTATTCGCCGTAGCATAATGAAATTTCTCGTGTTGATCACAAATTGATTCATCTGTGATTGAATAAAATTTCCATGAATGAAAATGATATATATCTTTTTTTAGTGTTATTTTTTAGAATGCGCACTTTCTTTTTTGGGAGAGTATATAAAAATCTGCCCAACATCTATAAAATATCGACAAGCCAGAAAATGAGCAGACTATCATCTGAAAAATGAGGTTCCCAGAGGGTGAATTTGGTGATGCTACCCTGCACGGCAGGGTAGCATCACTAAATTTACCCTCTGTGAACCTCAGCCTGAATCAAGGTCTCAAACATAATCAGAAAGAGGTACCCAGAGGATAAACTGGCCCACTGTATGGGATAGCATCAGCAAATTCACCCTCTGGGGACCTCATTCTGCAAATGACAGACTGCTTATTTTCAGGCTTGAATATCAATAACATTAAATACATTTATAAATATTTATAAATATATCAAATTATTGGTATAAAATTATTTTTAAAGTAGAACACACCAGTTGGTCTAAGGCGAATTGGTCTATTGTGAATTGGCCTCGTGGGAGTTGGTCTACAGGGAATTGGTCTAGTGGGAATGAACCTCAAATATTACAAACAATGTTGATGATTCAACTCTTGATAATTCTCAAATGCAACTTATATGAAGCTGGTGGAAGAAAAAACAATCAATAGACAAAGCTTTGGACCTTTTTTATTAAAATTGTACGATATTACTCCGGAAAATTCATTACCAAGAAATAATGGATTTGTCAGGATGGTGGTGGAGGAAATCTATAAAAATCTAAGCTGACTGATCATTTCATTGAAAAATTGATATCTACGATTGATTTCATCCCGCTATGTATTGTTGTTCTTGTGAAGAAAAACGCGAGAACACTGTAAAGCTTGTGTTATTAGAGGTGTCTGGTTACCACCTTTTCACAAACTTTTCAGACACTGTTTGTTATAAAATGACATCCTATCATATTATACCCTTGATGGTGGAGTAGTGCTGGTTTATCCTATCATATTATACCCTTGACGGTGGAGTAGTGCTGGTTTACTTAGATAGTTGACTGAATAAACTGTATTGGAAATTAAACACTTTCAATCATATATTCCTGAAAATTTATTTATTAAGCTTTAATGGCACTTTAACAGCCATGGTCATATCATGTCAGTGACAGTTTTATGGGTGGAGGAAGTACCCGGAGAGAACCAAAAAGCAATGGTGAGCGGCTGCCAGCTTCCCAACATCGTAATGCTGCACTGCAGCACAGGCAGGGTTAGATTTGTTGAAAAAAAACATACGTACCATCGACATGCAATACCCATTAGTACACGGCGTCATCATGCCCACATGTGGACAATCGGGGTTATGTACCTTGCCCAAAGACACAATGCGGGTGTCCAAATCGATCGCTCACCCATCCAAGGACGAACCAGGCTCGACGTTGCTTAACTTTGGTGATCTGACGAGAACCGGTTACCACAACGCCACCTCCCCCCCCCCACCCCCCCACCCCCACCCCCACCCCCCTCTTCCTGAAAATTAGTGTTTCAAAAGTCTACATTGTGACCTCCACCTTCAGTGCTCAAAATAACTTTTTTTCTTTGCGTAGCAAAATGCTACAAATTTCCAAAAAATGAATAGCATTTTGTAAAAATTACATAGCTATTTTTGTACACCAGAGTTATGTTATGCTGTTTTGTATTGAATTCTTCTAAGTAGATAGAATAGTTTCCATCCATTTCTGGGCATTTCCAAATGATCTGCAACACATGAAACATTTACTATGTTTTTTTCAACTGAACTGCCTTTAAGGGCTGCATGGACTTGGATATTTTCAAATAGCGTCTTGGTTGTTCAATAGAGTTCTCAAAATGGAAGTTGGGATTTTTAATTTGATGGGCCTGAAGTTATTTTTAATGTACATTTTATGCAAAATGTTGTAAAAACAGGAAGAATTTAAACCAATAGAATTCATCTTACATATGAAGTTGCTAATGATGCTTGATGGAGAGTTAATCTGAGTTATGCCTGGAATGTTCCACAATCAGAAGTAAAGCATCAGTGAACTAGTTTTCAAATTTGTTTGCAAATTTTCATTTACTTTTTGCGATACAAGATAATCAACTGCAGCCTAATAGGCTGCAGTTGATTATCTTGTATCACAAAATGCTATACATAATTGAACATTGTGTAGCTTTTTGCAAGTTTTGCGTAGCAAAAAGCGACACGACACCGCTTATTTTGAGCCCTGTCCACCTTGTATTCCTACACTTCACTCTATAGTTATCAATTTTTTTTGCCCATGAAATTGTTTTCCTTGTTCATTATCATCTGTCCAAAGAAGTTTGGCTGCAGACATTTTCATATTATCACTTTATTGGCGTGATATGGTGTATAGTATCACGTCTCTTTAATTAGGGTCAGATTGCCACAACAAACTCTCTTCCATAGGCAAATTTAATGCAGTGATCTGACCTTCATCAAAGAGGTGTGATTCTACAACCCATCTCACTTCACTGAGCCGATAATCCATCATATTGGTTTTCTCCTAGAATGAACGCACTTTATTATTTTTCCTGGAAAATATGGTAGTTTTCTTATTAATGGTGTCGCATCCCTAAAATGGTGGAGAAAAATCATCCTCGATGGGTATCTGGGTGGGATGGGCAAATCTCACCCACGGAGTAAGATATTTGAGCCAGACACTCGGCAAGCCTCGTGTCTAGTCAAATATCCTGGCCCTCGGGTGAGATTTCCCCATCCCACCCAGATACCCATCGAGGATTATTATAATCCCTGATGGGTACGGGTATGGGATGGGAAAATCTCACCCGAGGGCAAGATATTTGGGCCAGACACGAGGCTTGCCGAGCGTCTGGACCAAATATCTTGTCCCGAGGGTGAGATTTTCCCATCCCACACCCGTACCCATCAGGAATTATTTTTCTCCCCCCCCCACCATACAGCAGTTACGTCAGCCAGAGGTAATCGGCGGTCACGTGCTGATATAATCAACTCATTTGGTATTCGTTGTTTTGAAAAAGTAGTGAAACTATCGGAAAGAGCATGCAAAAGTTATGTATATACCAAAGGTATATACCACGAAATCAGTTAGGAATGGTGGCATCTTGGAGTTTAAAGAATTTTAGAGCATCAAACTTTGATCACACGGCATTCTGATGACGTCAAAATGAATTAGTTGATAGCAAGAAACTGATACGATATGCATAACGTCATAATAACGTTATAAATGTATAACGTCACGTGGGTCAGGTGGGATACATATGTCTCTCCCTGCTATCTCACCCTGGACAGACGTATGTTACACATGCAGTGGGGGGGGGGGGGGGGGGGGGGGGGGGGAGAAAATAATCTCCTAAATGTAGTCACCCACACTCCTATCCTATTTTTAATCAATCTTTTTCCCTCGTAATACACAATGAGTTGTTTTACTTTTTACCATTTTCTTGCCATGACACATATACATACAAATAAATACCCCATGGGAACCTCTTCAATGCCAGGATATGGGAGCATGGTGGCTTAGTGGTTATGGTATTGGATTTCAAACTTCGGACTTTGAAATATTCACGGTGCAGTCCCTGCCTGACGTTCCTGCATTGTGCTCTTGGGCAAAGCACTTAATCCTGTTTGCCCGTGGGGGCACGGTGGTGCTGTATACTAAGGCATAATGCACGTCAATGGTCCACTTGTCTTCAACCAAGGCTAACTCTGCTTGTGTGACATTAGTATGCTGGGGAGTCTGACAGTTGCTCGCCATTGCTAGGTGGTACTCTCCAGGCACTCTGGCTTCCTCCACCTGTAAACTGTCTGACAAGAGGTGATCCTGGCTGTCAAAAGTGCCATTAAACCCCAATAAATAAATAAATAACCCCAGAATGGAGAACTGATTCTTCGCCTTGGTTAAGAAGTTTTGTTTTACTAATACATGTCTATAAATCCTCTAAATAGGTATAAATGCAGTCATGATATAGCCACAGATGCTGAAAGTGACCTTAAACACCAGTAAATAAATAAATATATATCCATGTCTATTATATGACCTTATAATGAAAGGAAAAAATGTGAATAATTCATTTATTATCCCTTTACAGAACGGCCATGGCTATTCTCAAACATTGGCATTCAATTTTCATTTTTTGCATCAAAAATATAGCTTCTGATCCCTCATTGGAACGAGTATGTTGAGCTTGTTGCAACAAAGGGCAATAAGCTATGTTTTTTTACGCAAAAAATGAAAAAAAAATATTTATGGCCTAAAAAAATAAAAAATCTGTTTCTCAGGCCCTCCCGCATGGTCCTTTTGGATGCCGCATGCTCTCTTTTTATAACCAATTTAAACTTTAAAAAAATTAAAATTAAATGGTTTATGTCTGATATTTTACCCAAGTTGAAAAAATTAATGAATTTGTCCCTGGAGTGCAAGAAGGCTTTGCAATGCTTTAGCATTGCAAAGCCTTCTTGCACTCAAGGGATGAAATACACCACCACCCATGCTATTCTGTAGATTATGAGGCCTAAAACTTGAACCAAGAACATGAACTTTTGATGGCAAAGAAGTAATTACTGAAATAAAAAATAAAATAAAAAAAACGCTCGCCTGCATGCAATTTTACAAATAATGGCCTGAGAAACAGAAGTTCTACTTTGTGTGGCCTATTCAGTAATTTTGTTTGCAAATGTCTTCTTTTCATGTTAGGTAAATGGTTAATAATGTCACATGACTGGGTTTTGAATCCCCAACCAGCAGTAATGATTGAAGGTGTCTATTTTTCTGGCTTTAACAAGGACCAAACTTATTTGAGTTGTACGTAGAAGTGTTAAAAAATGGAAAGATATATTTTTCTGCTCAACCATGCTTTAAATATCAAAACTTATTTGCATATCAAATGTAGAGTTGAAGACTGATAGGTACTGCGGTATGAGAGAGAGTCTAGTAATGTGTGTTTTTTAGCATCTTTTACAAGAGAAAAAAGTAGAATTTTTAGTTCAAGTTGAAAATGGATTTTTTTTCCTTCTATTTCAGGACACTTGGAGGATGTCTCGATGAAGTTTCACTGTGTTATACATTAGAAGTTTCTTTCTACAGCTACCAGACAGCAAATTCACTACAAGCTTACCCATACAATGAAGAAGCATGTATCCTTCCTACAATAACTTAACCCTTTACCCAACTAATCGGCCATATCCGCCCACGTATTATGCAAATTCATCCGTTGAAAAATATTATTTTTCAAAAAATTTCAACAAAACCATATCATATCACACCTCGTTGGAATGAGCTTGTCTAGCTCGTTCCAACGAGGGGTCACATGATATGGTTTTGTTGAAGTTTTTTGAAAAATTGGGAAAAAAATTATATTTACAATAATAAATTTTGATATTGTCTGCGTTGGGTAAAGGGTTAACCGTTTCTCATAGAATATGTAATAGACTTCCTCTTATTTATTTATTTATTTATTTATTTATTTATTTGATTGGCAGATATTCCTTCCCAGGATACAAAATCCTGTGCCACTGAAATAAGTCAAATTTAGGCACATTTAACCCAATTTCTCCTCTGTAAATTGAATGAACTTTTTTACCATTGATTTCTTTGATAGATTTGATGAAAAATATTTTGAAAATACTCCGCGGGTTAAGACTTAATGTGTCGTACAGTTTTGGGTGGAGGAAGCCAGAGTACCTGGAGAGAACCACCAAGCAGTGGCAAGCAACTGGAAGACTCCCCAAAATATTAAGTCTGCTCAAGAGCAGGGTTAACAATGGTTGAAGACAAGTGCACCGTCGACGTGCAGTACGCTTTAATACAGAGCGCCACCATGCCTCCACATGGGCAATCAGGATGAAGTGCTTTGCTGAAGGACACAATGCTGTAACCCCTGGCAGGGATCGTACTTTGGACTTTTCGGTTTGAAGCCCAAACTGTCATCACTGAGACACCACACTCTCAGTAGGGTTCTTCTTGCTTGTTCATAGCTCCATGCAAGCCAGAAAATAAGCAGACTGTCATCTGAAATATGAGGACCCCCAGAGGGTGAATTTAGTGATACTACCCAGCACAGCAGGGTAGCTTCACTAAATTTACCCTCTCTGAACCTAAATCTGAATCAGGTTCTCAAAACTAAACAAAAAGAGGTACCCAGAGGATAAATTGGCCGACTGTAAGGGATAGCATCATCAAATTCACCCTCTGGGAACCTCATTTTGCAAATGTCAGACTGCTTATTTTCAGGTCTGGCTCCATGCCAGGAGAACCCATATCAAGGCTCTGTACAAGAGTACATTAGCGCTTGGTTTATAAGTAGAGGAGTGCTGACTTCTTTTTTTCTCTCCCACCACTAAGATACTGAGATATATATAAAGTCGGGTGGGACAGCTGATAGAGATATGCCTGTCTCACCCCACCCACGTGACAGCTATCTTACCCCAACCACGAGACCAACCTATTTGCATATTTAATTGGCACCGGAACTATTTATCCTCGCAAATCACGTCTGCACATATATAAACAAACAAAATGGAAGGCCGTTTTGCTTCCGTAAATACGACTGACTTTATAGACGAAAATCGAAACCAGAACACTCAAAGAAAAACATTAGCACACCTCAAGTTGCTCTATCAATTTATCAGAGAGAAATATACATGTGATATCATTGCACCCTGGCAAACTGAAGTACGAGTCTGGAAATGACTTATGCGTGGATTTCATTTGAGGTCGCTTCAGTGCATTAACGCTCAACATGCGGTGCTAGTCTGCATGTTTTGAGGTATAAACCTTTGGTATATACCACGCTTCTTGACAAGCTTTCCGAATATCTCATTGGTTTTCTCCTAGATTGGACACACTAAGAAATATCTTTTCCTCGAAATATGGTATTTTCTTATTAATGGTATCAAACCCCTAAAATGGTGAGAGAAAAATCATCTCCGGTAGGACGGGTAAATCTCACCCACATGGCAAGATATTTGAACCAGAGACTCAGCAAACTTTGTGTCTGGCTCATATAGATTTCCCCATCCCACCCAGATACCCATCGAGGACAATAATAATCTCGGTATTGGGTTAATTTCTTAACCCTTTACCTAACATGAAAAGCAGACGACACTTGCAAAAAAAATTCTTGAATAACTAATTTTTTTCATTTTTTGTGTCAAAAACATAGGTTATGACCCCTCGTTGGAACGAGCTCGACGAGCTCGTTCCAACGAGATTTCATAACCTATGTTTTTGAGACGAAAAATGAAAATATTTTGAAAATTAATTGGCGATTTTTGAGAATAGCGCTGGCCGGTTTTGAGCGTTACGTTGGGTAAAGGGTTAACTGAAGAAGTCTATGTAAATGGTTGCTATGGTTTGTAAGTAGAGAAATGCTGACTTCTTTTTATTTCGGTGTTGGGTTAATTTCTAAACTCTCTTCACTCTGATGTCAAAATATCTAAATTTCAAGTAGCCATTTTTTCCCATAATGCAACTGGGAATTTAACCAATTCAATCTTGTTTGACAGAGCTCAATGAGCTCTGTCAAACAAGATTGAATTGGTTAAATTTTTAGTTGCATTATGGGAAAAATTTGCACCCATAACTTTAGATTTTTCGACATCAGAGTGCAGGGGGTTAACTGAAGAAGTCTACGTAAATGGTTGCTATGGTTTGTAAGTAGAGAAATGCTGACTTCTTTTTATTTCGGTGTTGGGTTAATTTCTTAACTGAAGATGTCTACGTAAATGATTATTATGTTTTGTAAGTAGAGGAATGCTGACTTCATTTTATCTCGGTGTTGGGTTAAGTTCCTAACGGAAGAAGTCTACATAAATGGTTGCTGTGGTTTGTAAGTAGAGGAATACTGACTTCTAATTATCTCGGTGTTGGGTTAATTTCTTAACTGAAGACGTCTACATAAATGGTTATTACGTTTTGTTAGTAGAGGAATGCTGACTTCTTTTTATCTCAGTGTTGGGTTAATTTCTCAACTGAAGAAGATGATTGTATCATTTTGTTGCCAGTGGTGAAGATTGTGGAGAAACACTTGAAAGCCTCATTGTGTTTTGTGACAAAATTTAATTTGCTCTTGAATAGAGAAAATATCGAAAATGTCACTTTAATTAAACAAATCAGAGAAAGTGAAGTTTTTTCCTTCATCCTCACAATAGAGTATAACCTACTTTTTCAATCATCCATCTTGCGGCATTTCCCTTCACACAAAGTACTTTAACTGTTTTACTGCTAAATTACTTTAAAACGATCATTCAAATTTTTAACCACACTTTATTGAAGAAGCATACCTTGACCCATAAAGGCATCGAGATTTTTCTCACATTTTTGTCACACTGTGAAATTTTATCTCTGTGACTTTGTAGTTGTGTCCATACACAGAAAGACACACACATGTGAATGGGTTAATCGATATGGCATTAGTGCCAGCGAGGAAGGATAAAACAAAAGGCGACAGGAGTCGAGTTTTATCCTGCGATGTCATAAGTGCCACATCGATTAACCCATTTACACACATGTGTCATTCTCTGTTTATTACATGCCTTCACTTCTATAAAAGCACTTACTAGAAGGACACTCGGCAATTCTTTTGACAACTATCAACACAAAGAACACAGTTTATAGCCAATCAAATTTGAGAGAGGAACCCGTGTTACTATTTCATCCCCTGAGTTCCAATGTGTTCTATGTGCCTACTGGCACATAGAACACATTGGAACTCAGGAGATGATTTTAGCTATCGCAAGCGATTTAAATTGTAATTGTGGTGTACGATTTTGTAGAAAAATCTGTTGAAATTTTGTTTCTTTATAAAAATAGTCAGTCAATGGTTCCCATTCCGCACATGTGCGTGGAACGGATTTTCATTTTCCGCATGGTTTAGTGTTGCTGCAGATGGGGATTTCATAGAACAGGTGTGTAATAAATGCAAGTCTTGGCTGCCTATATAGGCAGCCGAGACTTCCCTAGAAACAACTGCCAATGTACACAGACTGTACCTTGCAAGTTTACACAAACACAGCAGGTAGGAGCACCAGTACAAATACAGTAAAAAAAAGAAAAAAAGTCGGAGGTAGACCTTTAAGGGTTAAGGTATTGCTTGTTTTTTAGTTTTTTAGTTGTTTGTGTTCAGGTCTTTGAGGGGGCGCGGTGGCTCAGTAGGTAGAGTTTCAGGCTGCAAGCCGAGAGGTCCTCGGTTCGAATCCCATGTGCGGCAACCGCATTGTGTCCTTGGGCAAGACACTTCACCCCCATTGCCCACGTGGGGGCACAGTGGCATTGTGTACTAAGGCGTACAGCACGTCGATGGCACACTTGCCTTCAGCCAATGCTAACCCTTCTTGTGTGGAGTTAGTATGTTTGGGAGCTGACAGTTGCTTGGTGGTTCTCGCCGGGTACTCCGGCTTCCTCCACCCGTAAAACTGTTGCGGTCATGATTAGCCATTGTGCAGAAATATGTGACCCTAAACACAAATAAATATCTAAATAAATAATAATTCAGGTCTTTATTTAATTCTTTCTGACTGTGTCCTGAAGCACTTGTACTGTGGCTCATAACCCTTTCAGTACTGACTTCCTGAATGGGAATGTTGGTCAGTCTGTGACTAACAAGTTTTCATACGCCGGTTTGAAAATCGTCGTATTATGTAATCAGTCTGTCCATCCATCCATCCATCCATCCATCCATCCATCCATCCATTAACATTTTATTTTGGTTTTTAACTCCAGTTTGGATTATTTGATCTCAACCAAAGTCGGTATGTGCCCCCTCGTGGGCAATTTGGATTAAATGTCTTTCCCAAGGACACAACGCGGTTGCTGCAGGTGGGATTCGAACCAAGGATCCCTCAGCTTGCAGCCTGCATCTCTACTTACTGAGCCACCGTGCTCTCATACCAACTAAATACAACTAATGTTGGTCATTATAATTTGTTCTCGTATCTTTGCCTTGCTATAATTGATGGGAGAGCCCACATAGCCACTCTCCAGTTAACTGTAACAATGTGTATCTTTGCCTTGCTATAATTGATGGGAGAGCCCACATAGTCACTCTCCAGTCAACTGTAACAATGCATATCTTTGCCTTGCAATAATTGATGGGAGAGCCCACATAGTCACTCTCCAGTTAACTGTAACAATGCGTATCTTTGCCTTGCTATAATTGATGGGAGAGCCCACATAGCCACTCTCCAGTCAACTGTAACAATGCATATCTTTGCCTTGCTATAATTGATGGTAGAGCCCACGTAGTCACTCTCCAGTTAACTGTAACAATGCGTATCTTTGCCTTGCTATAATTGATGGGAGAGCCCACATAGCCACTCTCCAGTTAACTGTAACAATGCGTATCTTTGCCTTGCTATAATTGATGGGAGAGCCCACGTAGCCACTCTCCAGTTAACTGTAACAATGCGTATCTTTGCCTTGCTATAATTGATGGGAGAGCCCACATAGCCACTCTCCAGTTAACTGTAACAATGCGTATCTTTGCCTTGCTATAATTGATGGGAGAGCCCACATAGCCACTCTCCAGTTAACTGTAACAATGCGTATCTTTGCCTTGCTATAATTGATGGGAGAGCCCACGTAGTCACTCTCCAGTTAACTGTAACAATGCGTATCTTTGCCTTGCTATAATTGATGGGAGAGCCCACATAGCCACTCTCCAGTTAACTGTAACAATGCGTATCTTTGCCTTGCTATAATTGATGGGAGAGCCCACGTAGCCACTCTCCAGTTAACTGTAACAATGTGTATCTTTGCCTTGCTATAATTGATGGGAGAGCCCACGTAGCCACTCTCCAGTTAACTGTAACAATGCGTATCTTTGCCTTGCTATAATTGATGGGAGAGCCCACATAGCCACTCTCCAGTTAACTGTAACAATGCGTATCTTTGCCTTGCTATAATTGATGGGAGAGCCCACGTAGCCACTCTCCAGTCAACTGTAACAATGTGTATCTTTGCCTTGCTATAATTGATGGGAGAGCCCACATAGCCACTCTCCAGTTAACTGTAACAATGCGTATCTTTGCCTTGCTATAATTGATGGGAGAGTCCACGTAGCCACTCTCCAGTTAACTGTAACAATGCGTATCTTTGCCTTGCTATAATTGATGGGAGAGCCCACATAGCCACTCTCCAGTCAACTGTAACAATGTGTATCCTTTCAGACCAAATAATTTCACTTCAAAGATAATATGAAGCACATCCACTGAGTATGAAGCCTTTAAGAAACGGCACCTGTGATTCCGGATGAAGCCCAAATATGGGCTTCATGTAGGCTACCAGTTAGATTAGCAGTTGTACAATCAATGGTCATGTGGACCAACTGGAAACTAATTTAGTGCTTGTTTTTCAATGGTTTTGGTGTATATCAGCATATCGTTGAAGGTAACACCTTTGCAAGCCAACCATTACCTGTTTATAAGTCAAACACAGACGCGTAGCCAAGATTCAAAAATAAAGGGTGCCCTAACCATGGTTTTTGTTTGGTTTGGGTGGGTGGGGGGGGAGGAGGGGGGGAGATGAAATTGAAAAGCCTTTGTCTGCAGTTTCATTGTCCGCCCCAAGTTCCAACTAGGACCTTCAGGTATTTACCCTCCTCCCACTTCCCTGCAGGGAGTGGGAGGAGGGGTTACGACCGGGTGCCCTACTGCAAACTAGGCCACCTCCCCCAAGAAAAGTATACAAAATTCAGTGCTCTATAAGCGAATCTGAGACATTTATAGTGTGTGTACTGGCTGTAGTACACAGTGCCACTGTGCCCCCACACGGGCAATCGGGTTTACATGCCTTACCAAGGACACAACGCAGTTACCCTTGTTAGGGACTGAACCATGGATCTTTTTGTTTGAAACCCAATGCTGTAATCACTGAGCCACCACGTTTCCTGTTTTACTGGTAAAATAGAGCCTGATTAACAATGTCTGTTGTGGAATTCCTCTAAAGTGGGCAACAGAGATGAAAATTTTTCAGAATTTTTTAATCCATTTTTTGTGTTCTGAATTTTACTTTCTTATGCAACCAAAAGTCTGCTTTTTTCCGGTAATCAAGTTTTCCATTCCACTAGTAATTCCGTTTATTTTAGCAATTGTTGGATGTCAAGAATTGTGTCTTGAGTATATTCAATGTTCAGTGAAGACCAAACTTTTCATCGTGCTGGAAAAGTCAAGTGTATTTGGTGTGCAAAGGAAATTGACAATGGAAATAATGGCTAACAAAGCATAAACAACATGTGGAAATGAAAGTACATATCAGAAAACGTTCCAACATGAATTCAAATCAATCACTGCCATCAATATTTTTTAGTTCCAGGTAAAAAAGGTGTGAATCAATCTCAGAGCATCTACAACCCTAGAGTGGCCCCTAGGCCCTGGCCTGTGTTAGTTATGCTTGGCATGCTTCTCTCAGCGATTTACACTTTCCAGGATTTTTTACATCTGCCACTTTTATCTCTGATGGACAACATGGGTGTGAATCAATCTCAGAGCATCTACAACCCTCGAGTGGCCCCAAGGCCTTGGCCTGTGTTAGTTATGCTTGTCTCGCTTCGCTTAGCGATTTACACTTTCTAGGATTTTTGACATCTGCCACTCTTAGCTCTGGTGGGCAACATGGGTATAAATGTTCGACTGGTGTCTTCCCACTAGACCAATTCCCTTTAGGCCAATTCCCTCTAGACCAATTCCCAAAAGACCAATTCCCTTTAGACCAATTCCCAAAAGACCAAATCCCCTCAGACCAACTACATACTGTTATTGATTAAGGGTTGGTTAAGGATAATTAATAAAACATTTATTTACTGATAAGCACTTTATTTGATAAAAAAAATATTTATACGCATAACAAAAAATACAGGTTTATAACATTTCAGTTTATAAAATATCAACAAGCCAAAAAATAAGCAGACTATCATCTGAAAAATGAGGCCCCCAGAGGATGAATTTGGTGATGCAGGGTAGCATCACTAAATTTACCCTCTGTGAACCTCAATCTGAATTAAGGTCTCAAACATAAACAGAAAGAGGTACCAAGAGGATAAACTGACCCTTCTGTATGGGATAGCAACAGCAAATTCCCCCTCTAGGGACCTCATTCTGCAAATGACAGACTGCTTATTTTCGGGCTTGAATATCAATAACATTAAATACATTTATAAATATTTATAAATATATCAAATTATTGATATAGAATTATTTTAAAAGTAGAACGCATGAGTTGGTCTAAGGGGAATTGGCCTTGTGGGAATTGGTCTAAAGGGAATTGGTCTAGTGGGAATGAACCAAACTTCTTACCTTTGTTGTGGTCATGGTGTGGCCATATATGCCATAAAGTGACCTTAAACACCATAATAAATAGAGAAATGGGTTAGGCCAAATATTTTCCGAGGAATTGCAACAATTAATCCTATTACAGAAACAGGAATTCTGTTGATTCAGGATATGCCTGAACCAATGAAATTGTAATTTGTTACTGTTGATTTGTAATCAAGTTGACATGCCTCCTCCTTGTGAATTCTGACAAAGTGTAATTTGATGAGATACCAGTGAAGTCAGACTAATTCCAAGTTTAACTGGCTTGCAACTTGGAATGGCTGTTGCAATGTTTCAGATGACAGAGTTGTTTGAAGCAACATTTCAATTTGAGTTGTGATTACATGTATTGAAGAAATTTGAAATTGGTTTGCAAATTTTTAGCTCAACTTGACAATGTCAGGTCTGAGCTATTGGGATGGGTTGCGACCTGATGTCTGTCCGTACATACATCCCTCTGTCTTCACAATTCCTTTAGCGTGCCCTACAGGTTGCATCTCTCGCATGTTCAGTTTAAAATTTCATATGGGGCTTTCAGGTAATGTCTAGAAGGTTGCTATCAAATTTTTCTGTATTTTGTTGAATAACATGGCTGGCAGTGGCCATCTTGGATTTGGCATATAAATTGTCAACAGTTCCTTTCTCACACACCCTCTATGGTGTGCATCTTTCTCACACATTCTTTTTCAAGTCTAATATGTGGCTTCAGGGTGATGTTTACATGGAAGCAATCACGTTTTTTTTAATTTCATTAAAAAACATGGCTGCCGGCGGCCATCTCAGATTTTGCAATTTTTTTTTTTTTTTTATTAGGGTTTAACGACACATTAACAGCCAGGGTCATATCATGTCGGTGACAGTTTTACGACGGGTGGAGGAAGCCGGAGTACCCGGAGAGAACCACCGAGCAACGACGAGCAGCTGTCAGCTCTCCAACATCATAACTCTGAACTCTGCACCGCGGCACAGGCAGGGTTAGATTGGATTGAAGACATGCGCACAATCGACGTGCAGTACGCCTTAGTACACAGCACCATCGTGCCCTCATGTAGGCAAACAGGGTTAAGTGCCTTGCCCAAGGACACAACGCGGGAGCACGAATCAGTCGCTGAAATGGTCACCATTCCAACTACTAACCGCGCTCAACGTTGCTTAACTTCGGTGATTTGACGAGAACCATTTACTGCGACGCCACCGCGCCCCCAGATTTTGCAATTAAATTGTCCACAAATCCTATAGCACATCCTACAGTTAGTTATTTAGTTCAGTCCCATCTTGGTGAAGTTGAGCTGCAGTGTCATTGACACTTTCATTGTATCGGGTAAAGTACTAAATTAATTTTGGTCATCAAAATTAAATTTGTTCACATGTCTTTGCTTTGTTATAATTTATGGGAGAGTGCCTATAGGCTCACATACAGGCACGCCTTTAGGCACTCTCCCATAAATTATAACAAGTCATATCTATCAGACTAAATTATTTCACCTTAGAGATAATGTGAGCACATCCATAGAATTTTATGCCTTTAAGTTGCATAAGCAGTACTTGAGAATAAATCCCAAATAGTGGCTTCTAGGGAAGCCTTGTCTCAGTGGTTATGGCATTGGACTTCAAACTAAAAGATCCACAGTTCGATCCCCACCAGGGGTAACTGTGTTGTGTCCTTGGGCAAGGCACTTAATCCCGTTTGCCCATGTGGGGACATGTTGTGTGCTATGTACTAAGGTGTACTGCACGTCAACCAATTCTAACCATTAGGTGTACCTCTCATTTAAAACGGACACCAGTATTGCTGATCGCTGTTATGTAACAGTTGTTCTAAAAATAGACTAACCAGTCTGATTGACTGCGCTGGAACTTTTTCTGGGTCATCGCTGTGATTACTTAAACAAAAACAAATCAGCTATAAACTTAATTACAATCTTATCTCTCTCTGGTAACAAATGATTTAACCGAATTGTTAGGTTGTAGTGCTATGCAATTAAATTAATCATGATTTGTGTGGGATTAATTAAAGTACATGTAGATTGAATTAACCACAGCTTGGAACAAGGTGTGAAATAACATTTGGGTGGCACGACAAAGCAACAGAAGCTTTTCTTCTCCAAACAAACATCTGTTTTAACACCTCTGCACATGACATGGTCGTGGAAAAACAAGAGACTGGAATCAATATTTTCAATTATTTTCATTATTAATTTAGCCTGATAATAATTATAACCACATGTAGATTACAAATTCAACATAAAACAATTATTAGCTTAACTTGACAAAGGGGAGCGCGGAGGCTCAGTTGGTAGAGGTTTAGGCTGCAAGCCGAGAGGTCCTCGGTTCGAATCCCACCTGCGGCAACCATGTTGTGTCATTGGGCAAGACACTTCACCCCCATTGCCCACGTGGGGCCACGGTGACGTTGTGTACTAAGGCGTACTGCACGTCGATGGTGCACCTGTCTTCAACCAATGCTAACCCTGCTTGTGTGGAGTTAGTATGTTGAGGAGCTGACAGTTGCTCGCCATTGCTCGGTGGTTCTCTCCGGGTACTCCGGCTTCCTCCATCCGTAAAACTGTCGTGGTCATGATTAGCCATTGTGCAGAAATATGTGACCTTAAACACGAATAAATAAATAAATAAATAATAATAATTTGACAAAGTCAAAATAAGTTGTTGCCATCATGCTTGCAGAAGTTTGCGAGTCTGTTCACATTTTCCTTTTACACAGGCTACACCCTGTAGTTCGTATCCGATCGTCACAATATTTCATATGCCTAAAAAACCTTTAGCACAGTCTATAGGTCGTATTTATGAAGGGATTGCATTGTAACTTGGTAGGATGTCTCTGTATAATATCTAGATGAGAACATCCATCCCCTTTTGGTCATGATCTGTCAACTGTGACGGCTGCCCAAGCCCCAAACCCCAAAACTTTTAGCACAGTCTGCAGGTCATATTTAATATGGAGGGATTTCATTTTACTTGGTAGGATGACTCCGTATGATGTCTAGATGAGAACTCCCCCATTTGGTTGTGATCTGTCAACTGTGATGCCTGCCATAGCCCAAAACCTGAAAACCTTTAGCATATTCTATAGGCCGTATTTATGGAGGGATTTCATTGTAACTTGGTAGGTTGACTCAATATGATGGCTAGATGATAACGTCCCCTTTTGGTCGTGATTGGTCAACTGTAATGGCTACAGGGGCCCGAAGCCCGAAAACCTTTAGCACAGTCTACAGGTCAAATTTATGAATGGATTTCATTGTAACTTGGTAGGATGACTCCAGATAATGCCCAGATGAGAACATCCCCTTTTGGTCACAATCATTCAACCATGATGGCTGCCCGAGCCCAAAACCCCCAAAACTTTAGCACAGTCTACAGGTCGTATTTATGAAGGGATTTCATTGTAACTTGGTAGGATGACTCAGTATAATGTCTAGATGAGAACATCCCCTTTTGGTTGCGATCGGTCAACTGTGATTGCTACACAGGTCTGAAGCCTGAAAACCTTCAACACAGTCTACAGGCCATATTTATGAAGGGATTTCATTTTAACTTGATAGGATGACTCGTTTTGGAATAATTGCACTGTAACTTGGTAACTTTCAATGACATTAACTGTGAGGGCCACATTAACCCACTCCTCAATTGTTTAGTACAGTCTACACTTCATATTATTTTTATTAAAAACAGCATACAGGGAACAGAAATTAACATATTTCCTACTATCACAATTCTTGTCTTATTCCATAATCCTTTCATAAACATTGAACATTATCCTTTTCATTAAACACAACACACAGACAAGTTAAGCTACAGTGTCAATGACACTTTCATCTTTCATTTCCATCGAGAAACGTTGCTGTCAGCAATGATATTTGAACTTTGCAGTTTTTGCATCAACATTTTTAGCTTAACTTGACAAAGTCAAGATAAGTTATTGCCATCACACATGCGGAAGTCTGTTAGTCTGTAAGTCTGTTCACATTTTCCTTCAGCATAGGGTACACCCCGTAGGTCTGGTCCGATCACCACACAATTTCATATGCAGGTTTGAGGTCATATCTATATGAGAACGTTCCCTTTTGGTCGCGATCGGTTAATCGTGATGGCAGCCCAAGCTGAAAACCTGAAACCCTTTAGCACAGTCTACATATTTATGAAGGGATTTCATTGTAACTTGGTAGGATGACTCTGTATAATGTCTAGATGAGAACGTCCCCTTTTGGGGATGATCTGTTAACCGAGATGGCTGCCCGAGCCCGAAACCCAAAACTTTTAGCACAGTCTACAGGACATATTTAATATGGAGGAATTTCATTGTAACTTGGTAGGATGACTCTGTATGATGTCTAGATGAGAACTTCCCCAAGAACACAAAGCTCCTGGTAGCTATTTGTCAAAGGGGCTAAGTCCAAAGAGATTAATGAAATATATTGTTGCTGCTGCTCAGTACGTTATTCAAGCACAAGAAAGATGCAAGACTTATCTGCAGACGCATTCATTGAACAGCCCCTGCACGATACCCTCTGAATTCGCCGGCCGACAAGAACACCCATTGCACGCAGTCTTATCCGTCTATCACTCCCAGAAAACCATGGAGTACTTGAAGGGCCTTAGCATCGAGTAATGGGAGTAGTTTCCAGAGCAGTTTGTTTGGTACCAATGTATCAATCCCTAACCACCAATCTCCCTGTGTTTTTTTTGTGCTGGAAAACATTCCGCTATTACGTCTTCACAATCAAATCACTCGAGCTCCACTCCAACTTTGCGTAACACCCCTTTTTTCACTTTTTTTTTGAGTAAGTATGCTTCCCCCTACATTATACTGTTCACAAAACTTATGAATTATATATATTTATAACCATTATTGTATTTGTAACCATATATGTATACTGTGAATAAATTATCTGAATCTGAATCCCCATTTGGTCGCAGTCTATCAACCATGATGGCTGCCCAAGCCCAAAACCCGAAAACCATTAGCACAGTCTACAGGTCATATTTATGGAGGGATTTCATTGTAACTTAGTAGGATGACTCCATAAAATGTCTAGATGAGAACGTCCCCTTTTAGTTGCGATCGGTCAACTGTGACTGCTACAGGGCTCGAAGCCCAAAAACCTTGAGCACAGTCTGCAGGTCATATTTATGAACGGATTTCATTGTAACTTGGTAGAATGACTCCAGAAAATGTCTTGATGCGAACGTTCCCTCTTGGTCACGAACGTTCAACCATGATGGCTGCCCGAGCCCAAAACCTTTAGCACAGACTACAGGTCGTATTTATGAAGGGTTTTCATTGTAACTTTGTAGGATGACTCAGTATAATGTCTAAATGAAGATGTACCCTTTTGGATGTGATGGTTCAGCCATGATGGCTATACAGGCTCGAAGACCGAAAACCTTCAGGCCGTATTTATGAAGGGATTTCATTGTAACTTGATAGGATGACACGTTTTGGAATAATTTCACTGTAACTTGGTTGACATACATTAACTGTGAGGGCCATATTAACCCATCCCTAATTTCTTTAGTACAGTCTACACCTCAAATTATTTTTATTGAACACATAGCATACAGGGAACAGAAATTAACATATTCAGAACAAAAATTAACATATTCTCAATTATCACAATTCTTGTCATATTTCATAATCCTTTCATAAACATTGAGCATTATCCTTTTCATCAAACCCAACACATATTCAAGTTAAGCTACAGTGTCATTGACACATTCATATTTTTCTTATCAATAATGACCAGCTGTGGATCAATCAGGCAATCGACACTCCCCTCCCCGTTTAAAAACGCCATTCTGACAGTCAAAAAATAACATGATTTTTCATCCCAAAACCTCCAGAAGTCTCCATTTAATAACTGATTTCCAAACACTTTCGAAAGGGGATCCATCACAGAATCAACGCAGGAGGCAGGGGCCCATATTTCCTCTCCTGTCCCTATTTTTCAAGAATACCGAAATTCAACATAATTACATGTAGATCGCAAGTTTCTATTGTGTATTTAATGGTGACACCTGTCCTAATTTATACCAGGCATGTAACCAGGATAGCCAAGTTGGGGGGGTGCATAGAATGTGATGTGCAGCATCATCCGAGCTGCATAGCAGCATGATGGAGGCTAGCACGAGAGGTGGTGGGGAGAATTTTGAAATTCAAGAAGAAAGAAAAACCCAAAAATTTCCTTGACTCTGTCTGTTTGTGTCCATAATTTATAAGTTGTGAAAGGCATCAATAATTATGGCACATCTCCACCAAACTGAATCTGAATAAATTATGAAATATTTCACATGTAAATTTACTATTACGCACCCCTCATACGATTTATTCCCAACAGGCCTGAAAATAAGCCATCTGACATTTGCAGAATGAGGTCCCCCAGGAGGTGAATTTGATGATGCTATCCCATATAGCGTGCCAATTTATCCTCTGGGTGCCTCTTCTGTTTAGTTATGAGACCCTGATTCAGATTGAGGTTCACAGAGGGTAAATTTAGTGATGCTACCCTGCTGTGCAGGGTAGCATCACTAAACTCACCCTCTGGGGACCTCATTTTGCAGATGTCAGTCTGCTTATTTTCTAGCTTGATTCCCAACAAGATGAATCCCAACAAGATGAATGTCGAAATTGGTCATCCCAACAAAACGAATTTAATTAAAATGACTATAGCCCATTTATTTTGAGGTTCTGGGCAAAAATGTGTACAAGAAGGGTATTTTGAAGTGGAATTTTATTTTTCAAGAAAAAAACCTGCTTGAGATATGCGAACTGCGAATTATCCTCTCAATTTTATAAAGCGTAAATTACTCACCAACCTGCTTGCTTGAGTGTCCCCACACAAATAAAAAAAATAAATCTATTCGAGGACCCCCTCCCCCCCACAACACACACACGCATACGTGAATTTTTATTGTTTTCATTAGCAAATCCGGAGGAGGGTTATAGCCAGCGTACATCACCAGTCAGTCAATCAACAGGGGATGATAATAATAAAGAAGAAAAGAAAACTTTTTTGCGGAATAGTTTGGGCCTCAGTTTCATTGGTCGGGTATCAAGTGGAAGAAATGTATTTATTCGCCCTCTTAAAAGCTAGCTTTATGGGCCATTTCTAGTAAGAAAAATACAAATGAACATGTTGTCATCTTAATGGAATAATGTTGTGTTTTCTAACATATATTTTTGTTTATTGGTCGAGTTTGCAATCAGGAGTTTATTTGCGTAACTAGATTATATCGCTGCATCACTGGCTGCTATCTATTGATACATGTTGTGGGCATTCTGTTTGTAGTCTGGTTTTCCCACTCATCTATCATTAGCCTTGATAGGAGGGTAGTGGACCAGTACATTATAGAGTGATCACCGGGTGTGAAGAAGACAGGTTTTAAATGGAGCATATACGTAAGGCGCTGCTTGTGCAGAGTTAGTACATTGGAGAGTTTGGCAGTTGCTCGCCACTGCTTGGTGGTTCTCTCTGGGTACTCCAGCTTCCTCCATCCAGAAAACTGTCTGACATGAGCTGACCCTGGCGATCGAAAGTGTCCTTCAACAAAAACAAAAGGTAATGAGCTTCCAGTATTCCACCAGTTAAATCTTGAACTGACATGACCGATTGACACTACCACAAGAAATTTCATGAATGACCTGGAATGACTGAAAATTTTAATTTTTCTCCTCAACGCATAGCTTGCTTTCCCTCATTGGAATGAGCTCACTCACTGTATTCCAGTGAGGGGTCATAAGCTATGGTTTTTTAATAGAAAATGAAAACATAGAATTGGAATGTTGATTTTTGTAAATAGTCCTGGCCAATGTTGGCTCTTACATTAAGCATTGGGGTTAAATAAAATTACATGCATTTTAATATTTCCATTTTGTTTATACATGTCCCTGTACAGAAGTTAGAGAATGAACTATTTTTTGTCAAAAGTTTTCCCTTTGTGGCTTAGTTATGATCTTGTACAATGTTAAAAGCTTGGAATAGAACAAAGGGATCCACTGTCTTTCAGGTTTGTTGCAAAATCCTTGTAAATGGTTAACCCTTTACCTAACGTGGAAAGCAGACGACACTTGCAAAAATAATTCTTGAATAACTAATTTTTTTCATTTTTTGTCTCAAAAACATAGGTTGTGACCCCTCGTTGGAACGAGCTTGACGAGCTCGTTCCAACGAGGGGTCATAACCTATGTTTTTGAGACAAAAAATGAAAAAAATAATGAAAATTAATTGGCGATTTTTTAGAGTAGCGCTGGCCGGTTTTGGCCGTTACGTTAGGTAAATGGTTAAAGTAAACAATACCCATTTCAGTCGACGTTTGGAACCCTGAAGGAAAAGACAAAAACAGATTTAAAAAAGAGGGAAGAGAAACAACTTTTTTATAATTTATTTTAATGCATCTGTTGTCTGTTAACACACTCAAATTGTTTCCCTGATCAAATCGGACTGCTAACTTTATTTTTAACTACCTGTGCTGGAAACCACTGTCATGAATCTGTTAACCCTTAGCACTGGTCAAACAAAACAATTTTCTTCAATCACTCTGTTTTTTTCTTGTTTAACTATGAATTTAACCAAAGGTATATTTGGTTAAATATCCAACTGCATTATGAGGAATATTTGCTGCTCAAAACTTTGTCATTTTGACATTAGAGTGCAGTCGGTTAAAAATGTTGGTACCCTAACAAGGACTTCATTTTTCAGCAGATCTTGAGTTATTAGTCCCCAACCGGCATCGCTGGAGGGGACTATAGGTTTGCACTCTGTCCATCCATCAGTCTGTCCGTCTGTCAGTCTGTCCATCTGTCAGTCACACTTTAGTTTTCCGGAGTTTTTTTGGAAATGCTTCAATGGAATGATTTCATTTTTGGTAAACTACTATAGAATGATGACTTACAGATCAAGTTTGAGTTTCATGCTGATTGCAATATTCTTGTGTGAGTTATGGCCCTTAGAAATATGGAAAAGCACCAAAACATCAGTTTTCCAGAGTTTTTTTTTGAAAAGCGTCAACGGAATGATTTCATTTTTGGTAACCTACTATAGAACGATGACTTACAGATCAAGTTTGAGTTTCATGCTGATAGCCTTATTCTTGTGTGAGTTATGTTCCTTGGAAATATGGAAAATCGCCAAAATATCAGTTTTCCTGACTTTTTTTGGAAATGCTTCAGCCGAATGATCTCATTCTTGGTAACCTACTATAGAACGATGACTTACAGACCAAGTTTCACTTGCACTCTGTCCATCTGTCAGTCAGTCTGTCAGTCATACTTTAGTTTTCCGGACTTTTTTTGGAAATGCTTCAACCGAATGATTTCATTCTTCGTAACCTACTATAGAACGATGACTTACAGATCACGTTTGAGTTTCATGCTGATTGCATTATTCTTGTGTGAGTTATGGCCCTTGGAAATATGGAAAAGCACCAAAATATCAGTTTTCCTGACTTTTTTGGGGGGAACGCTTCAACGGAATGATTTCATTTTTGGTAACCTACTATAGAACGATGACTTACAAATCAATTTTCATTTGCATTCTGTCCATCCATCCGTCAGTCTGTCAGTCAGTCTGTCAGTCATACTTTAGTTTTCCGGACTTTTGGGGGAAATGCTTCAACCGAATGATTTCATTCTTGGTAACCTATTATAGAACTATGACTTACAGATCAAGTTTGAGTTTCATGCTGATTGCATTATTCTTGTGTGAGTTATGGCCCTTGGAAACATGGAAAAGCACCAAAATATCAGTTTTCTGGACTTTTTTTAGAAATGCTTCAGTGGAATTCATGCTGATCACATCTAGGTTATAACATTTGTATAATTATTAATGCTCATTAGTCCAGTAGGGGACATTGTATTGCTTCAGCGATATATGCGCTATTGTTATTATTATTATAATTATTATTATTATTATTATTATTATATTAGTTATTAATAGTTATTATTATATTTTTACAGAATATTGGTGATTGCCAACAGGCTGGCAGTCTCCACTGCACTGTAAATAATTTTTGTGAATTCAAAATAAATTTGACCAAGTAAATTTCCAGTTATTGAATGAAAGCCTAACATTGAGTTTTTCAGCACAACTTAAATTGGATCTCCTTATCTCTCTACTACAGTGGGTCCCACTTAATTGGATATCTTTAAAAATAAGCTATTAATTGAAAATAAAATATGTTTCATTTTTGGAATTCACATTAATCCCCTGCACACTGATGTCAAAATATCCAGATTTAAAGTAGCCATTTTTCCCATAATGCAACTGGGAATTTAACCAATTCATTCTTGTTTGACAGAGCTCAATGAGCTCTGTCAAACAAGAATGAATTGGTTAAATTCCCAGTTGCATTATGGGAAATATTTGCACCCTGAACTTTAGATATTTCGACATCAGTGTGCAGGGAGTTAAAAAATTCTCTGCAATCCCGTATAAGTATTTCCATTAGTTACTTGAATCCTGCACTGTATGTAACAACATGAAACCAATTAACCCTGTATTTTTTTCCAGTCTTAGTCAGTGTATATTTTCCTGTAGTGTTTTATTTGACAATTACTCATTTTTAGCTTAACTTGAAAATTCAAGATGAGCTATTGCCATCACGCATGCAGAAGTCTGTGAGTCTGTTCACATTTTCCTTTAGCATAGGCTACACCCTGTAGTTCTTGTCTGATCATCACAAAATTTCATATGCAGGTTTTAGGTCATGTCTAGATGAGAACGTCCCCTTTTGGTCGAGATAAACAACCTCAATGGCTGCTCGAGCCTAAAACCTGAAAACCTTTAGCACAGTCTACAGATCGTATTTATGAAGGGATTCCATTGTAACTTGGTAGGATGCCTCTGTATAATGTTTAGATGAGAAGTTCCCCTTTTGGTCATGATCTGTCAACCAAGACAGCTACCCAAGCCTGAAACCCAAAAACGTTTAGCACAGTCTACAGGTCATATTCAATATGGAGGGGGGTATATATGCCCATCCTTGTAAGCGCAACTACTCCTAAACCGTTTGAAGAATTTTCATGAAACTTTACACAATGGAAGAACTCCATATGAAGATGTGCATGAAGCAATATAATTCCGTTCTGACATTTCCAAGGGGAGATAATCTAACTTATACATTTCAGGTGTGGGGGGTATCACTTTGTGAGTTTGCTCACAGTACCTCTAGTTGTAACTTGGTAGGATGACTCTGTATAATGTCTAGATGAGAACTTCCCCATTTGGATATGTCAGCCGTGATGGCTGCCTGAGCCCAAAACCTGAAAACCTTTAGCACAGTCTACTGGTCATATTTATGGAGGGATTTTATTGTAACTTGGTAGGATGACTCCATATAATTTCTAGTTGAGAACGTCCCCTTTTGATCGCGATTGGTCAACTGTGACAGCAGAAGGGGCCCGAAGCCTGAAAACCTTTAGCACATTCTACAGGCCGTATTTATGAAGTGATTTCATAGTAACCTGGTAGGATGATTCCAGATAATGTCTAGATGAGAAAGTCCTCTTTTGGTAGCGATCATTCATCCTTGACAGCTGCCCGAGCCCAAAACCCAAAAACCTTTAGCATAGACTACAGGTCATATTTATGAAGGGATTTCATTGTATCTTGGTAGGATGACTCAGTATAATGTCTAGATGGGGACATCCCCTTTTGGTGCGATCAATCAGCCATGATGGCTACACAGGCCCAAAGCCTAAAAACCTTTAGAACAATCTGCAGGTCGTATTCATGAAGGGATTTCATTGTAACTTGATAGGGTGACTCGTTTTGGAATAATTTCACTGTAACTTGATAACTTTGGTTGACATACATTAACTGTGAGAGCCACCTTAACCCACCCCTCAGTTCTTTAGTACAGTCTATTTTTAGCCTAAGACTAAGACTACTTTTCTCCCAAAGCACTGCTCCAAAAGCTTTCAAATTTCACATATAACATCTTTGGAAGATTGTTTCACATGTTTATTGAAATCAATTGCCTGGGTCGATATTTGGGCTCTCTATGGGAGCCCAAATGTTTAAATTAGTGCAGTATGAGGAGTATTTTTGAAAAATCTTCTTCTTCAGATCTAGCAATAAGAATGTTTTGATATTTGGTATGCAGCATCCTTAGGGGGGTGAGATTCAAGTTTGTTGAAGGCAAGTCCCTAGGTTCATATTTAGGCTGAAAATTTGGGGTCCTGTTGCGGATTTAGAAATTTTGGACCAAAATCAGGAAATTTTGTTTTTTGTTTTTTATGCGTTTCTGTCAATTTTAAGACAAAAATTTTTTTTTTTTTTCCCCTGAAAATTTGGGGTCCGGGTGGGACTTGGAAAATTTTGGACCAAAATCCGAAAAAAAATTTTTTCGTTTTTTATGTGTTTTGGTCAATTTTAAGAGAAAACATTTTTTTTTTTTTTTTTCCTGAAAATTTGGGGTCCGGGTGGGACTTGTAAAATTTTGGAGCAAAATCCGAAAAAAAAATTTTTTTGTTTTTTATGCGTTTTGGTCAATTTTAAGAGCAAAAAAAAATTTTTTTTTCCCCCGAAAATTTGGGGTCCAGGTGGGACTTGGAAAATTTTGGACCAAAAATCCTGAAACTTTTTTTTTGTTTTTTATGCATTTTGGTCAATTTTAAGACAAAAAAAAAACTTTTCCCCTGTAAATTTGGGGTCCAGGTTGGACTTAGAAAATTTTGGACCAAAATCTGGAAATTTGTTTTTTGTTTTTTATGCCTTTCTGTCAATTTTAAGGCAAAAAAAATTTTTTTTTTCCCCTGAAAATTTGGGGCCCGGGTGGGACTTAGAAAATTTTGGACCAAAATCCTGAAAAATTTTTTTGTTTTGTTTTTTATGCATTCTCTCAATTTTAAGACAAAAAAAATTTTTTTTTTTTTACACTGAAAATTTGGGGTCCGGGTGGGTCTTGGAAAATTTTGGACCAAAATCCGAAAAAAATTTTTTTCGTTTTTTATGCGTTTTGGTCAATTTTAAGAGAAAAAAATTTTTTTTTTTTTTTTTCCCTGAAAATTTGGGGTCCGGGTGGGACTTGGAAAATTTTGGAGCAAAATCCCAAAAAAATTTTTTTTTGTTTTTTATGCGTTTTGGTCAATTTTAAGAGCAAAAAAAATTTTTTTTTTTTCCCCCGAAAATTTGGGGTCCGGGTGGGACTTAATTTTGGACCAGAATCCTGAAATTAGTTTTATCGTTTTTTATGCGTTTTAAGAAGAAGAAAAAAATTTAGGCTGAAAGCATTTTGTTTGGGAAAAAAATCTGCTTTTTATGCGTTTATCTCAATTTTGGGACATAAAAGTGCAGGAACTGAAAATAGAAGGAAAATCCTGTTTATTGTGTGGGCACAATCGCTTCATCTAGTTGGTATATGCTTTTCTTAGGAGGGGCGTATGCAGCTTATTCAAGTCAAGTCCCTGGTTTGATATTTAGACTACCATGTCAGGTGAGCGCCCTCAGGCCCCCTGGGGCCTCTTGTTTAACAGAGCTCAGTGAGCACTGTCAAACAAGATATAATTGGTTAAACAAGAGAAAAACAGAGTGATTTGAGAAAATTCTGTTGCACTACCAGAGTGCTAGCGGTTAATCTAATACTCCTGTTAACCCTTTACCCAACAAATCACCCACATCCGCCCCACATAATATGCGAAATCGCAGCTGTAAAAATATTTTTCGAAAAATTTTCACAAAACCATATCATGTGCCCCCTCTTTGGAACGAGCTCGTCGAGCTCGTTCCAAAGAGGGGTCACATGATAAGGTTTTGTTGAAATTTTTGAAAAAATTTAAAAAATGATATTTAAAATAATAAATTTTGAAATTGACTGCAATGGGTAAAGAGTTAAATGAATAACTTTCATTGGCAAATTGGTTATTCTATTAGCAGGACTCCACTGCACTTGAAGTTTGAGATGAACTGGCAGAGTGCTGGAAGCCCATATTTGGGCTTTATTCCAAAGTGCAGGTACTTCAGCCAAAAGGCTTCATATTCTGTGGATGTGCTTAATATTATCTTCAAAGTGAAATTATTTAGTGTGTATGGATATGCCTTGTTACCATTTTGGGAGAGTGCCTATAGGTAAATTTTAACATGGCAAAAACATGTGAATAAATTTTGATGACTAATTATAATTTAGCACTCTACCAGATAAATGAAAATTGAAGAAGCTCTCAACCATTTCTTCCTTAATTGACTGTTATTAGATATGAAATTAGGAAAGAACTTAGCAAGGACATTCCTGGATTATTATAAGTTCACTGGGTTTATCAGTGCCAAGCCAAGTAGTAGTATTGTTCCCAAACCAGGACTTTTTCGACATCGCAGTAAAGAAGATGAGAGTCGAGCAGTTTCTGAACCACCTTCATGGAAACAGTATGAGGACAGGTGAGTTTACCCAGCACTTCTCTTTTGTCCAGTATTGGTACAGTAAAACCTGTCTTGAGAGACAGACCACTGGTTTTAGAGACCACCTGTCTTGAGAGACCACATCTGCCAGGCACCGATTGGTTTTACTCTATAATGGACCTGCTATGGAGGACCACATGTCTTAAGAGACCACCTGTCTTGAGAGACCACTGTGACCTTGTACCAACTTGTATTTTTATGCCATAATAGACCTGTCTTGAGAGACCGCCCCTTTGAAGACTGAAACCATGACAAAAACTTTTTACCTGTTCTGGAATTGGAAAATCTCATTAAAGATTGAGATGTTTTTATAAGACCCCTGTGAAAAGATTAGGATTATTGCTGAATAAACAATTTCATACATACCTGAAATATGACAGGAATAAAAATAAATTTGTGTTGAAAATCTTTTTGTAACAAATTGAAATGAAGATTTTCAACACTAATTTACTTTTATAATTTTTATAATGGTCCATTTCAATTTGTTACAAAAACTTCATAAAAAAGAACAACTACAAAGTAATTACAAAAAATCCATTCTTCTCCATTTCTGAATTTTGTGGTTGGTTATTCCACTGACTTGAGAAAACCTGAAACCTGTTATGTAGTCCAGGCACATTAGACATAAAAATGAGAAAGTAAGGAAAAAAATCGGAGAAAGCTGATTTTTTATATATGTTTCCGGGACACACATTGCGGATATGTTTCCGGGACACACATTGCGGATAAAGTGTGAAAAGTCCCCACAAATCCGAGTTGAGCTTTTTTAGTTATAGCGTTTTTTTGATGAATAAAAAAATTTTAAAAAAAATTCGACCCAGCTCCATATTTCTCATTCTTATTCGCCTTAGTAGGGTGAGAATCATAAATATCGTGCTGAATTATATTGAGAATACATATCCCCAACAGAAAATGCCAACTTTGTACCAATCCTCACACTCAATGGTGAAATATTCACGAAAATGTACAAAATTACGAAAAAAAATTTATTGTTTTCATACACACAACGGTACACAACGTCCATTAAATCAAATCTACTACTTTGGGAGTTAAATTATATATCAAAAATTGCAGAAAAGCAGTGGCTTTATAATGATATATAACAATAGTCATTTATTCCATAATGAACTGGTGAAACGTGTGAAATATTAACCATACCCCCTAAACTCAAATTCAAACGGCATCGACTTTTCTCATTCAAATACCGTATTATAGCATCATTGTTTCAATTTCCATGTTCGATTAAATCACGCAATGTGGTGTTCGCCTACACTCAAGATGAATTGGCATGTAATGTGTGCACGCCCTTGATGTCAATCAAGAAAGTGTCAACCATCTACTGTCAAAATTACACGAACTGCTCCAGAATGCGTCCGTAGGATGCACAGGAAAGCTTTGGGTACAATACTACGAGCAAATAGGTTCTCCAGTTGTTCTTGAGAGCAGAGCGCACAGGCGACTGGGAACTCCACACATATTGTGTTCGCAATATGATTCCAGTATTTCACGCATGTGGTCATTTTGCATACGCAAAAAGTTCTCATCTCTATTTGCAGCAGATGAATGAGCTAACAGAAATAATGCAACAGGATGATTTGAAGTTGTTCACTGAGAAAGGTTACTTTACCATAAGGCGCTCAGATAAATTCTGGGACGGGATATATTCTGATCAGACCATAGAGCAGTGTTTAATGAGAATGTTCAAGCTCCCTGGTGGTCTCACACATGGCAGGGGAATAACCGATAGCACTGTTGCGAAATGGGTACATGGACTACCTCTTTGCCTTCCGATATGTAATGCTCTCGAAAATTTTGTTCATGTTCACACTGGTCATGGCGAACAACATCGGAATCTCCGTCAAAGTTCACAATTGACTGATGCCAATGATATCACCAAATTATTGAACTGGCTCAGAGTGCATTCCCCCTTTCAGAATAGAGATCCACTACAATTAGTCTCTATAGCGACCGGGCTTGTGGCCGACGAAACTGTGAACTGTGACCAAGTTCGCAAAATTGGTGAATGTTGCGTATCGAATGTTGTAAGCAAAACGTTCAACAGCATCAAACTACGACGTGTTGACACTGTGAAGTCTTTCGCATCGATGGCAAATAGCATCAAAGTCCGTGGAAGTAAGGTAGTGATTGACCCCACAATTCTGTTCAACTGCATCACATGTGTTATTCAGTCACAAGCAGAGATGGAAGAGTATCTCAAATATGAACTCGCCCCGAAACCACCAGCATTGTTTGATTCAGCTGGAATGAGGAAGACACAGAAAAGCACGCTCGGTAAGATCCTCAAAACATACGGTTCCGAGCAAACTAAAATCCTAGAACATTCTCTGTTTGTTGTAGATGGTGGATTTTTATTGAGGGCAGTTGTATGGCCTAAACAGTCGTCATATAAGGACATATGTACATCATATTCCAATTATCTAGTGAGACATTTTGGGGCGAACGTTGTGGTTGTTTTTGATGGTTATGCTTGTACAATGTCGACAAAGGGCATGGAACAAGCCCGAAGATCTAAAGACAGGTATTCCATTGATATCAATATCTCACCCGAGTTACCAGCCACCACACCCCAATCCGATTTCCTTGCAAATGCCAAGAACAAAACCCAACTGATCGATCTTCTAATGCAGGAGCTATCTGCTATCAATATTCAGTCCAAGCAGGCCGAGGCTGATCCTGATGTACTGATAGCCAAAACTGCACTTGACATCGCTCAAGATGACAACAATGTTGTCGTTGTGGGAACAGACACAGACTTGTTAGTCATTCTTACCTCTCGAGTTCAACCGGGATGTAATATTCACATGATGTATTCCATTACCCCAAACTTACTAGTTTCAGTTAGTGAAATAGCAACCAAAATGGGTGACCATAGAAGCAACCTCCTTGTAGCACATTCTATAAGTGGTTGTGACACTACTTCTGCACTCTTTCGAGTTGGTAAGAAGAAAGTATTCAGTACAATTGTCTCCGATGTTACTTGCGACTCACAACAGTATGTCAACACAATTTTGGCGGATGACAGTACACCAAGTGCAGTAGCCGCTGCCGGGGAACAACTTCTCCTGATCTTATATGGGAGTAAAACTGTTTCCTCTCTCGACCAATATAGATATGTCACTTACAAGCGTTATGTAGCAAAATCTAAACTGAATAAACCCATCGACCTAGCCTCACTCCCACCAAGCAGCGATGCTGCACAACAACATGTCTACAGATGTTATCTCCAGGTCCAACAATGGCTGGACACTTCGCTTCCTCCGACGGATTGGGGGTGGTCGCTAGACAATGGACTTCTTGTACCGACTGCAGCCACAAAGCCATGTGCCCCCGATAACCTACTGAATCTGATCAGTTGTGGTTGCAAGAGTGCTTGTACAAAAAGGTGTGGGTGTAAGAAGGCAGGACTCTCTTGCTCAGGTTTGTGTAATTGCAGTTCGGATTCTTGTAACAACCACAGAAACACTGTCCTGTCGGAAATTTCTGAGTTTGATGAATAATATGTATATAGGTCATGTCATTTCTGTATATAGCATTGATAATAGTCAATGTAACTTAATCCATGTTGATTGATTTGTACATTCTGTAAATATTATTTATTGATTTTTGTACATTCTGTAAATATTATTTATTGATCTAATGCTGCCAGACACAGACGTGTCTGTTCGGTCCCAAGCCCGAAAATAGTTGAGTTCTCATGCTGACGAATTTTATGCCAAAAGGGGAACTCGGCCAGAAGCAGAGGGGGTCTTCCATAATGTCTATTTTGTAAGCAATGATAAAAGTCTTCAAATGGTGGTGGATTTTTTATCGTCTGTCCAACTAACATCCCGTTCTGTACTACGACCCTTTGGGCAAATCCGTTAGGAAAATCGTCATTTTTTGCGTAAATCCGATACTTTTTTGTGAATTTTCAATAATTTTTCGCAGAAATTGTCACAGAATGCACATTTTCCTCTAGGTAAATGTATATTAGACATTATGTAGCTCGAAATACGCGTAAACAAAAAATACAGTTGGATCAATTCGAGGTTACAAAGTTCGTGCGATTTTTTTTTATTTTTTTCAAACGCGTTTTCAAAAAAAGGCTGTAGAAAAAAAAGCTCAACTGGGATTTTAGGCGACTTTTGTCTAATCGTTCAGTGACATGTACTCGACATTCCCTGAAAAAATCAGCTTTCTCCGATTTTTTTCCCTAGTGAAACCTAATGTTCTTGGGCTAATGAGAGACCACCTGTCTTGAGAGTCCTTTTTTGTGTGGCCCAAAGGGCGGTCTCTCAAGACAGGTTCTACTGTATATGTACATCCCACCAGAAGACTGATCCAAAAGCTGACCAGAATCCAATCTTTGGACCCGAGAGGTCTTTTTCCGATTCAGGACGTTGATAGTAATAATTTTAGTAAGTAGGATGGCTGCTCATTGAATGTGCTGAGTTGACCAATCAACATTTTCTAAGTGCAGCCCCAAGAATGTTGACAGGTAATATTGAGAAAAGAAAAATTGAAACACAACTGAAAAATTATTTTTCTTTCCGTATAATATTTTGATATTTACAAAATTTTGCCGAGGCAATGGTGAATCAAAAAAGATGTGTTTGTTAAAAAACAGCTTGAGAACCCAAAAGTATGTGCTGGAAAAAGAATCTGCATGCAAATTTGACCTTACTATATTCGCTGGCTGTCAGTAACATTAATTTTCAAATATTCATTGTTCCAAAGAGTTCACTTATTTTAGAAATCCCATTTTTCGTTGTGGTCACGATTAGCCATTGTGCAGATATATGTGACCTTAAGGCCCCACAAAGAAGATCTTCTGTTTCTCAGGCTATTATTTGTAAAATTGCATGTGGGCGAGCGTTTTTAGCTCACCTGAGCGAAGCTCAAGGGGAGCTTTACTAATCACTTTCTGTCCGTCGTCCGGCGTCCGTCGTCCGTCGTCGTCCGTCCGGCGTTAACTTTACATTATCGACTTCTCCTCCTAAACCACTAGCCCAATTTTATTCAAATGTTGGCTAAATGTTTATTACCTAATGCCAATTCAGATTTGTTCAAATGAAGTTGCCCCTCCTCCTGGGTGGTGCCACGCCCCCAAGGGGCACCAAAATCTTTGTAAATCTTCTTCTCATGAACCAGCAGTAGCAGAGACTTGATATTTGGTGTGCAGCTTCCTTTTGAGGTGTAGACTCAGATTTGTTCAAGAGAAGTTTGTGGGGCTATACTTGGCGTTGTTATGAGAGGGGCAAAAATTTTTGCCCCGCCCAAAATTTCTATTTTCCAAACCGAGAGGCTGATTTGAACCAAATTTTATGTGAGGGCTTATTGGGTCATGAGTACTTGATTTATGCAAAAAAAAATTTTCCCGCAGCCCCGTGGGAACCGCAGGAGCTAAAAATAGAAAAAATTTAAAACGCCCATATCTCCAAAACTGCACGGCACTGAGAATTTTTATTTGGTGTGCAGCTTCCTTAGGACCAACAGAAAGGATTGGTAAAAAAAAATTGCCATCGGTTTTATCATAGGGTACAGTTTCGGGACTTTGAAAAAGTGCTGAGTCAGCACTTTTTAACACTGTAGGCAATGGGAAAAACATTAAAAAATCTTCTTCTCCAGATCCAGCAGGCAGAATCTTTTGATATTTGGTATGCAACATTGTAGGGTGGATCTGATTCAAGTTTGTTCAAATCGGCCCCCTGGGTTCATATTTGGGCTCAGTATAGGAGCCCGATTTCGAACTTAGTGCATTTCAGGCAAATTTCTTAAAAAATCTTCTTCTCCAGATCCAGCAGGCAGAATCTTTTGATATTTGGTATGCAACATTGTGGGGTGGATTTGATTCAAGTTTGTTCAAATCGGCCCCCTGGGTTTATATTTGGGCTCAGTATAGGAGCCCAAATTTGAACTTACTGCATTTCAGGCAAATTTCTTTGAAAATCTTCTTCTCCAGATCCAGCAGGCAGAATCCTTTGATATTTGGTATGCAACATTGTTTGGTGGATCTGATTCAAGTTTGTTCAAATCGGCTCCCTGGATTCATATTTGGGCTCACTATAGGAGCTCGAATTCGAATTTAGTGCATTTCAGGCAAATTTCTTCAAAAATCTTCTTCTCCAGATCCAGCAGGCAGAATCTTTTGATATTTGGTATGCAATGTTGCGGGGTAGATCTGATTCAAGTTTGTTCAAATCGGCCCCCTGGATACATATTTGGGCTTACTATAGAAGCCCGCATTCGAACTTAGTGCATTTCAGGCAAATTTCTTAAAAAATCTTCTTCTCCAGATCCAGCTTCAGAATCTTTTCATATTTGGTAAGCAACATTGTGGGGTGGATCAGATTCAAGATTGTTCAAATCGGCCCCCTGGGTTAATATTTGGGCTCAGTATAGGAGCCTGATTTCGAACTTAGTGCATTTCAGGCAAATTTCTTAAAAAATCTTCTTCTCCAGATCCAGCAGGCAGAATCTTTTGATATTTGGTATGCAACATTGTAGGGTGGATCTGATTCAAGTTTGTTCAAATCGGCCCCCTGGGTTCATATTTGGGCTCAGTATAGGAGCCCGATTTCGAACTTAGTGCATTTAGGCAAATTTCTTAAAAAATCTTCTTCTCCAGATCCAGAAGGCAGAATCTTTTGATATTTGGTATGCAACATTGTGGGGTGGATCTGATTCGAGTTTGTTCAAATCGGCTTCCTAGATTCATATTTGGGCTCAGTATAGGAGCCTAAATTTGAACTTAGTGCATTTCAAGCAAATTTATTAAAAAATCTTCTTCTCCAGATCCAGCAGGCAGAATCTTTTGATATTTGGTATGCAACATTGTGGGGTGGATCTGATTCAAGTTTGTTCAAATCGGCTTCCTAGATTCATATTTGGGCTCACTATAGAAGCTCGAATTCGAACTTAGTACATTTCAGGCAAATTTCTTAAAAAATTTTCTTCTCCAGATCCAGCAGGCAGAATCTTTTGATATTTGGTATGCAACACTGTGGGATGGATCTGATGCAAATTTGTTTAAATCGGCTCCCTAGATTCATATTTGAGCTTACTATAGAAGCTCGAATTCGAACTTAGTGCATTTCAGGCAAATTTCTTAAAAAATCATCTTCTCCAGATCCAGCAGGCAGAATCTTTTGATATTTGGTATGCAACATTGCGGGGTGGATCTGATTCAAGTTTGTTCAAATCGACCCCCTAGATTCATATTTGGGCTCACTATAGAAGCTCGAATTCAAACTTAGTGCATTTCGGGCAAATTTCTTCAAAAATCTTCTTCTCCAGATCCAGCAGGCAGAATCTTTTGATATTTGGTATGCAACATTGCGGGGTGGATCTGATTCAAGTTTGTTCAAATCGGCCCCCTGGATTTATATTTGGGCTTAATATAGAAGCCTGAATTCGGACTTAGTGCATTTCGGGCAAATTTATTAAAAAATCTTCTTCTCCAGATCCAGCAGGCAGAATCTTTTGATATTTGGTATGCAACATTGTGGGGTGGATCTGATTCAAGTTTGTTCAAATCGGCTTCCTAGATTCATATTTGGGCTCACTATAGAAGCTCGAATTCGAACTTAGTGCATTTCAGGCAAATTTCTTAAAAAATCATCTTCTCCAGATCCAGCAGGCAGAATCTTTTGATATTTGGTATGCAACATTGCGGGGTGGATCTGATTCAAGTTTGTTCAAATCGGCCCCCTGGATTCATATTTGGGCTCACTATAGAAGCTCGAATTCAAACTTAGTGCATTTCAGGCAAATTTCTTAAAAAATCTTCTCCAGATCCAGCTTCAGAATCTTTTGATATTTGGTATGCAACATTGCGGGGTGGATCTGATTCAAGTTTGTTCAAATCGGCCCCCTGGATTCATATTTGGGCTTAATATAGAAGCCCGAATTCGCACTTAGTGCATTCCAGGCAAATTTCTTCAAAAATCTTCTTCTCCAGATCCAGCAGGCAGAATCTTTTGATATTTGGTATGCAACATTGCAGGGTGGATCTGATTCAAGTTTGTTCAAATCGGCCCCCTGGATTCATATTTGGGCTTAATATAGAAGCCCGAATTCGCACTTAGTGCATTTCGGGCAAATTTATTAAAAAATATTCTCCAGATCCAGCAGGCAGAATCTTTTGATATTTGGTATGCAACATTGTGGGGTGGATCTGATTCAAGTTTGTTCAAATCGGCTTCCTAGTTTCATATTTGGGCTCACTATAGAAGCTCGAATTCGAACTTAGTGCATTTCAGGCAAATTTCTTAAAAAATCTTCTTCTCCAGATCCAGCTTCAGAATCTTTTTTATATTTGGTAAGCAACATTGTGGGGTGGATCTGATTCAAGTTTGTTCAAATCGGCCCCCTGGTTTTATATTTGGGCTCCGTATAGGAGCCCAAATTTTAACTTAGTGCATTTCAGGCATATTTCTTAAAAAATCTTCTTCTCCAGATCCAGCAGGCAGAATCTTTTGATATTTGGTATGCAACATTGTAGGGTGGATCTGATTGTGATTCATGAACGTATTTATTTGTAAAGTTGATAGAATCTTAGACAAAATTTGCAGAAAAGATCTACTATAGAAGGGGTGGTATCCAGGGTGAACCGTTTACCCAAATCTAGCAGTACTAATGCATTATTCACACAAATCTTCGTTCAAATTTTATGACCCCTCATTGGAACACACGCATTCAGCTCATTCCAACAAGCATATGCCATGTTTTCGAGACAAAGGAATAAAAATTTTAGTTATTCATGAAATTTTTAGGCAACTGTTGTCTGTTATTCACATTGCTTCATGAAATTTCAGTACTTTTAGAAGTTACCTCAGTAATCAAGGGTTAATTCCCCTTAATTAAATGTCGCCTCTAAAAAACAACCACTTTGCATATCTTTCCTTTTTACCAGCATAACTGCCAAAACTTGTCAGCATTCTTCGCAAAAATCGCTATTCAAATTTTAATTTTTGTCTCTTAAACATACATGTACTTATCGCTTGTAAATACCCCATTGGAATGAGCTTTTTGAGCTCATTCCAATGAGAGGTCGCACACCATGCTTTTTGAGTCAAAAAAGCAATTTTTTTAGTTATTCCAGAATTTCGTACGTAAAACACAGCTTTATGACTTCACATTAAAATGAGCTCTCTAAGCTTGTTCCAATCAACATTCACGCACTATGTCTTTCACACAAAAAATAAAATTTTCCATTTATTCAGGAATTTTGTTTGCAAGAACACTCTTACCCCCCCCCCCCCCCCCACACACACACACAAACACACACACACACACACACACACACACACACACACACACACACACACACACAAACACAGACACACACATCTAAAAGTTCGTCAGCAAAAAAACAGTTACTTCAATTTTTAAATGCATTATAGGAACAACTTGCCTAATCAAATTTAAATACTTTTGCATCATTCTGTATCTAGAACAAACCATTTACCATATCTTTACGCAAAATTCTCCAGCATCATTCACAAAAAAACACCATTATTTATATATTCACATTTCTGTCTCAAAAATATACCTGATCTTCCCATACCCCTATTGGAATAAGCTGTTTGAGCTTGTTCCAATGATGATAAAAAAAAATAAAATTTGTGAAAATTTTTGTTTTCTTGCATGCAAATATATACATGTAGCACATGGAAGATATCCACAGTTGGGGAGAGATGTCCAAGACTATCTCTTCACATTCCTTGTTTGTGCTTCATGCTAAACCAGTTTGTCTGCAGAGATAAATTTGCTTTATTAAAAATCATTGGAGATTGGCCACACACCAATGATTTTAAATAAAACTAATTTTAGGTAACAAATGTTGAACTTCAAACAAAATCTATCACTCAACCAGTTAATGTTGATGAGGCATGACATGGTGAAGGTGACCTAAAATACTTCTTAGAGTCACTTTGTCAGGTGAGCGATTAAGGCCACGTGGGGCCTCTTGTTTTATTTTATTAGCTCAACTTTGACGAAGTCAAATTTGAGCTATTGTCATGGCCCGTCGTCCGTCGTCCGTCTGTCCGTCCGTCCGTCTGTCTGTCTGGCCGTCTGTCCGTCTGTCCGTCTGTCCGTACGTCAACAATTGGCTATGGCTCGGGCTAGAGGTCGTATTTATGAACCGATCTTTACGAAACTTCTTGTGTACCTTTGTTATGACCCTGGGACGGGAACGAGTGTTTTTAGGTGTGGTCCGAAATTCAAGATGGCTGCCAGTGGCCATTTTGTACCGGTGATGCAAAAATCAGTTTTTTGTACAGAACTTCTGTATGAAAGTTCTGATTTGAATAAAGTTTTGTATAAATGTTTAGTACCATGGGATACATCACATATAATACGGGTTTTTTTCTCGTGCGTAAATTATGCAAATTAGACTGACTTTGATTTATTTAGTGTTACTTTCAGAGCTGTAAGTGCCAAGCTGCTATGGCTCGGGCTAGAGGCCGTATTTATGAACCGATCTTTACGAAACTTCTTGGGTACCTTTGTTATGACCGTGGGACAAGAACGAGTGTTTTTGGGTGCGGTCCGAAATTCAAGATGGCTGCCAGCCGCCATTTTGTACCAACGATGCAGAAATCTGTTTTTTGTACAGAACTTCCATATGAAAGCTCTGATTTGAATAATTTTTTGTATGAATGTTTAGTACCATGGGATACATCACATATAATACAGGTTTTTTTCTCGTACGTAAATTGTGCAAATTAGACTAATTTTGATGTTTTTTGGGGTTACTTTCAGCACTGTAAGTGCAAATGCCAATACGGCTCGGGCTAGAGGCCGTATTTATGAACCGATCTTTACGAAACTTCTTGGGTACCTTTGGTATCACCGTGGGACGAGAACAAGTGTTTTGGGGTCCAGTCCGAAATTCAAGATGGCCGATGGCAGCCATTTTGTACAAAATTAGGTGCAATCAGATTTTTGCACAGAACTTCCATATGAAAGCCCTGATTTGAATAATTATTTTGTGTGAATGTTTAGTACCATGGGATGCATCACATATAATACGGGTTTTTTTCTCGTGCAGAAATTATGCAAATTAGATGAACTTTGATTTTTTCAGTGTGACTTACACACAGTAAGTACACATGTCAATACGGCTCAGACTAGAGTCTGTATTTATGAACTGATCTTCACGAAATGTCTTGGGTACCTTTGTTATCACCTTGGGACGAGAACGAGTGTTTCTGGGTGTGGTCTAAAATTCAAGATGGCTGCCAGTGGCCATTTTGTACCGAAATTAGGTCTAATCAGTTTTTTGTACACATCTTTTATACAGCTCAGACTAGAGGCCATATTTGTGAACCAATCTTTACGAAACTTCTTGGGTACCTTTGTTATCACCGTGGGATGAGAGCGAGTGTTTTTGGGTGTGGTCCAAAATTCAAGATGGCCACCAGCAGCCATTTTGTACCAAAATTAGTGCAATCAGTCTTTTGTATAGAACTTCTGTATGAAAGTTCTGATTTGAATAAATTTTTGTATGAATGTTTAGTAACATGGAATACATCACATATTGTAAGGGGTTTTTTTTCGTGCCGAAATTATGCAAATTAGATGAACTTTGATTTATTCAGTGCTACTTACACAATGTAAGCACACATGTCAATACGGTTCAGGGTAGAGGCTGTATTTATGAACCGATCTTCACAAAACTTCTTGGGTACCTTTGTTATCTCCTTGGGATGAGAATGAGTGTTTCTGGGTACGGTCCAAAATTCAAGATGGCTGCCAGTGGCCATTTTGTACCGAAATTAGGTCCAATCAGTTTTTTGTCACAAGTTCTATACAGCTCGTATTTATGAACTGATCTTCACAAAACTTCTTGAGTACTTTTGTTTTCACCTTGGGACAGGAACGAGTGTGTTTTGGGGTGCCTTTGTTATCACTGTGCTATGAGACCAAATATTTTGGGGTTCAGTCAGACCCACTCTGGGACTCAAAGATTTTTTCTAGTTCAGCATCTGACTGTCACCCACCTTTACAATACTTTACCTATACATTTGTTACAGGCAACGGTCAGTATTCATGTACAGACCGTTACAATACTTTATATGTACCTTTGTTATCAGGTCATTACCTAGATGTTTGTCATTGCTGTGTCACATACTATACATGTACATGTCTTTGTCTTGACAAGTTGAGCTACAGTGTCATTGACACTTTCATTTTTTATTTCTATAATTATTTTTTTGCCATCAAAAGTTCATATCTTGGTTTTTGTTTAGGCCTTATAATCTATGGAATAGCATGGGAGGTGGTGTATTTTGTCCCTTGAGAGCAAGAAGGCTTTGCAATGCTAAAGCATTGCAAAGCCATCTTGCACTCAAGGGACACATTTATCAGTTTTTTTAACTTTGGTAAAATATCAGACATAAACCATTTAATTTTGATTTTTTTTAAAGTTTCCATTGGTTATAAAAAGAGAGCATGTGGCAGCCAAAAAGACCATGCGGGAGGGCCTGAGAAACAGATATTTAATTTTTTCAGGCCTAAACAACAGTAAATTAATGAATAATACTGCTAAATTAGGGGCCTCACTGACCAATACCTGGGTTAGAAGTCCTCTAAATTGGGCAAGTTGAAAACAATTGGTCAACTGGTTGAGTGCTGGATGTCCAAATCTGGAATGTGAGGTACTGCAACTTCAGGGTTCCTGTGGGCCTTGAAAAGCCTGGAATTTCAAAAATGAAATTCAAGGCTTTGAAAAGCCTTCATTTGGCTTCCTGGGCCTGGAAAAGCCTTGAAAAATGAAGCATTGCACGCCGAGTTGAGATGAATGAAATGCGTCCGAGACGGTTCAAGTGGTTCATCTACGATAAGCCTGGAAAAACCTTGAATTTAACTTTCTTTTAGCCTTGAAACTCCTTGAATTTGGGGTGTATATGGCCTGGAAAAGCCTGGAATTTTTTTTAGGTCAGGTGCAGGAACCCTGAACTTAATGGCTTCATGTTTTGTGCATGTTGTTCATATTATTTCTGAAGTGAAATTATTTAGTTTGTATGGATTTGCCTTGTTACAATTTATGGGAGAGTGCCTAACTGGTTGGAAGAAGATTACTCACCTCTGGTTTCTAATGGGATGTTTACAGTGCGATGTCTTGGATCACTTTCTGTGGATTTGGTAATCCTCTGGTGCTAGTTATTAGACTAAACAAGATTTTTGAAGTGACAGTTTTTATTAGAATTTCATTATGAAGCAAAGATCTGGTGGAAATCACAGGAAATGGAGCATAGCTTCTTTACAGTTGTGTGTTGTACCAGTAAATGGGGCCCTGGGTGAAGTCATCTTGGGTGGGCAGCATGGTTATAAACGATTGGCTAAAGTCGAATTTATATTTGTGTTGTGGTCGTGATATAGCCATAGATGTTGAAAGTGACTTAGAACACAAATAAATCAATAATTAAATATGTAATAAAGCAAAGAGCCAGGCTGTACATCAGCAAGTTTGTAAAGGTTTCAAGTTGGGTGACCCACACTGAAAAAATGCAGATTTTTTAAGATCCTAAAGTAAGGGACACTACTCCAATTTTTTTTTTTTCAAGTCAAAATATTATTGGACACACTGCTATTGCAAATTGACTGTGGGTGCAAAGATATTAAAAGTTATCATTTTCATTTGGTACAGTACCAGATATTCTGAAAATAGTCTGTGATATAAGTGCGAGAACATTTTTTTTGAAGTTTTTCACTCTGGCATTATTATCCTGTGGCATTACTCTTTCAACAGCTAACAGAGGTAATAACATCAGCTTGTAATATTGCTGGAAGCTGTCACCATGAACTTTCTGGGGAGAAGTGTTGGGATATGAATATCTTCTAGTAGTTAGGTAGGCCAAAAATAAAAATGTTTTGATTCTCATGCAATTTCTCACTGAAATTAAACCCCTCATTAGATGTTTTTAATCGAGTTGTCTTAACCCTTTACCCAACGCAGACAATTTCAAAATTTATTATTTTAAATATCATTTTTTTAAATTTTTTCACAAAATTTCAACAAAACCATATCATGTGACCCCTCATTGGAACAAGCTCGATGAGCTCGTTCCAAAGAGACTCCAAGCTTATTTTTTGATTGTATTTGAAGAGCATAGCTAAATACAGTCTTACATTCTGTGGTTTTGCAGTTGTTTTTAGGCAAGTCTTGGCTGCCTGCATAGGCAGCCAAGACTTGCCTAGAAACATCTGCAAAGGCACCTCGAATGTAACATGCAAGTTTCCCCAGAGACAGCATGTTGGGTCACCTAGCTGTTCTTTAGCAGTAAAAAAACAGAATTAGTCCCTTGAGGGTTAAAATTAAATGGGTTAATTTTTGTGTCGCCGCACCACGAAGTGGGGAGCGGCATATAGGGATTACTTTTGTCGTCTTGCATCGTCCGTGTCACACTTTCTCTTATCTGCCACTCCTCTTTAACCTATGAATGGATTTTGATGAAACTTTCAGTGATTCTTTATCCCATAATGGCATTGTGCACCTCCTATTTTATTTTTTGATCCGCTGTATTTTTTCCAGAGTTATGCCCCGTCGTCTTGCGTCGTCCGCATCCTCATCCGCATTGTCCGTGTCACACTTTCTCTTATCCGCCACTCCTCTTTAACCTATGAATGGATTTTGATGAAACTTTCAGTGATTCTTTATCACATAATGGCATTGTGCACCTCCTATTTTATTTTTTGATCCACTGTATTTTTTCCAGAGTTATGCCCCTTTTCCACTTAGAATTCTGTCTGAAACGCCAGGCGACACACGTCTTCCATGGATGACTCACATCTAAGTTATAATTATATAATTTCTCTGTGTGAAAAGACAGCAGAAAGCCTCTCAATTATTGTTCATTTTTTGCAATACAAGAATGAAAATTAAAAATTAAAAATATAATCCTCTTACACTGATTTGAAAGAAAATTTGCCTGAGAATCAATTAATTTATTTTGTGTGGCCTTATCATTCATTTATTTTCAACAACAATAACTTTAATCATTTACTTAACACAGTTACAAGGTAACAATTGCCCACAATATTCTCAACTGAAAGAATTTAATTTTTTACCATAAAAACAAAGTAATAATTAATCGCCTCATTGGAATAATCGTAATAAGCTATGTTTTGGAAGCAAAATATAAAAAAATATGTGAATGTCAATGTTAGTTAGAATCCTCTTAAATGAATATCCATTTTGCCAGTGAAAATTATTCAATTAACAGGAGAATACAATTAACAGGGATTTGGTCAGTTTCCTGTGTTCTGGAGGTAAACTGAGCATTTATTCTATTAGATATATTCATAGAGCTCTGTCAAACAAGATATAATAGAATAAATGCCTGTATTGGATGTAGTGAGGCCAAAAAGGTTGATAAATAAGGGGAATTTGGAGCGTGTCACAGTAATTTTTTGGACATATTACAAAAATTTATATACAATGAACAGGAGTTTACTCTACATCCCATATGCAATTAACAGATCAAATTTGTACTGAAGGTATGGTAAATGGTTTTGTGTTTGAAAATTATATTCAATTAACAGGGACATACAATTAAGAGATATCCAATTAAGTGGGCTCCACTGTATTGCATGTCAAATATGATCCTTACAGTAATCTTGAGAAGAAGAAAAAATCGTAATTTTTATTTTCAAAAACAATGTCAGAAAAAATTCTCTGCGATTAGAGATTTTTTTCCATTTTTCGTTACAGTAGAGAAATTTTTAGTGCTTTAAGTTTTTTTCCAAAATTATTTTTCTCCACTCGCCTCCTTTTCCGCCTTTGCTGTGATGTGCACTAAAAAAAATAGCCTTAGTTTGTTAGAGTGGAAGCAACAAGAAATTAAGAAATTTTCTAGAGAAAAAATTCTGATTTCTATCTGGCAGTGTTTATTGTTAACTGAAGGGTTAAGATGTTTCCAGACAGAGGTTGAATTATTTTGGCAGTTATTTGTACTTGAATGTTTTATTTGTACACAAGCAGCCAAGTCTGAAAGTTATTGCCAGGCTGTGTTTTTCTTTGCAGACCTTTAACATTGTGTATGCTGTTGCTGCGTGAACTAATTACTTGATTATTGTCCTACCTCATTATATCCTTGTGCAAAGATCTCAGATATCTTTTCACTGATCAGATGAGTACATCAACTCTATGTAAAAAATTATTCACTCCAGTTTACTGCTTCACTTAGAATAGAGCTCTGAGGTTTCAGTATTTCAGATTAGGTTTCGGTTCTGTTTCAGGAAGAAAAACGTGGTTTGGGTCCATTTTTTCTATGTATTAAGAAAATATAGAATATGCCCCTAGTAGCTTGGTGTACCAAATGTTCGCCACGAGCAGTGAAGTGGTGTTAACCACGAGCCTTTGGTGTGCGGTTAACACCACTTCACCACGAGTGGTGAACATTTGGTACACCAAGTTACTATAGGTATATTTTATTTGTACCATGATCGTCAGATTATTAAGAGTTTGGATGTTAAATAATACAATATTCAATATTAACACATGCGAATCTGTTTTTCTTTACATGATCACTGGTGGTTGGTACTTCCGCTGCCAATTTTATAGCCGAAACAAAATGGAAAAAGAAACGTGCAAATCACAGGGCCTTTTTAGCCCCCTACCGGCATCGCCGGAGGGGACTATAGGTTTGCACTCCATCCATCCGTCAGTCTGTCAGTGTCTCCGTCTGTCAGTGTCTCCGTCTGTCAGTCTGTCAGTCACACTTTAGTTTTCCGGAGTTTTTTTGGAAACGCTTCAACGGAATGATTTTGTTTTTGGTAAACTACTATAGAACAATGACTTACAGATCAAGTTTGACTTTCATGCTGATTGCGTTATTCTTGTGTGAGTTACAGCCCTTGGAAATATGGGGAAAAGCACCAAAATATCAGTTTTCCAGAGTTTTTTTGGAAACGCTTCAACGGAATGATTTTAATCATGGTAAACTACTATAGAACGATGACTTACAGATCAAGTTTGAGTTTCATGCTGACTGCATTATTCTTGTGTGAGTTATGGCCCTTGGAAATATGGAAAAGCACCAAAATATCAGTTTTCCAGAGTTTTTTGGGGGAAACGCTTCAACGGAATAATTTCATTTTTGGTAACCTACTATAGAACGATGACTTACAGATCAAGTTTCATTTACACTCTGTCCACCCATCCGTCAGTCTGTCTGTCGGTTATACTTTAGTTTTTCAGACTTTTTTTGGAAACGCTTCAACGGAATGATTTCATTTTTGGTAACCTACTAAAGAACGATGACTTACAGATCAAGTTTCATTTGCACTCTGTCCATCCATCCGTCAGTCTGTCAGTCAGTCTGTCATTCATACTTTAGTTTTCCGGACTTTTGGGGGAAATGCTTCAACCAAATGATTTCATTCTTGGTAACCTATTATAGAACTATGACTTACAGATCAAGTTTGAGTTTCATGCTGATTGCATTATTCTTGTGTGAGTTATGGCCCTTGGAAATAAGGAAAAGCGCCAAAATATCAGTTTTCTGGACTTTTTTTGGAAATACTTCAACGGAATTCATGCTGATCACATCTAGGTTATAACATTTGTATAATTATTAATGCTCATTAGTCCAGTAGGGGACATTTTATTGCTTCAGCGATACGAGCGCTCTTGTTCATTTTAATGACATACTATTTCGAGTTATAATATGAGACAACGCATGTTTGTTAATTTTTGGTATCTTCTGAGGCAAACTCATTTAAAAACATAATAAATAATTGCCGGTTTCATTTCACTCTTCACAATGTGACTGGCGATAAATTTAGACAAGTTTGCATTGAGGTCGAGGTCACCGGTCAACATGGATGTAGTTAGACTGCAGATGTAAATTTTTACTATTGAAATCCCATTGCTGGCGTATTCACCATGGTTGGTGTGTAAAGCTAAAATTTATGTCATAGGCTTTTTATTATATATAGTAGAATAGGTAATCATGATAAAAATAACAGTTCATGCTCCTCATTTTGGAAAAAAATGTGCAATAGTTTCCATGACACCACTCACCTCGAAACCCCCCCCCCCCCCCCCTGCACCCCAGGGGAGCTCAGTGGCTTAGTTAGTAGAGCAGGCTGCAAGCCGAGAGGTCCTCGGTTCGAATCCCACCTGCGGCAGTTGCATTGTGTCCTTGGGCAAGACACTTCATCTCCATTGCCTACATGGGGGAACGGTAGCATTGTGTACTAAGGCGTACTACACGTCGATGGTGCACCTGCCTTCAACCAATGCTAACCCTGCTTGTGTGGAGTTAATAAAACTGTCATGGTCATGATTAGCCATTTTGCACAAATATGTGACCTTAACCCTTTACCCAACGAATCTGTCGCATCGCCTGTGTAATATGCAAATTCAGCAGTTGAAAAACTATTATTTTTCGAAAATTTTTAACAAAACCATATCATGTGACCCTGCGTTTGGACGAGCTCTACAAGCTCATTCCAACGAGGGGTCACATGATATGGTTTTGTTGAATTTTTTTGAAAAATTTCAAAAAATTATTTTTATTTTAATATTGTCTGCGTTGGGTAAAGGGTTAAATGCCAATAAATAAATAAATATATCGCTTATTGACTCTTCTGGTAGACAAGTCAATAAGTTAAAAAACGACGTATTCAACCCTTTGTCACATAAACTAAGTGAGAAGAGTCCATAAGATCATTTAGACCAGTTCCATCCCAGTAAGGTAGTTTGGTCAGTTTATATACACAAATGCAGTAAAACCCTTCAGCTGGTGTTTGCTGCATCTTGTGGTTTGGTTTTACAATTTGCAATAAAATCTGGAACCAAACTGAAAAATAATTAATTTGTAATGTTTGCTGGCCGGTTTTGGCCGTTACGTTCTGTAAAGGGTTAAGTGTATAAAGTAGAAAATACTTTTCAGTAATAATAGAGTTTAAAAGATTACGAAATAAACTTATGTTTTCAACTGATCTACATGGAACCCTGGAAAATAGAGAAGTGCTTGTTTACTATGGTAAACAAGTTCTGCTTCACTAAACGATTGGCTAAACTTGACTTCATACCTATGTTGCACTCATGATATTGCCATAGATGCTGAAAATGACCTTAAACACTAAAAAATTAATAAGCCTACAAGGACTTCCCTGTGTTGTTTTTATTACATTGAAAAAGGCCAACTTTTCATTCAACGTAATGGTCAAAACCAGCCAGCAAACATTACAAATTAATTATTCTGTTTTTATTTTATCCCCACCTCCAGCAGGGTATATAGGATTTTTGTCCGTCCGTCCATCTGTCCATCTGTCGCAAAATTCAATCATGAATAACTTGTAAAGTACTTGGTTGAGTGACTTGATATATGGTATGCAAGTGTATCCTATTGCTGTATACCCATTGTGAAATGCAGGTGTTGTGCCAGATTTTATTGCCAGAGTCATTGCCCTTCATGGACTTAGAATTCATCCACCTTGAAATTAATTCATGAATAACTTGTAGAGTTCTCAATGGAATGACTTCATATTTGGTGTGCAAGTCTATCCTATAGATGTCTACCCACAGTACAAGGCATATGTTATACAGTATATTATTTGAAGGAGTTATTGCATTTTGTGGACTTTGATTTTGTCCATCCGAAAATTAAATCATGAATAACTTGTTTAATTAAGGGTACCTTCATAGTGTAATCATCTCCTCCCACAATTTCTAATGTAGAGAGTTGAAACTTTCAGATGTGGTTACACATGTCTTGCAGATGCGCAACATATATAAAGTGTGCAAAAAAATGGGTTTTTTTTCAAAGAATTAAAGACGGGGGTACCTATTTGTGTCACCCTATGGTGATACTTAATAGTTATGATATATGCCGCAATGGTCTGTAATCTGTCACAGGTCTGTCATCTGTCATCCTTCAGCATCACGCAGTAATAAATGTTTCATTTCTGTAATGTTATCCATGGTATTACAGGTGGGGATATATGCCACTCTCGTCTTTGCTCTAGTTTTGACCTCACAAGTATTAATAATAACCCATTTTATTCCATAAATTGCCGTTTATTTGAACAACAAAAGCCTTGGATAAATTTTTGCTTTATTCACCTAGTAGGGTGATAAATTTTCTCCATAGGTTTAACACTGAAAGAATTTATTCCCCCAGTAGCGACGGACTTGTTGACCTCTGGCCTCTACCAAATTTGTCTAGCCTAATTAATAGTTTGATTGTTGATTTCTTAAAATCTTTTTGAAAGTATTACACAATGCCAGTAGAAAACACCACACTCTGCTCATATAATAAAGTATTTTTGCAAGTTTAGCTCAAGTTTGCAGGGGAGTTATTTTTACACAGAAATGTATTTCGGCGCCTTGTTTATTTTTGCAAATTTTGCTGGTCGATCGAATTGGACCAATGTGCTCCTCACTTCTCGCTGAGTTTTGTAGCGAATTATAGCATGATTATAGCATGATTTTGCCGTGACTGCCCTGTAGAAGATTTATGGGATAAACAAAATAAACGTATAGTGTTTTCAAGTAAAACATTTATCCTCGTAGAATAAATTTTTTACTTGAAAACACTGTACGTTTATTCTATATATTATGCTTCTTCCAGTGAACTGTTATAAGCAGGTTTTTAAGAAAAAAGTTTAAAATTTCTAATTGCTGATAAATTGTTTTGCAAGTATCATCGTCTCTTCATGTTAGACAAAGGTTTAACCCTTTACCCAACGCAGATGATTTCAAAATTTATTATTTTAAATATCATTTTTTTTAATTTTTTCAAAAAAATTTCAACAAAACCATATCATGTGACCCCTCTTTGGAACGAGCTCAATGAGCTCGTTCCAAAGAGGGGTCACATGATATGGTTTTGTTGAAATTTTTCGAAAAATAATATTTTTTCAGCTGCTGAATTAATTAATATTAAGTGGGCGGATGCGGGCGATTCGTTGGGTAAAGGGTTAATGAAGTGAGAGTTTAATTGTTCATTTTTATTTATCTTTTTAGGTACTACAAAGTAACAAAAGATGAGAAAATGTTGAGGAGAGGTGATTTTTCTGTAAATGCCAACTCCAACAACGTATTTAGTGAGAACCAGCAGAAGAATCAGTATAGAGAAAGCAAGAGATGATCAACCGTGTAGAGGTCCAGGCAGATCAGGATGGATAAAACTAGAATCGCCACAGATGAATTGTATTTGAGAAATGTTTACATTTCAACCTCGTAGCTCAGATCCATGCTAGGTTGTTTGAATGTCATCTGAAAATCTTCCTTACAGTCAAGCCTGAAAATAAGCAGACTGTCATCTGCAAAATGCAGTTCACAGAGGGTAAATTTGGTGATGCTACCCTGCACAGCAGGGTAGCATCACCAAATTTACCATCTGTGAACCTCAGTCTGAATCAAGGTCTCAAGCCAAAACAGAAAGATGCACCTAGAGGATAAATTGGCCCACTGTATGGGATAGCATCAGCAAATTCACCCTCTGGGGACCTGATTTTGCAAATGACAGGTTGCTTATATTCAGGCTTGCTTACAGTACTGTCTTTCCAAAAGCAGACAGAATATTTTGACTCATGATCTGTTCAAAATAGTCTGTCTACTGTTCTACCCACAACAGCATAGAACTTCAGTCGTAGAAAAGGAAATGCGAAAATGTAGTCTTTCACATGCTATTTTGGTTATTTATTCTTGATTCAGTCTCAATTTTGCACCCGGTTATTTATGAAATATCTCCACAAGTAAGCCTGGAAAAAGCCAATCTGTCAGTTGCAGAAAAAGGTCCTCAGATTGTGAATTTGCTGATGCTATCCCATACAGTGGGCTAGCAATTTATCCTCTGGGTACCTCTTTCTGTTTAGGCTTGAGACCTTGATTCTGATTGAGGTAAGCTAAGCAGGGTAGCATCACCAAATTCACCCTCTGAGGACCTCATTCTGTAGATGACAGTCTGCTTATTTCCAGGCTTGTCCACAAGTATAAATACATCATGACCCAGACCACAATCATTTCATAATCCAGTCCAGACCAAGACTGCTTATCATTATTATCATTATACCCCCCGCAAACAAAGTTTGGAGGTGGGGGGGGGGGGGCTGTATAGGAATCACCCTGTCCGTCCGTCTGTCCGTCCGGGCCAACATTGGGGGTTTAAGGGATATTATTATTAGGGGCTACCTCCAAATTAAGGTAGTGTTAGGGTTAGGAGTAGGGTGGGGTTAGGGGTAGCCCCAGAGTAGGGCTTAAGGTTGGGGAGGGTTAGGTCCCGGGGTTAGGGTTGGGGTCACGGGTGGGGTTTTAGTTTTAGTAGTCCCTAAACCGAAAAATAGCTCCTAATCCTATTGGTTTGGCTAGGGTGGGGTTGGGTCAGGGGTGGGGTTAGGGCTAGCCCCAGAGTAGGGCTTAAGGTTGGGGGTTAGGTCCCAGGGGTGGGTGGGGGTTAGGGTCTGGGGTGGGCTTTTAGGGTCAGGGTGGGGTAGGGTTAGGGTGTGGTTTTTGGGTGGAGGGGTGGGGTTAGGGTTAAATATAAGTTCTAGGGTGGAGGGGGTGGGGTTCTGGGTAAAATAAGGTTTTGGACATACAAAATGTTTTTTTGGTAGCCCATAAACCCGAAATGTTGGAGCATCCGTCTGTCCGTCTATCCATCCTTATAAGCGCAACTCCTCCTAAACCGTTTGAAGAATTTTCATGAAACTTTACACAATGGAAGAACTCCATATGAAGATGTGCATGAAGCAATATAATTCCGTTCTGACATTTCCAAGGGGAGATAATCTAACTTATACATTTCAATTGCTACATCATATGGTTGTGTCCTCGTAAGCGCAACAACTGAGGCGTGGGGGTATCACTTTGTGAGCTCGCTCACAGTACCTCTAGTTTTGTTATTATAATACCATACCTGTTATAAAAGTGGGAGCATGGTGGGTCAGTGGTTCGGCATTGATTTTCAAGCTGAGAGGTCCATGGTTCAATCCCCACCAGGGGTAACTGCGTTGTGTCCTTGTGCAAGGCACTTAATCCTGTTTTCCCACATGGGGGCATGGTGACACTGTGTACTGAGGGATACTTCACATCGATAGTGCACCTGTCTTCAACCAGTGCTTATCCTGCTTATGTGGAGTTAGTATGTTGGGGAGTGTCTGACAGTTGCTCGCCGTTGCTCGATTTTATCTCCAGGTACTCCAGCTTCCTCCACTCATAAAACTGTCTGACATGAGGGGACCTTGGCTGTCAAAAGTGTCATTAAACTCCACTAAATAAATAAATAAACCTGTTATAAAAGATTGTTATGTATGGCAGCCATTACACATTTTATTACATGCCTGTTCTATGTAATCCCCATCTACAGCAACACTAAACCACGCAGAAAATAAAAATCTGTTCCGCACATATGTGCAGAACGGAAATCATTGACGGACTATTTTTAAATAGAAGCAGAATTTTGAGTCTAAAGAGGGGTCACATGATATGGTTTTGTTGAAATTTTTTTTTTAAATTTAAAAAATGATTTTTAACCCTCTTCACTCTGATGTGAAAATAGCCAAATTTCAAGTAGCCATTTTTCCCATAATGCAACTAAAAATGTATCCAATTCAATCGGGAGCGCGGTGGCTCAGTAGGTAGAGGTGCAGGCTGCAAGCCAAGAGGTCCTCGGTTCGAATCCCACCTGCGGCAACTGCATTGTGTCCTTGGGCAAGACACTTCATCTCCATTGCCCACGTGGGTGCACGATGACGCTGTGTACTAAGGCGTACTGCATGCCGATGTTGTGCATGTCTTCAACCAATCTAACCCTGCCTGTGCTGCAGTGCGGAGTTACGATGTTGTGAGCTGGCAGCTGCTCGTCGTTGCTCGGTGGTTCTCTCCGGGTAATCCGGCTTCCTCCACCCGTAAAACTGTCACGGTCATGATTAGCCATTGTGCATAAATATGTGACCTTAAACATCAATAAATAAATAAATAAATATCCAGTTCAATTTTGTTTGACAGATCTCAATGCACTCTGTCAAGCAAAATTGTATTGGTTAAATTTCAAGTTGCATTATGGGGAAAATTTGCAGCCTGAACTTTAGATATTTCGACATCAGTGTGCAGGGGGTTAAAATAATAAATTTTGAAATCGTCTACGTTGGGTAAAGGGTTAAACCTGATTGCCCACATGAGGCACAGTGTACTACAGTTTACTGTACGTCAATAGTCGTGCACTTGTCTTCAGCCAGTGCTTGTGTGAAGTTAGTACATTGGGGAGTCTGACAGTTACTCACTGCTGCACGGTGATACTCTTCTTGTAGTCTGGCCTCCACCATCTGACAAAATTGTCTGACAAGGGGTAACTCTTGCTGTCAAAAGTGTTGTTAAACCCCAATCAAAGAAAAAAAAGACAGCCAAGGATGAGAATCCTCATATGTGGGCAGGATCAGTATAAACATTTGGCGAAACTTGATTTTGTATGATACTGTGGTTATGGTATAGCCATAGATGCACCAATAAACAAACAAATGAGAAATTGGAGAAATAAAGGAAATTAACAGTTTGCCCCATGCACAATGAAAATTTATTATTTTAACCCTTTACCTAACATGAAAAGCAGACGACACTTTCAAAAAAAATTCTTGAATGAGGGGTCATAACCTATGTTTTAGAGACAAAAAATGAAAAATAATGAAAATTAATTGGTGATTTTTTAGAATAGCACTGGCCGGTTTTGGCCGTTACGTTAGGTAAAGGGTTAATTATTGTTGGTTTTTTTTCAAATTTATCAAAAACATTCCACAAAACCATATCATTTGACCCCCTTATAAGAACAAGCTCGACGAGCTCCAGTGAGAGGTCAAATGGTATGATTTTGTTGAAAATTTGTGAAAAATTGTATTTTTTCTACTGCTTAATTTGTAATCGTTGGATTAAAGGGTTAAATTGCAATTTTCTTATTGCTAATATCTGTCGATATACAGATTGATATATCATTTGCTTCCTGCTTGCATCAGAAAATCGAAAAAGTGAGTACCCAGAAATGGGTTACCTTAGGAAGATAAGGTTTTCTTTTTTACAGGCAGACGGGTGCGCGGTAGCTCAGTGGTAGACTGTTGGACTTCTATGCTAGAGGTCCCGAGTTCGATCACCATCTGGGATGACCCACATTGTGTGCTTGGGCAAGGCACTTTATCCCGGTTGCCTACATGGAGGCACAATGATGCTGTATACTAAGGTGTACTGCACGTTGATGGTGCACATGTCTTCAACACCTGTAACCCTGTTTGAGCGGAGCTTGAACAGAGTTAGAATGTTGAAGAGCTGACAGTTGCTCGTGAATGCTCGGTGGTTCTCTCCAGGTCCTTTGGCTTCCTCCACCCGTAAAACTGTCATGGTCATGATTAGCCATTGTGCATAAGTATGTGGCCTTAAACACCAATAAATAAATAAATATTTACAGGCAGACATTTTCAGCTGTTTTGAAGGAATAGTCTATTCATTGATTCTCTGCACTCACAAATACCCACACTTTTTATACAGCTGTTCAAATGTAGTACTGAAATGGTTAACCAGATAATCGGTTTGAAATCAGTTAGCTACCTAACCGATTAGAAAAACTATCCACCGGTTATCCGAAATATCGATAATGATCGTCATTCCATGTTTGAAACGTAGTAAATCTGCTGCTTCTCCTTTATGAAAAATTACACATCGAAGCCGCGTGTAGTGTATATTGAGAAATAATTGACTTTGGCATTCAAGACTTCGTTAATGCTCGGCAGTTTCCGTGAGTAATGAGTAATCGCAGAAACTATTCCATAGTGTGTATACAAACGAATGTTGTCGAGTACTCGACAACGTTCTTTTGTATACACACTACGGAATAGTTTGAGAATACTGCTTTCCAATTCCTATAGTTTTGATCCCATATTCGGTGAAATAATGGCCACTGATATTATCCGGTTATCACACTCGGTTAGTCGGTTATGCAAATGAGCCAACCGTTTCAGCCCTACTCATATGAGGTAGTTGTTTTATGTGGTGTGGATATGTCCAGCCATTCAGTAACCGGTAGAGTTCTGGAAGGCTATATTTGAGCTTTATTCTGAAGTGTAGGTGACACAACTCGAAGGCTCATATTCAGTGGATGTGCTTTGTATCATCTTTGAAGTGATATTATTTAGTCTTTGATGGTTTCCCTTATTAATCCCTAGTGAATGCTGACTCGAATCATTTTTATTTTTTAATTATGGGATTGTTGGTGTCTAGAGGAAGCTTCCTTTCGATTTTGGACCAGTCAGCTGATCTAGGATGGTCGCCAGTGGCCAATTCATTATGGTGGCCATCGTGAATTTGGTTTCCGTCCAATAACTAATAAATACTGACTCGAATCAATTTCAGGTTTTGGTTTTGCATTATTGGTGTCTAGAGGAAGATTCCTTCCGATTTTGGTGCAGCTAGTCAATTCAGTATGGCTGCCATAGCCGCCATATTGAATTTGGTTTTCGTCCAATAATTAATAAATACTCACTCGAATCAATTTCAGTTTTTGGTTTTGCATTATTGGTGTCTAGAGGAAGATTCCTTTCGATTTTGGTGCAGCTAGTCAATTCAATATGTCTGCCATAGCCACCATATTGAATTTGGTTTTCATCCAATAACTAATGAATGCTGACTTGAATCATTTTTATTTTTTTTATTGTACACATTGTTGGTGTCTAGAGGAAGCTTCCTTTCAATTTTGGACCAGTAAGCTGAACCACAATGGCTGCCAGTGGCCATTTAATTATGGCTTCCATGGTAGCCATCTTCCATGATGGCCATCTTCAATTTGGTTCCATCCAGTGACTAACAGATACCGACTCAAATCAATTTTTTTTTGTGGATGCATTTGTGGTGCCTAGAGGAAGCTTCCTTTTGATTTTGTTATGCCTCCAAGGGTCTTACCTTCCCTTTTATGACACTGTCAGGGGAATATGCCACGCTTTTCATTGCTCTGGTTGTGATTATTTCTTGTCCGAGCAATATCTTGGAAAAAAAAAACTTGACTAATAGATCCTATTTTTTTTCTTGGTGCATTACTGTTAATACCTTGAACCCGAATGACCTGATACGTCTAAAGTTCATAAAGTGGGATGATTGCTGAGTGAATGTGTGGGGTAGATCAGCCCCAAGGCTGCACATTGAAAATATTAATTGATCTACCCCCAAATAATGAATTATGGACCCTTCTAATTGCTGCCATTGAACTGACATTGAAGATACCACCAGGGTTCAAAGGGTTACACTATTGGAAGATTTCTTTGAATAATCAGCATTCTGGATAGCCAACATGGCTTCTATGGCAGGCATCTTTGATCTTTTCCAAGCAATAGCTTTAAGAACTACCGGGGTATTGACCAATGGATCAATTTTTTTTTATGTATCACTGTTGACTATATGAAGGATCCTTTCAGTAATCAAACATGGAAATAAGCAATCTGTCATTTGCAGAGCGAGGTCCCCAGAGGGTGAATTTGCTGATGCTATCCCATACAGTGGGCCAATTTATCTTGTGGGTACCTCTTTCTGTGTAGGCCTCAGACCTTGATTCAGATTGAGGTTCACAGAGGGTAAATTGAGTGATGCTACCCTCATTCTGCAGATGACAGTCTGTTTAATTCCAGGTTTGGGTATATTCAATATGGCTGCCATGACAGCCATCTTGAATTATTTGTAATTTTGCTTGTCCAAGTAATGACATGAAATACAAACAAATGACCAATGGACCCACTGAAAATGAAAATTTTTACTTACTCAGGAAAATTTTTTTTTCTTTTGACCTCTGTTCATGTTAGTTACAAGGTTAAGTGATATTTTCTTATTCCAACCATATCAAGGGAATAAACTCTCTGAGGCCATTCCCATAAAGGGTATTATGGGAAGTTAAGTTGTAAAAAACAAGAAATTGTGTGAGGTGAAGGGTTGAAAGATACTAACTCCTCAAAGCTTGTCTAATAATATGCTAACTTTGCGGAATTTAGTTGAGATGAGCTGTTCTTTCTTTTTCATAGTCTTGCATACAAATTGTTTATCTGTTGAAAAAGTCTGTGATAACACATCTTTGTAAATATTTATATAGCTTCTTTGTAAATATGTATTTTATTTAAAACTATTTTTTGTGACTGTGATGAAATTATAAAGAAATATTTGAAAATATTCAGAATAAAAATTGTAAACATTGTATCCAGCCAAAAGACTTTGTTGCCATATTGTTATTCATTTTACCACCAAGTTTCCTTAACTGGTAGAGTGCTAAATTATTTTTGGATATCAAAATTTGCTTACACATCTTTGCCTTGTTACATTTTATGGGATAGTGCCCATAGGCACTATCCCATGAAATGTAACAAGGCAAATCCATACAGACGAAATGCTGTCACTTTAAAGATAATATGAAACACATCTACTGAATATGAGGGAGCGCAGTGGCTCAGTAGGTGGAGGTGCAGGCTGCAAGCCAAGAGGTCCTCGGTTCGAATCCCACCTGCGGCAACTGCGTTGTGTCCTTGGGCAAGACACTTCATCTCCATTGCCCGCGTGGGGGCACGGTGGCGTGGTGCACTAAGGCGTACTGCACGTCGATGGTGCACTTGTCTTCAACCAATGCTAACCCTGCTTGTATGGAGTTAGTATGTTGGGGAGCTGACAGTTGCTCGGTGATTCTGTCCAGGTACTCCGGCTTCCTCCACCCATAAAACTGTCACGGTCATGATTAGCCATTGTGCATAAATATGTGACCTTAAACACCAATAAATAAATAAATAAATAAATAAATAAATAAATAAATAAATAAATAATACTGAATATGAAGCTTATGCATTGCAGTACCTGCACTTCAGAATAAAGCCCAAATATGGGCTTTCAGCACTCTACAAGTTAACCAAGCAGCGTGCAGTATTATTAGTCACTTAAGACTAAGCTGTGTACTGTCACATCACGGTTGAAGTCACCCCATATAGGATAGTCGATGACATTTGGATTCCCAATAAATATCCTTGCCTACCATCAATAAACAACGCTGAGAATACAACGCCAAAATAGCTCACCGCTTAATGAATTCTGGACCTCTTTATAAACCGATCAATAATGTAGAACTCCAGTAAAAACTAAGTTTGCACCCCTGCGTTAACTGAAGCAGGCATATTTTTGTCATAAACAAAAACGTATGTTTAAAAATTGGACAGTTACAGCATGAAATGTTTCGGAAATTCGTTGGGAACATGATGTAGTGGAGAAAAAGAGGAAAGTACACTCTGAAAACACATCACAGGGTTTGAACACACTTTTAGGAACTAACAAAATTTCATGACTTTTCCATGACCTGTTACCAAATCTCCATGACCTTAAAGCAGACATGTAGCAAGGATTCTAAGGTAGGAGTGCCTGGACAGTTTTTGGGAATGCCAAGCTTGATATTTGGAACAGGCCTGAAAATAAGCAATCTGACGATTACAGAATGAGGTCCCCAGAGGGTGAATTTGATGATGCTATCACATACAGTGGACCAATTTATCCTCTGGGTACCTCTTTCTGTTTAGTTTTGAGACCCTGATTCAGATTGAGGGCCACAGAGGGTTAATTTAGTGATGCTACCCTGCTATGCAGGGTAGCATCACTAAATTCACTCTCTGGGAACCTCATTTTGCAGATGACAGTCTGCTTATTTTCTGGCTTGATTTGGAAGGTTGTTGTGGGGCCTCCCCGGAGAAATGTTTGCAAAATTCCAGACTCTAAGATTGAATCTGAGGCAATTTTAGAGTGTGCAGGCCTGTATTAGAAACCATTTAACCCATTACCTAACATGAAAAGCAGACGACACTTGCAAACAAAATTCTTGAATAACTAATTTTTTTCATTTTTTGTCTCAAAAAACATAGGTTATGACCCCTCATTGGAACGAGCCCAATGAGCTCATTCCAAAGAGGGATCATAATCTATGTTTTTGAGATAAAAATTGAAAAAAATAATGAAAACAAGCAAATTCAGTGAATTCATGTCTCCCGCTGGGCAGCAGTTTGAAGGGGAATTAATGCATCCAGTGGAATATATATAGTTGAGTTGCAAGTGGAAGTTATTTAGAAGAGACAGAACAGACAGTGCTTCAGACAGTGGTTATCAGATTTATTTTCACGGAGGTCACCGTCAAAGCAAGTAAAGTGATGTGGAGTATAACTGTGAGAATCACTAAAAATTAAGACTGTATGATAAGACATACAGTAGAATCCTCTTAATTGATTATCCATTTTTCCAGTGAAAATTATTCAATTAACAGGAGTATACAATTAACAGGGATTTGGTCAGTTTCCTGTGTTCTGGAGGTAAACTGAGCATTTATTCTATTATATCTTGTTTGACAGAGCTCTTAGAGCTCTGTCAAACAAGATATAATAGAATAAATGTCTGTATTGGATGTATGAGGCCAAAAAGGTTGATAAATAAGGGGAATTTGGTGCATGTCACAGCAATTTTTTCGACATATTACAAAAATTTATATACAATTAACAGGCGTTTACTCTACAACCCATATGCAATTAACAGATCAAATTTGTACTGAAGGTATGGTAAATGGTTTTGTGTTTGAAAATTATATTCAATTAACAGGGATGTACAATTAAGAGATATCCACTTAAGTGGGCTCCACTGTATTACATTAAACTGATGTGAAAAGTAATCCATATATGAAATTTCATTGAAATCGGTTGACTCTAAGGAAAGTTTGAGTCTGGAAACCATCAGCCAATCAAATTTAAGCAACCTAATTAAATATGCGCAGAAAATGCCCATGTTCGAACTTGGACCCACTTTGATGAAAGTGATCTACTACCCAAATTTCATCGAAATTGACTGACTGTAAGGAAAGTTAGAGTCTGGAAACGAAAAACAGGGTAGGTGCGCACTTACTTTGTATTAGTAGTAGCACTGAATAAATCAAAGTTTCCCTAATGTGCATAATTTTTGGACGAGAACAAAACCTGTATTATATGTGATGTATTGCATGTATAAACATTCATACAAAAATTTATTCAAATCCGAACTTTCATATATAAGTTCTGTACAAAACACTGATGACACCCAATTTCAGAACAAAATGGCTGCTGTCGGCCATCTTGAATTTTGGACCAAAACAAATATTCTGGTCTCACGGTGATAACAAAGATACCCAAGAAGTTTCGTGAAGATCAGTTCAAAAATACGGCCTTTAGTCCGAGGTGCGTTGACGAACAGGCAGACGGACAGATTTTCGGTACAAAATTTCCCACATTCGAACTTGTCCAAGGTATTGATAAATATAATCCATTTATGAAATTTCATCGAAATTGGTTGATTTTAAGGAAAGTTAGAGTCTGTAAACCGCCAGCCAATCAAACTTCAGCAAATTAAATATGCGTGGAAAATGCCCATATTCGAACTTGGGCCCTCAATTGATGAAAGTGATCTACTACCGAAATTTCATCAAAATCGACTGACTGTAAGGAAAGTTAGACTCTGGAAACGAAAAACACGGAAGGACACCCCCGAATTTAATATCTCCCGTTTTTTTCAAAAAGTGGGAGACAATTTAGTGGCATTTTTTGTGAATAGCACTGGCCTGTTTTGGCCGTTACATTGGATAAAGGGTTAAAACTTGCTCTGGGCCAATGTTAGTTAGGAGGAGGGGGAGAGGGGTAGTGAACATTTGGTGGGGAGGCCCTTCGCCAATATTCCCCATCCTCTTCTGACAGGGCACTGCCTGGAAACGTCTTGCACAACTTATTTATATAACAGATTTTCAAGGTGAATTACCAAATTCTAGATCATAGTCCAGCAGACTGGACTTCACTGTGTGTGTGGTATAAAGCCAGTATGATGGACTACTGTTTACTTTAGAAAAACATGAAAGGGCTGACTGATTAGGCTTAAAAAAGTTAAAAGTCTGTTTCTCAGGCCATCCCACATGCTCCTTTTGGCAACTGCATGCTCTCTTTTTACAAATGCAAACTTAAAAAAATAAAATTTAAATGGTTTATGTCTGATATTTTACTCAAGTTAATAAAATTGACAAATTTGTCCCTTGAGCACAACAAGGCTTTGCAGTGCTAAGCACTGCAAAGCCTTCTTGCACTCAAGGTATGGAATACACCACCAACCATGCTATTCTGTAGATTCTGAGGCCTAAAACAAAACAAACCAAGAACATCGACTTTTGATGGCAAAAAATAATTACAAAAATAAAAAATAAAATAAAAAACCACCTGCCCACATGCAATTTTACAAAAAATGGCCTGAGAAACATAAAATCTATTTTGTGGGGCCTTATCTGAACTACTCGTGGTTTCAACTGAATCTTGAACACGATTTGTCGGTTTGGGCTGAACAAAATTAGGTCACTGAACTTTTTCCTATTAAATGAGTGATGAAGACAGCTTTACCCATGTTTGAAATTTCACGTAGTTGTCACAAACAGTATACTTAACTTTTCTCTTATTCAGTACTTGTCGAATCCAGCTCTAACAATCATGGATCCATGTACCATTTATCATTGTATGTGCACATCTCAAGCATTGTTGATACAGTTGCCATTGTTCACTCAAAAAGAACCAACCATCCATGAATTTGTGAGCAAGACAACAATGAATTTGCAATGTTGTAAGCAATGATGGTGAAGGTTCATTCCCACTAGACCAGTTCCCTTTAGACCAATTCCCAAAAGACCAATTCCCCTTAGACCAACTGATGTGTTCTACTTTTAAAATAATTCTATATCACTAATTTGATATATTTATAAATGTATTTAATGTTATTGATATTCAAGCCTGAAAATAAACAGTCTGTCATTTGCAGAATTAGGTCCCCAGAAGATGAATTGGGAGCGCAGTGGCTCAGTAGGTAGAGGTGCAGGCTGCAAGCCGAGAGGTCCTCGGTTCGAATCCCACCTGCGGCAACCGCGTTGTGTCCTTGGGCAAGACACTTCATCTCCATTGCCTGTGTGGGGGCACGATGACGCCATGTACTAAGGCGTACAGCACATTGATGGTACGCATGTCTTCAACCAATCTAACCCTGCCTGTGCTGCAGTGCAGAGTTACGATGTTGGGGAGCTGGCAGCTGCTCGTCGTTGCTCGGTGGTTCTCTTTGGGTACTCCGGCTTCCTCCACCTGTAAAACTGTCATGGGCATGATTAGCCATTGTGCATAAATATGTGACCTTAAACACCAATAAATAAAAAAAGAGAGTGAATTTGCTGATGTATGGGATATACAGTGGGCCGGATTATCCTCTGGGTATCTCTTTCTGTTTATGTTTGAGACCTTGATTCAGGTTGAGGTTCACAGAGGGTAAATTTAGTGATGCTACAGCAGGGTAGCATCACCAAATTCACCCTCTGGGGACCTCATTTTTCAGATGATAGTCTGCTTATTTTTTGGCTTGTTGATATTTTATAAACTGAAATGTTTTTAACCTATATTTTTTGTATGTTATGCGTATAAATATTTTTTTATCCAAGAGCTTATCAGTAAATAAATGTTTTCTTAAATTAATCAGCCCTTAATCAATAACAGTATGTAGTTGGTCTAAGGGCAATTGGTCTTTTGGAAATTGGCCTAAAGGGAATTGGTCTAGTGGGAAGACACCATGGTGAAACAGTATGTTCAACACATCGTCCTCTGAGTTCCAATGTGTTCTATGTCTTCTGGCACATAGAACACATTGGAACTAAGGGGACAACATCCCCGTGGTAACCCCGGGAAGTGAAGCAGTGCCTGTTCACTGTGGTAAACAGGCTCTGTTTTACTGGTAAAATAGGACCCAGTCACCAATGCTTGGGAGGTGCAAACCCTCTCTAAAATGGGCAACATGGTTTATTAACGCTCACCCCTGGTCTTGAGTTGATATCATGTTGTGGTCATGATTAGCCATTGTGCAAAAATATGTGACCTTAACTGGTAGAGTGCTGAAAGCCCATATTTGTGCTTTATTCTGAAGTACCGGTACAACAATTTAAAGGCTTCATATTCTGTGGATGTGCTTCAGATTATCTTCGAAGTGATACTATTATATCTGCTAGGATTTGCCTTGTTACAATTTATGGGAGAGTGCCTAATGGCTCTCTCCCATAAATTGAAACAAGGCAAAGATGCACAAAGAAATTTTAAGGCCCAAAAATAATTTACACTCTACCAGTTAAACACCAATAAATAAATAATTAGGGGATGACATGACAACCAAGACACCCACTGCATATACCAATCAAAGGGAGCTTACTCTATATAAAATACCATTGTTTTGTTTTTATATGGAAGTCAGTGCAGGGGAGGGTCTTCCAAAAAATTCCGGACACAAGGCCTAAAATATTTTTTTCCACCTTTTGACCACCACCCACCCATCCACGTGCAAAAAAAATATTTTTTTCCTCTGACCACTTGGACACCCACCCCACCACCTATATTTTTTCAGTGTATCACCACAGTGGGTAATGAAAAATTATTGCACTGAGCTTCCAGTTGTCAATCCTTGCCTTAATTTGAATCCTAATCTACTGTCTAAACTAATTATGTACACATCAACCAGCATCAACAGAAGCATTTAGATTTCACTAAAGAAAATTGTTATTAACTCCTTTGTTATCAAGCACGCATTTATTTTTACTGGGAAAAATTTCATTGTTATTTTTCGTTCTGAGAAAACTTTCGAGGAACTGATTGATTCTTGAGTTGGAATTGGTGCTGAACCTAATATTACCCAGGATTGTTTCATCCTGATAACTGTTTTTCTCACATCTTTATGTTCTGGTGGTTCTAATACCTGTTGACAGAATTTTCAGTTGAGCATTTGTAATTCATGCATTTCAATAATATGCCTATATACACTAGGCGTAGTGTATACTGGCATATTATTGAAATGCATGAATTACAAATGCTGAACTGAAAGTTCTGGCCTCAATGCTCTCATAATAATTATCATTCATGTGTTAAGTTCCGAGACTGAAGAAACAGTTTAAATTTAGTGAAGAAGTGTTAATTTTAATGACCTGACTACAGGCCAGGTGTCCAGGCTTGAGGTTTCAGCCAATTGTCATTACTCAAAAGATAGTAGATAGCGTAGGAAAGATGAAAATCTGTCACCTAACACTATTGTAAATCTCACTGTCCGTCCTGGTCCATCTCTGAAAAAATGTCAGCATTGATTTCTGCATATAACAGCATATAATGTAAGAATTAGACTATTTTTGTGAACATCAAATAGAGGATTAAAATAATCTTCTTTTGCTGCATAGTATTATTCTCGGCTACTCATCTATATACTCTGGCTCAGTCAGGGTAAGTTTTCAATTCAAATATTAACTGTAACTTTTGTTTCATGTTTTCATGAGATAGCCAGACAAACCCTCTGTGAAAACCCTGGTACTATCACTATGAGCTTGAATTAAGTAAGTGGGGTTTTATATCAAAGATGCACAGTGAGAATTTTCATTAGTTTCAGGTTACAAGAGCTCTACTCAGAGAAACTGGGCATTTAGATTATTTTCCGTAATTTTTTACATTATTTTAGATGTTCTGCTAAACACATTGCTACTCATTGTAAAATCCAAATTGTGCCGTGATGATTCAGCTATGAAAATTATGTTAACCATTCCCAAATTAAAATTCATAAATTTCCACTGATTGTTTTTAGTCAAACTGGAGTACACAATTCTTTAATGCATCTAATTTAATTTACAAAAAAAAGGACAAATCCCCTAATCAGCCTAGTGGGGCCTTATTCACTAACCCTACCTGACAAACAGGTGCCTATTAGACTACTAAACAACAATATAGCCTTGTTATGTGAAAATAATTTGAAAAAAAAACACCAGGAAAAAAATTGCAACTCCAGGAAAAAAGGTGTTTTGGCCCTCATCCGACCACCCACCTACCCGGCCTTGTGTCCGGAATTTTTTGGAAGACCCCCCCCCCCCCCCCCCCCCCCTGGTCAGTGTAGCAATTTTACGTGTCAGAATCGAAGAAACTTCAACTACGCCCACAACATTTACAGAATTTTGTGCAATAGCATCATTCTTCGACTTTTCTCAAGACATTCTGTTTTTCAGCATTTTCCATGACTTTTCGGGCCTGGAAAATTATTTGGAAATTTCCATGACTTTTCCATTATTCCATGAACCATACAAGCCCTGACAACAAAATAGATCAATCAGGCTGCAAATACATTCTTATAAAAGTGAATCAGGTGGCTAATAAAATAAATGCATTATGGTGTGCTTATTTGGGAAATACTGTGTCATATGAGACCTCACCCAATATTGTTTTTGCTGAGCCTCATATGACACTGTTTCCACCAACTAAGCACACCATCACTTAAAATATTTCCATTTAACTGGTTGTGTGTTGTATGCTCATGTCAGGGCTTCATACTGAAGTCTAGATCCCGTAATTAAATGGCTTGTGTGGTTGAATTTCACATTCTCTTTTATGACACTCTTCTATAAATTGTAACAATACAAAGCCAGGGGTGTGTGGTGGCTCAGTAGGTAGAGATGCAGGCTGCAAGCTGAGAGGTCCTTGGTTCGAATCCCACCTGCGGCAGTCCTTGGGCAAGACACTTCATCTCCAATGCCCGCGTGGGGGCACGGTGGCGTTTTGTACTAAGGCGTACTGCACGTCAATGGTGCACTTGTCTTCAACCAATGCTAACCCTGCTTGTGTGGAGTTAGTATGTTGGGAAGCTGACAGTTGCTCGCTGTTGCTTGGTGGTTCTTTCTAGGTACTCCGGCTTCCTCCACCCATAAAACTGTCACGGTCATGATTAGCCATTGTGCATAAATCTGTGACTTTAAATGCCAATCAATAAATAAATACAAAGCCAGGTGAACAAATTTTGGCAACCAAAAATTATTGAACACTCTACTAATTAATAGCCATATTTTAATACAGTATCCAGGAAAGCATGCCTTGATCATGTAGCTGGAATATTTGATCAGTTGGGACTTTAGTTTACAGTTCCCCCCTTCCCCTTATCAGTCATCTTCAAGATGCCCAGAATTCGATTCAAGATTTGATTTGATATTGAATGATAGACCCTGTTGAATTTGAGATTTGATTTGAAATGAAAATGTGTGATTTACAGGGCCCTACTTAAGTCCACAGATAGTCACAAACTGATACTTTTATATTGTTTTACTACTGGTTAGCTGTATTTAGGCCTAAGAAAGTTGAGAATCTGTTTCTCAGGCCCTCCCACATGGTCATTTTGGATGCCACATGCTCTATTTTTATAACAAAAGCAAACTTAAAAAAATAAATGATTTAAGTCTGATATTTACCCAAGTTAATAAAATTCATAAATTTGTCCTTTGAGTGCAACAAGGCTTTGCAATGCTAAAGCACTGCAAAGCCTTGTTGCACTCAAGGGACAAAAAACACCACTACCCATGCTATTCTGTAGATTATGAGGCCTAAAACATAAAACAATCTAAGAATATGAACTTTTGATTGAAAAGAAATAATTACAAAAATGAAAAAATGCCCCCCCCCCCCCTCCCCCCACACACACACAAACAAATGGCCTGAGAAACAGAAAATCTACTTTGTGGAGCCTTATCTTGCAAGCAGCCAACAATGATGTAGAAACACTTTTAAGTCAGCTGCATCTCTGTACATGTATCTACGGTAATTAGGGAGTGCGGTGGCTCAGTGGTTGATTGTTGGGCTTCTATGCTAGAGGTCCCGAGTTCAATCCCCATCCAGGATGACCCGCGTTGTGTCCTTGGGCAATGCACTTTATCCCGGTTGCCTACATGGGGGCACGATGACGCCGTGCACAAAGGTGTACTGCACGTCAATGGTGCACATGTCTTCAACCCTACTTGAGCGGAGCTTGAAGAGAGTTAGAATGTTGAGGAACTGACAGTTGCTCATCGATGCTCGGTGTTTCTCTCCGGGTACTCCGGCTTTCTACACCCGTAAAACTGTCACGGTCACGATTAGACATTGTGCATAAGTACATTATGTGATCTTAAACACCAATAAATAAATAAATAATACGGTAGTTATTATCTTAAAATTAATCTGGGGATACAAGGGTTAATCTGTTGCATCAAGGTTGACCGAGCTCCATGATAAAGAAATAATAGCATAAATTCTCGGCTTGTCATAAGAATACATGAACAATTGCTGCCCCCTGCCAGTCGAGTTGATCGCCCAACCAGTGCAACAAAAGGATGCCTAAGGATACATGATAAGTCACGAATTCCACCTCAACAGAGTGGCTACAGCTGCCGTGATAATTCCCATGCCACCCAGAAACCTTGTTGCCACTTAGCAATGCTGCGTTGTCATTCTTGTTTTACACCATCTCCAGAACATCATACAATTTTCGATATTTTGGAGCAGTAAAGAGGATGTTACCTGACCATCTGAGATTGGGAAGATGTTCTGCCGTGATTGTAAGCATAAAAGTCGATTTGAAAAACCCGAAGTTTTGATAAAAAACTACTCGTAGTTGAGCAAAGCCAAATATACAGTGGACCCTCCCATCTTGTGTAGCCTATTTTTTTCATTTAATGGAAAGTGACAGATACTGTTTGCGAACAGGACTTCAGTTGACTGGCACACTACTGGATAAAGGTAAATTTGTTGGTGCAGTAGAACCCTGTTAATTGAATAGCCAATTTGCCAGTGAAAATTATTCAATTAACAGGAATATTCTATTAACAGGGATTGGGTCACTTTCCTGTATTCTAGAGACAAGCTTAGCATTTATTCTATTATATTTTGTTTGACAGAGCTCCATGAGCTCTGTCAAACAATATATAATAGATTAAATGCCTGTATTGGATGTACTGAGGCCAAATAAGTCTATAAACAAAGGAAAACTGGCGAGTCATGGTAATTCCTCAACAGGTTACAAGATTTTTTATTCAATTAACAGAAGTTTACTTGATAACCTATATTCAATTAACAGGCCAAATTTGTACTGGAGGTATGGTAAATGGTTTTGTACTAGGAAATTATATTCAATTAACAGGGTTATTCGGTTAAGAGATATCCAATTAAGTGGGCTCCACTGTACTTACCTTTCCATATGTGTGTCGTTACTGTGAAAATGCCTTGGCCTTCATTTGCATTCGTCACAAAAAAGAAGATTTTCACAGAGAACCTCATACTAGGCTCATAGTATACACAGCGAATCCCATGACTGCACAGTGAATCCTTCAAACGACTGAACAATGTGTAAATTGAATGGGTGGGGTTCCACTGTTGCCTGGAGACTGTAACATGCATGCTCTCTATAGCTGAGGTCAAGTATGAATACTAGCCAGTACATCCACTCGGTCCTTTCCTCTCCACTTTACAGGTAGAGAGCTGAATTATTTTTAGTTGACTAAATTTGTACACGTGTGGCCTAAAAAAGTTAATCTGTTTCTCACGCACTCCCACATGGTCATTTTGGCTGCCGCATGCTCTCTTTTTGTAACCAATGCAAACTTAAATAAAAATTAAATGATTTTTTACTCAAGTTAATAAAATTGATAAATTTGTCCCTTGAGTGCAACAAGGCTCTGCAATGCCCTAGCATTGCAAAGCCTTCTTGCACTCAAGGAACAAAATACACCACCACCCATGCTATTCTGTAGATTATGAGGCCTAAAACAAAATAAACTAAGAATGTGAACTTTTGATGGCAAAGAAATAATTACAAAAATAAAATTAAAAACCGCCTGTCTGCATGAAATTTTACAAAAAATGGTCTGAGAAACAGAAGATCTACTTTGTAGGGCCTATCCATGTATTGTTACATTTTATGGAAAAGTGCCTGTAGGTACTTGCCCATGAATTGTAACAAGGCAAATCCACAGAGACTAATTTTTTTTACTTTAAATATACGGCAAAGCACACCAACAGAATATTTAAGCCGTCTAGTTACCTGCACTTCTAAATATGGGCGTCCAAGACTCCGGCAGTTTATGGTCACTAATATGGCTTGATGAGATCTGGCATTATCATATATTAGAATGAAGTCAGCACTTACAATCAGCATTTCTAACGTGCATATGTAAATTTAAATCCCTCTCTTGGACTTCTATGCTAGAGGTTCTGAGTTCGATCCCTATCCGGGACGACCTGCGTTTTGTCCTTAGGCAAAGCACTTTATCCTGGTTGCCTACATGGGGGCACGATGATGGCGTGTACAAAGGCGTACTGCATGTCGATGGTGCTCTTGTCTTCAACCGCTGTAACCCTGCTCGAGCGGAGTTTGAACAGAGTTAGAATGTTAGGGAGATGACAGTTGCTCGTCGATGCTCGGTGGTTCTCTTCGGTTACTCCAGCTTCCTCCACCCCTAAAACTGTCACCGACAAGATAAGATATTGGCTGTTAATGTGTCGTTAAACCCTAATAAATAAATAAATAGCGAGCTAAAATGTACCCGGAGAGAACCACCGAGCAACGACGAGCAGCTGCCAGCTCCCCAACATCTTAACTCCGCACTGCAGCACAGGCAGGGTGAGATTGGTTGAAGACATGCGTACCATGAAATACCTCCCGGACGAAAGGAATGGTTTCGCGCGCCGAAGGCGCGCTGGGACGGTATGGGGGACAAGCCCCTTTCGACCCTCAGTGACTGTAGATGGTTAATTCTCACATGTCTAGGCGTGTTGAAGGAGGAAAAGGAAGGAAGAGGTTTATCCCTTTCTGCCCTTCTTGCGGCTCTTCTTTTAGGTGGAGGTTGGCTTGGTGATGGTGATGGTGACGAGGCTGGTGGTGGTGTAGAGGTGTGCCCGTTACGTTCAAGGTATTCTCTTAGTCTAGCCTGTGCTGCTTTGGACAGCTCTACCTCTCTCATTACGGACTCCATAGAGATTGGTGGCTGTATCACTCTCGGGCTTTCCTCTAGTGAAGGAAGTGAGGGTTGGGAGGCGGTGACAAAGCAACTTCCAGTTCCTCCTCAGTCTCCACTGGATGTTCCTCATCCAACTGTACCGGCCCGGGAGCCGGCAGTTGATTGGGTGTACCAGTGGGACTAGGAGGGGAACTGGCGGCTGCCTCCAGAGCCTCCACCCCCTCACTCAACTCTTTCTTCCTATTCCGGAATGCCTCCAAGCGCCGGGCGTCCCTGCGCTTGGTTGATGGACTCTTCTTCATTTTCCTCTTCTCAGGGCCTCCGTGCTTTGGGTGAGGACCAGTGGGTGAGGGGATCCTCTCTCCAAAGGTGCTACCTCTCCCCGAAGAGGGTGGTGTCTTGGCTGTTTCTATCTCGAACTCCAAGTTCAGGTGGACTCTCTTGCCTGTCTCCTGGACATTCCAGGTGACAGGGCAAGAGATGCCCAGAGCTGAAATGGTCTTAATTTGTCTATCTGGTAGCTCCAGCTTTTCCATGATTCTTGAATCAGGTGTTAACGCTCTGGATTCAGAATTTCAGAAGCGTGATGAAACGAAATGATCAATCAAACGACCATCGACGTGGAGTCCTCCTTAGTACACGGCATCATCGCGCCCCCGTGTGGATAATCTGCGCGAAGTGCCTTGCCCAAGTAGCTCGCTATTAAAATTTAGAATTGCGTGAGTCCCAACGCCGCCTTTTGTGTTGTATCTCAACAGTTCCACAACGGTACATCGACCACCACTTATATATTATCCTTTGAGAGGAAATGGGCGCCAACTGCAATGCGACAGCATTGCAGTTGGCACCTTTTCCTCTCAACGGACGATATATCAACGCACAGGTGCCCTTGTATGACGGACTCCCAAGTTTGAAATGTTTCCGACGTCCCTAGCCTTCGATGAGAAGGATTTTTTTCAACCTCGGTTGAGGATGAATTTGAAACACAAAGAGTCATCCAATAAATAAGGTGATATGATGTGGCAGATAGATAGATAGATAGATACTTTATTTTGCAGTATACACGCATTTTGGTTATTCACATATCATATATACATTAATTAGATTAATACATAGCAAATATACCACAGGGAGACGGCATAGCCAGATGGGCTGTCTACCTGTTGACACCCAGAAGTATGAGTCACATAAATTGTATAATATAACGGTGGAAACACGCCGCAACCGGTGACCGGTGACACCTGCCGAGTACCTGAACCCGTTCCTCCTTCAACACGAGTAGACATGTGAAAAATAATCATTTACAGTCAATGAGGGTCGAAAGGGGCTTGTTCCCCATACCGTCCCTGCGCGCCTTCGGAGCATTAAACCATTCCATTCGGGAAACATGCTGTATAACATTCACTAAGATACCAGTGAGTTGGTGGACAGTGGCGTAGCGGAAAATCTTGTGCCCCCCCCCCCCCCCCCGCGAGATAGAGACGGGGGCCCTCTCATAATGTCGGTTACCTTTAAAACGGGAGCAAATTTAGTGTTGTTACCGTGCACAGCATACAGGATTTCACGTAGTACATACTCCATAAATTAAATGAAGGTATTATAGCCTATAGGATCGATTCTAAAAGTACGACTCTGTAGATTTTTTCATTACATGTTTTAAGTTTCAACCCCCACCCCCCCCCCCCCCCCCCCACCATCCAACGATACACACATGCACGCCCAACATGTGTGACTTGAGAGGCACCATGTATGTATATTGTTCATATCTCACCCCATCAGTTACAATGATGTAGCGTTCACTTAAAAGAATAATACATAGACTACAAAGAGTACGTCGTGTGGAAGTGAGAGTTTGAAATTATGTGTATTTGGTACACTGTGGACTGCGCAACAGTCACACAGGTGAACATGTCAATACATTCACAACCTGGCACGGATAACAGATAACCATAAGTGCTACGCCAACATAGCCAATCTTGAATTTAGTTCATAAAATTAACATTTATGACACTCGTGATATTTACCAGTAACCAGTTATTAAAAGTTGAGTAGAACCAAAAGGTAACCCTTTACCTAACGTAACGGTCAAAACCGGCCAGCGCTATTCTCAAAAATCGCCAATTAATTTTCATTATTTTTTTTCATTTTTTGTCTCAAAAACATAGGTTATGACCCCTCGTTGGAACGAGCTCGTCGAGCTCGTTCCAACGAGGGGTCATAACCTATGTTTTTGAGACAAAAAATGAAAAAAATTAGTTATTCAAGAATTATTTTTGCAAGTGTCGTCTGCTTTTCAGGTTAGGTAAAGGGTTAATACATATACTTACAGTCGAGTCTCTACTACTAGAGTGTCTTGTCTCACAAATTACTGCACATTACACAGTACACAGAAATGGCAGATGTGACTGTACTCCTTTGTTTGATTGTTTGCATTGCTCCCTCCCCATTCGGCACTCGGTTCACTTTCTCAAGGACTTTTCAGATAACTTTCAGGACTTTTCACTTAATGATTTACTTATTATCAGTCATAAGATATTGGCCTACAGGGATATTTAAATGGCTGTTCCCCTTATGTCAATCAATGAAAACTCACTATGTTGTCAGTTCAAAGTTTAACTTAAGGCCTATTAACTGATACCAAGTTGGAAGTCCATATTTGGGCTTTATTCTGATGTGAGGGTGCAACATCTTAAACAGTTCAGTTTATGTGTCTTTTATCTTTGATGTGAAGTTATTTGTGTTATGAGGAATATGCCTTGTTACAATTCTTGGGAGAGTGCAGGCAGGCGCTCTCTCCCATAAATTGCAACCAGGCGAAGACATGTGGACAAATCTTTGCCAACAAAAAATAGCTTAGCACTCTACCAGTTAAAATTTGGAACTGATTACACGGTGGGATTTCATTGATGCTAACTTGAGTTATTTATTTATTTATTTATTTATTTTATTTTATTTATTTATTTATTTATTTATTTATTTATTTATTTATTTATTTATTTAAGTTACATATTTCTGAACAATGGATAATCATGACCACGACAGTTTTATGGGTGGAGGAAGCCGGAGTACCCAGAGAGAACCACCGAGCAAGGGGGAGCATCTGTCAGCTTCCCAACATACTAACTCCACTCAAGCAGGGTTAGCAGTGGCTGAAGACAAGTGCACTATCGAAGTGCAGTACGCCTTAGAACACAACGCCACCGTGCTCCCACGTGGGCAATGGGGGTGAGATATCTTCCCCAAGGACACAACGGTGCCAACTTGTGTTAAGGTTGGCAGTGTGACTCCTTAAAGGGTACTTGAGTTATCATGACTGTGAATTAGATAAAAGCTTTAAGACCCACATTGAAACCTTACTTGGGGTTAGAAGCACACCATTTAGCCTGAATCCTGCATTTTGATATTGTATAACCGTCGGAAGCGCGTATAACAAAACCGTATACATGAAATTACCATGGATAAGACAGACCAAGATGCTATAAAATTGCAGGGGCGTCAGAATCGCGGTGGTGCACAGGAGCATGTGTCACTGCACCAACCTTTTCCAGAAGTAGTTGGGAGGAGGAGGGGGGTTAGCCAAACATTATCTTTACCAAGTCGTCATTGCAATTTTATTGGAAATTAGCAGGAAGTGGTACACAGACGTTTATTCTTAAATTTTGACCAAAAATTCAATCATTTGATTTGTCTGTACTACGGACTCTAAAGTGGAGAAAGATGTACTTTTTATTTATTTATTTATTTATTTATTTATTTATTTATTTATTTATTTATTTATTAGGGTTTAACGACACATTAACAGCCAAGATCATATCGTGTCGGTGACAGCTTTACGGGTGGAGGAAGCCGGAGAGAACCACCGGCAACGACGAGCAGCTGCCAACTCCCCAACATCTTAACTCCGCACTGAAGCACAGGCAGGGTGAGATTGGTTGAAGACATGCGTACCATCGACGCCCCCATGTGGACAATCGGGGTGAAGTGCCTTGCCCAAGTAGCTCGCTATTAGAATTTAGAATTGCGTGAGTCCCAGCGCCGCCTTTTGAGTTGTATCTCTACAGTTCCACAACGGCACATCGACCACCACTTGTATATAATCCCTTGAGAGGAAATGGGCGCCAACTGCAATGCGACAGCATTGCAGCTGGCACCCTTTTCCTCTCAAGTGACGATATATCAATGCTCAGGTGCCCTTGTATGACGGACTCCCAAGTTCGAAATGTTTCCGACGTCCTTAGCCTTCGATGAAAAGGATTTTTTTTCAACCTCGGTTGAGGATGAATTTGAAACACAAAGAGTCATCCAATGAATAAGACGATATAATGTGACAGATGTGACTGTACTCCTTTGTTTGATTGTTTACATTGCTCCCCATTTGGTGCAATATGAGGGAGGTTCCCTTCTATAATGGCTACTGCTTCAAGATGTACTTCTGTTACCGAATGTCCTGATGCCGGGGCGTCGGGCGCATTTCAAACTTGGGGGGGGGGGGGGGGGGGGGGTCAAACAAAGGCATCCACACACTATATACATCAATGGTGGTCCATATACCTTGGTAGGAGCACAATACACAAATACACAAATCTATGGTAAATACATATTTTTGCTTGATATTTAACAAACTCCTCCAGACGGAAAATTGTTAAATAACGAACCAAAAAGGGAGCACGGTGGCTCAGTGCTAGACTGTTGGACTTCTATGCTTTAGAGGTCCCGAGTTCGATCCCCGTCCGGGACGACCCGCGTTGTGTCCTTGGACAAGGTACTTTATCCCGGTTGTCTACATGGGGGCACGATGACGCCGTGTACTAAGGCATACTGCACGGCGATGGTGCACGTCTTCAACCGCTGTAACCCTGCTTGAGCGGGGTTTGAACAGAGTAAGAATGTTGAGGAACTGAGAGTTGTTCGTCGATGCTCGGTGGTTCTCTCCGGGTACTCCGGCTTCCTCCACTCGTAAAACTGTCATGGTCATGATTAGCCATTGTGCATAAATATGTGACCTTAAACACCAATAAATAAATAAATGAATAATCGAACCCAAAATATGCATTTTTCGACTCAATTTTCAAGCCTCAGTAGGGACAAATAAAACTAGGGAGTCTTTGGTTGCAACTTATGGGTAAAGAGTTTATGCACTCAACTCCTGCTAATTCTCAGTAAGCATTGTTATGACAGGTTGGTCAAGATAATGTTGGCCTAAACAATAGCTGCCTGTCTGCCATCTCTCTCTCTCTCTCTCTCTCTCTCTCTCTCTCTCTCTCTCTCTCTCTCTCTCTCTCTCAGAATCTCTCTCTCAGAATCTCTCTCTCTCTCTCTCTCAGAATCTCTCTCTCAGAATCTCTCTCTCAGAATCTCTCTCTCTCTCTCTCTCTCTCTCTCAGAATCTCTCTCTCAGAATCTCTCTCTCTCTCTCCTCTCTCTCTCTCTCTCTCTCTCTCTCTCTCTCTCCTCTCCTCTCTCTCTCTCTCTCTCTCTCTCTCTCTCTCTCAGAAGAAGAAGTTGGGAGCACATGCCCTTTGTGTCCCTCCGGTTCCTGCACGATGTCTTCATAAGTTTGAAAAAAAAAAACGTATGGGGACGATTGACGAATGTCTGCTGGCAATGGTAATGATAGGGTCCAACAGCAGTAGTAGTAGTAGACTGTAGTACTGGTAGAAGATATTAATAGTGAAGTCCTTAACCCGTACAAGCCAGAAAGAGTGGTATAAGATGTTCGTACTAGGTGAAGACTGGTCATAGGCATCGGGAGAGAGAGAGAGAGAGGGGGGGGGGGGGTAGAGGGCAGTTGTTCCCTTTTCCCAACGGCAAAGGGTGGGGGACGATCCGTGCTCTTTCTGGCCTGAAATACACGAATGGAAAATAACGAGAACTGTAACTTAACGACTCTCGAGTGTTCTTTTCTAACGCACTTTACGGAATCGGAATCAGGTATAATAACGGAGGCTGGTCGATAATCATCAAACAAAAAGCACTTAGCATTGCAGCTGGCGCCTTGTTCCTTTTAAGGGGTGATATATATATAATGTCCATACCATTGATTGTCACATTACAATTTGTGATACGTTATAAACTCCAGGTCGTACCCAGAGTCGAGTGCTCAATTTGATTCTCCTGCCCCCCCCCCCCCCCCCACCCACACACACACACACACACATACCGCCCTCGGATGCTTCCGGCGCCCTTGTATAGGATTGATAGCGGTGATTGTGGGCAAGTCAGCAGCCGTGGTCTAAAAGTTATGAGATGATGGGGTGGTGTCGGAGCCATATAGGTGCCACGAAGCTCATCAGGCCAAGAAGTCACGTGCTAGGAACCACGAATGAAAGTCCACATTAGTCCATAAAGATCCGCATTTATCCACATCAATACACAAAGGACCACACCAGTCCACAAAGAGACAAGAGTCCACCCCAGCCCGCAAACAGTGGCCACCAATGTTCACGAATAGCCGCATATGCCCAAGTGCTGTGTGTTTTAGGCACATTATGTACTAGCCCACAACACATATTGGCACTTCCGGTTTATGACCATGTGCTACATGCGCTTTGCGTTTTGGGCAAAGATCACACTCGTGCAAACTTGGTCAAGGGACTGTCGGGTATGGGCTAGGGTAAAGGGATCTCCCAAGTCTTCGAAGATCCAGAGGCCGCTCACACTGAACAACCAAGAATAAGACACCATATACGATATGGCCTAGCATAACACACCATCATTGCCAATTAAGGGCAGTACGATGCCTCGTTTTGGTATGTAGTACTATGGGTGATTAGAACACCAACGGAGGTGCATGGTGTTAACCCTTTACCCAACGTGAAAAGCAGACGACACTTGCAAAAAAAATTCTTGGATAACTAATTTTTTTCATTTTTTGTCTCAAAAACATAGGTTATGACCCCTCGTTGGAACGAGCTCGACGAGCTCGTTCCAACGAGGGGTCATAACCTATGTTTTTGAGACAAAAAATGAAAAAAAATAGTGAAAATTAATTGGCGATTTTTGAGAATAGCGCTGGCCGGTTTTGGCCGTTACGTTGGGTAAAGGGTTAATATACTACTCAAAGTTTGCTTACTACCCAAGTATATCCAACTACCTGTTTTACGTTTTAGTTGAAATATTGTTATGAAAAGTGTATACATTTTTTTATTTAATTATATCTTTAATAATTTAAGTACAGAAATTAAGATTCCGGTTGTGTTTGACATTTTGTTTCAGCTTTTGAATACGATAACCATGGAAAATTGATATCATTGGTAAAAGAGGAAATTTTTCAAATTTGCCAAAAAGTTGACGGAGCTAACTGATATGGGTTCAATATCGAGTGTGAGACCTATTATTGTTAATTACAGATTGATAACGCCTTCTCATTCCTCCAATCAGGTTCCAGATAGTCCTTTGTGGGATGTTGTTCCATTCTTGGACCAGCATGGCACCAAGCTCCTGGACACTTCTTGGTTGGACTGGACGGACTGAAATTGCAAGCTGCAACTCATTCCAGACATGTTCGATTGGATTGAGGTCAGGGGATCTTGCTGGCCTGTCCATACACTCAATCCCCTCCCTCTGTCGGTACTCCCGGACAGCATGGGCAACATGAGGACGGGATTTATCGTCCATCACAATGACTCTATCACCCACTACACCTGCATACAATCTGACGTGGGCGTCCAAGATCTCATCACTATACCGCTGTGCAGTCAATGTACCATGACCGAGGACACAGAACTCTGTACGTCCATCCCAGCTGATGCCGCCCAGACCATTATTGACCCTCCACCATAGCGGTCATACTCAGAAATGTTGGCTGCGTGGAATCGCTCCCCTGGTCTTCTCCATACTCTAGAACGCCTATCTGTGTTGTCTAGGCAGTACCTTGACTCATCTGTAAAAAGGATAGGTCGCCAATCTTCTCTGGTCCGTCCAACGTGATCCATGGCCCATTCATATCGTGCCTGGTGGTAGTACTGGGACAGCTGAATGCGAATACATGGTTTTCTCGTTCGGAGACCACCTTCGTGCAACCTTGCCCGGATAGTCTGTGTCGAAACATTTGCAACGGATGCATTCTGAAGGTCACTGCGAAGCTGGGTTGCTGTGTCAAAGCAGTTCCTACGGGCCTGAATGATCAAAAACCGGTCTTCAGCTGCAGATGTTGCTCTGGCTCTGCCACCACCATGTCGTCTGATTGGTGTGCCATACTACTGAAATCTTTCCCAGGCTCTGGTGATCACCGTATGGTGCACACCAAGGGCTTCACCAACCTGACGATGGGTAGCCCCTTGTTGCCCCATCCCTACAGCCCGCCACATTTCTGCTTCAGACAAATGTCTCCTTACATTTGCATTCTCCATATTCAATCATTAAATCACAAGGGTTTGTGTTGAAATGAAGACTGAATACCCTGCACATCTCATGTACATGTATACAGTACACGAAAACATCATGAACATCAAGGGGTACATGCTTTCCATGACTGCCACGAAAAGTCTGTCAAGAGAGCTAATGTAAACACTGGGGACGATCTCAATACATTCCTCAATCATATCCACCAAAAATATCGCAAATGTGTCACTCACAAGAACATTTCACAATGATGTGTCAAATATGTGGTGCTTAGCAAACTTTGAGTCGTATACTATACTACCATACGAGGCAACCAAGCATACCCCCACTACACTACATGACCTGATGTTAGGTATTAACTATAGTAAGAACCATAAGGTGAGTGAGTAGTACAAATGGCACAAAATGAGGTCCCCAGAGGGTGAACTTGGTGATGCTACCATGCACAGCATGGGGACCTCATTCTGCAAATAACAGATTGCTTGGATACATTACCGTCCGTACTACATATCTATACCAGAGAACCAAACTCATCAACACTAACCTAACGTTACTTACAGCCCATAGCAACCACACGATGGAATAAAGCATTGTTGTATTAGTATTACTAACAGTAGAGCCACGTGGGTATCAAGTACCAAGGGTGATTAGTAGACCAACGGAGATGCATAGTGTTAATACTATACTACCACAGTAGACAACCAAACATACCCAACAACACCACCAACAGGATCTAGCATTACGTACTACCACATCAACCTCACGGTGGTCTGAATCATTAGGTGGTTATTATTAAAATGGCTAACACTAATAGTAGTATAGCTCGCTCACTTCTTCCCTGACCTGGATGACCCCGTAAATGATGTCATCATCACGTCATTAGTTACGTCATGTGGGGGGTGTATTGGTAGCTCGCATGAGCGGCCATATTGTGCCGCCACTACTATGCTGACTCGTAGTGGCAATGTGCAGTGCATGTTGTAAGGGTGGCGCTTGTTTCCGTCGTCCATTTTTATACTGAGGCCGCTATCTTGATTTCTATGGTGGTACGTAGTTTCTATGATTCTGGAAGCCTTCTAATAAGAAAGGCAAAAAGAGAGATAGAGAGAGTAGGTCGGGCAGATGGAGGTATGTGTTACCCAGTTCGGGCTTTGGGGCCCCTGCGTGACCAGTTTGGAACACGGTACGTGCTAATTAAATAAGGAGTTTGGGGCTCGTACGTCGAACTTACTACGTGGTTTTATCCACAAATAATTACATTGTTAATGCAATTATATGTTTTGGGTCCAAATACTCAATTCCCATTGGTCAGATGGGTGAAAATGTCATGACCAAATGTAATTCATTTTCCAATGAATACATTTGGTCGAACTTTGACCCGCATTTACGGTAGAGCGTAGTTGACAGAATGTAATTCGGGCGGTGTTTGGGTGTGTTTATAACTTTTAGCGCCTCTCGCAGTGATCAGTGATTATAGTTTACTGATATGTTAAATAAATTGTATTGAACATTCCATGTTTCGTTGCGAAAGACGGCAATTTGACAAATTTGGGTCAGTGCCGAAAACCGGCGCTCAACTCAGAGTTGTGCGCTTTGTCTTTTGTGTGAGGGTGGTTTTTCGCCTCGTTCGTTCGTACCTTTTTTATTTCGACTTTCTGCTTTGTTGTTTGGTAAAAAGTAGTTTAAACAGTTACGGAATGTAATTATAAGAATTGAATGCAATTTTTTATTCTCTTTAATAGAGTATGAACGTGTGGGAATGGGTACAAATTGTATGAATCCCTCCGGGATTCATACATAATTTGTACCCATTCCCACACGTTCATACTCCAATAAAGATTATAAAAATTGCATTCAATTCTTAAATAAATTTACAAGACCTCTTGACTTTTGAACTAGTATCCCCATTCTCTATTACTCCAACTCCTCCACCACGACTATACTTCAGACATACACAGAACGACACGAGTGGGTGAATGGGTTAATCGATAGGGCACAAGTTCCCCATCGATTAACCCATTCACACGCGTGTGGTTCTGTGTTTATTACACACCTTCACGTCGATAAAAGCGATTGTTAGGACACAGCAATTCATTTGACAACTATCAACAAAAACAACACATTTTATCGCCAACCAAATTTGCGAGGGGAACCCGTGTTACTATTTCGTCTCCTGAGTTCCGGTGTGTTCTATGTGCCTACTGGCACACCGAACACATTGTAGCTCAGGGGACGATTTTCAGCTATCGCTAGCTATTCAAATTGCAATTACATTGCACGATTTGTAGAAAATTACAGTGAAATTTCGCTTCTACTTGAAAATAGTCCGTCAACGATTTCCGTTCCGCACATATGTGAGGGACAGATTTTCATTTTCCGCATGGTTTAGTGTTGCTGTAGATGGGGATTTCATAGAACGCGCGTGTCATAAAAAGGCATACCTGAGGATACAGCTGGAATAGTTTATCAGTCAGGTCATGAATCATTATAGCTGCACCAAAGCAGATAGGCACTCCATCCAAGGGGCGTCACAAATGCCCTGAGACTAGAGGGTCAGCGCGTGCTTTTTCCGCCAGAAGAGCACTAGTGGAAACGACTTGACTTCTCCAGAACCGTGACTGAGAAACTCTTGGATATTCGTTTCTAACGTACTCCACGTGTACCAATGGTGATGAGGGTATGTGTTAGGTATAATGTCGTGGGCTAGTATAAAATCACCAAACAAGGAAGCTGTATATAACCGGCGGGGTAATTTCCAAAGCTTTATATATATAGAGGGGCTGCCGTTAGCGCAGTTGGTATGGCAGCCGAGTATTTATGGCCAGACGATTGGATGTTGCAGACCCAGGTTCGACTTCCGTCGGGGCTAACTTCCGAAAAACATTCCTTGAGTAGAACAAAGTACTACCTGCAATGCTGAAGTTCGGCATTGCAGATGGTACCTTGTTCCACTCGAGGCGATTTTATATATATAGGGGCTGCCGTTAGCGCAGTTGGTATGGTAGCCGAGTATTTATGGCCAGGCGATTGAGTGTTGCAGACCCAGGATCGACTCCCGTCGGGGCTAAATTCCGAAAAACATTCCTTGAGTGGAACAAAGTACTATCTGCAATGCTGAAGTTCGGCATTGCAGATGGTACCTTGTTCCACTCAAGAGGCGATTTTATATATATAGGGGCTGCCGTTAGCGCAGTTGGTATGGTAGCCGAGTATTTATGGCCAGGCGATTGAGTGTTGCAGACACAGGATCGACTCCCGTCGGGGCTAACTTCCGAAAAACATTCCTTGAGTGGAACAAAGTACTATCTGCAATGCTGAAGTTCGGCATTGCAGATGGTACCTTGTTCCACTCAAGAGGCGATTTTGTTTAATGTCAGTACTATCGAGTGTTACATTACGATTTGTCATACACTGTATACTCCCGGCCTTAACTCATACCTAGAGTTGAGTGTCATTTTTATACACCCCTGTCTCCCTTGTACTCATATACTTACGGGGCCCTTTACCCCATCCCACCCCATCCCACCCCACCCCAGTTGGTTATCTTCTGAGAAGGCGAAAAAAGAGCCGTTAAGGTGCTATACAAGTAATAGAATTTTGTTTATTTTGAAATTCCCACCTCTGATATTTCTTAAATTCAAATTAAATATACATAAGTTAGACATCAAAATGAAGGTTGAGATGTATAGAACACGAAACGCATATGCAATGAACTCATAAATTTGACAGTTGGCATCACTGGTTCCTGGAAGTCTGCTACCGTATTCGTACCAGAACTGATAATAAAATAATATTTCACTAGAACAACTCGTCCCCTGAGTTCCAATGTGTTCTATGTGCCAGTAGGCGCATAGAACACACTGGAAATCAGGGGGCGAACTTATGGGCAAATGTGCTTCACGTGCGAATGCATATATTACCAGAGTGCATTTCGTAATGTCCAAAATATTTAGAAATCCGTTTTGATAATTAACGTTGTAAATGATGAAGATTGTTTAAAGGGATTTTCACCTAAATTAAAATTAAAACCGATGAGGTGTGAAAGGTGATCTCAAAATTAAGGAATGGAAAAGATGGAAGGGTCGACGAAATTTCTAACGAGTTTATCAAAAAAGGGGGAGAGGAACTCTGTGAAAGCCTAACAGCCTTGTCCAATTTAGCCATAGAAAAACAAGACCTCCCAAAAGAGTGGCAAGAAAGCAAAGTGACATTTATTCACAAGGGGGGGGGGGGGGGGGGGGGAGTTGTGGATAATTATCGAGGGATCTCTATCAGTAGCAGAGATCCCTCGATAATTATCCACAACTGTTTTCTCATCTTTCCCAGTATGAACTTTCAGAGGTTTTTCAGTCCGCCTATATACCCACGTGCAGCACAGAGACTGCCTTACTCAGAGTGCAGAACGACATTCTGATGTCGATGGTTAAACGTCTTGTCTCCAGCTTAGTATTACTCGGCCTGAGTGCTGCCTTCGACACCATCGACCACAATATGCTCATAGACAGGTTAGAACACAGAATAGGAATTTCGGGTAGAGCTCTACAGTGGTTCTCTTTCTACCTAACAGGCCGTACCCAAAGTATACTCATTAACGAGCCAACCTCCACCGAGTTCAATCTTCAGTATGGTGTTCCCCAAGGGTCCGTTCTGGGCCCTCTATTGTATGTGATTTATGTTCTTCCCCTGGGTGATATCCGCAGCCATGGCCTACAATTTCACTTTTATGCCGATGACACCAAGCTATACATCCATTTTAAACCGGATAATGAAGCGTTTGCATGTCATCGACTAGAGGAATGTGTGGCGGACATCAAAGACTGGATGACTAATAACTTTTAAAAGTTAAATGCCGACAAAACGGAGGTTATTTACATTGGCTTACCTCACCTATTAGGCAAAATTTCAAAACTTCCGTTATCTATAGAAGGAAATAGCATTATACCATCGGCTACCGTTCGTAACCTGGGATATTTCCTCGATGAGTCGTTGGCAGCTGACAAACACGTCCAGCAGATGTGTCGTGCTGCATTCTACCATCTTAGAAATATCAGCATGATGCGAATGTTGATAGACAAGCACACAGCTGAACAATTAGTCCACGCTTTTGTCACTATTCGTCTTGATTATTGCAACTCACTGCTATACCGATACAAAAAAGCGTCACTGGATAAGCTTCAACATGTCCAAAATTGTGCTGCTAGGTGTGTAACTCGAAATAGGAAATCGTGTCACATAACACCTATCCTGGCTCACCTCCACTGGCCTCCTGTCCAACAAAGAATTCAATATAAAATAATCCTTCTGACATATAAATGTATAAATGACCTGGCACCATCATATCTCTCAGATCTGGTCACATACTACACACCTGCCAGAGACCTCCGTTCTTCGGACTCGCACACCTTGGTGCAACCTCTTTTAAAATTAGCATCCGCGGGTGACCGGGCCTTTTTGCTCGTCGTCCCTAATCTCTGGAACCTTTTACCGAGTCACCCGAGACTACCACCGGAAACTGAGTCATTCAAAGCTGGTTTGAAAAGGCATCTCTACAAACAAGCTTTCTGCACCAATATGTAGATAAGAAATCATTTCCCTTTTTTTGTATGTAAAGACAAAGAGCACACTTTGTGGATTTTAGGCTGAAAATTATTATTATTATTATTATTAGCAACATTGGAAAAGTTTTTTGTAAAGTCCTATATGGGAGATCAGAGGGGTGATTGAGGAGAAGGGCTTTTTGGGAGAGATTCAGAATGGCTTCAGGAAGAGAAGGAGAGTCACAGACCAATTTTTCACGCCATCCCAAATAATAGAATCCGCGAAATCAATAAAGAAAAAGATGTTTATGGCCCTTTTGGATGTTAAAAAGCATACGATAGAGTATGGAGGGAGGGTATGTGGCGAAAGCTTGAGGCTCTGGGCTTGGGATACGAGTTTGTTGGAATTCTGAAAGCAGTATATAAAGATGTACAGAGTGAACTTAGCCCTGGTAACATAACTACAAAACGTGTGCCTATGGAGATAGGCCTAAAACAGGGGTGTATCCTTTCGCCAATTCTTTTCGCATTGTACATCAAATGTATAGGAGATGAACTCCTGCGTAGCGACGAGGGAGTAGCAATTGGGGACTTGAAGATCCCAGGGCTATTGGAATATTGCGCTAGTGTCAGAAAGCGAAGAGGGGCTAGCGAAAATGCTGGGAATTGTTGGGAAATATGGGAACAAATGGAGACTCGAACTAAATTAAAGCAAAGTTATACCCGTGGGCCCTAAAGTGGACCCTACTTCAAGGTGGAGAGTGGGGGAATTCTGTATTCCGGAAGGTGGCAGCAAACTTCTTAGTGTAGGAGAGACAGGTGACTACGAGTATCTGGGGGTAAATATAAACATCACAGGAAGAGACATATACCGAAACCACACAAACAAATTGATTCTGAAGAAGAAGCCAATCCTTAACCAAATGAAACTTAAAGGGAGAAACAGTTTCAATAAGGTTTTCGTAGGGGAAAACCATTTGGGAAATGGTGGGTCTGCCAAGTATAACATTTGGTACGGAAGTGGTACGCCTAAACCAAACGGCTGTAAAGAGTTTGGAAACCCTGCAGAACGACGCAGGCCGATGGATAACAGGATCGAGTAATGGCGAAGCACTAGAAACAATCAGGGGTGAGCATGGGTGGATGAGGAGCAAGGACAGGATAGATTTGTGGAACTCGGTTATATTAATTATTTGATGAATCTTCCCGACAGCCGATGGTGCAAAGTAATTTTCCAGAGTATTTTCAGTTCAAATACCAAGACGGGTCGGATGGTCCAAGTGAGGGAGCTAATAGAGAACTACTCACTGAAGATCTCGGACCTAGACGTAGGGGCAACCCAGGGTAAAAAATCGTCAGAGAGAGAGCCATGGAGGATGGTAACCTTAATTGGCGAGAGGGGGGGGGGGGGGCAAATCAAAGAGGTCTTTGGGCGGCCTACGTGATAAAGAGAAGTCTGGTTTTGAAGAGTACCTTAAACCTTTACCTAACCCGAAAAGCAGACGACACTTGCAAAAATAATTCTTGAATAACTAATTTTTTTCTTTTTTTGTCTCAAAAACATAGGTTATGACCCCTCGTTGGAATGAGGTCGATTGAGACAGAAAATGAAAAAAATAATGAAAATTTTAATTGGCGATTTTTGAGAATAGCGCTGGCCGGTTTTGGACGTTACGTTAGGTAAAGGGTTAATGGAACCTTTGGGGGACACTGTTGTTCAAGCTTAGGTCGCGATCCCTGGAGCTGAGTGGAAAAATTGGGAAAAACAGTGAAAAGGAGTGCAAGATGTGTAATTTAGGCGTGGTGGAGAGCCTGGAACACTTTCTTACAGAATGCCCCAAAATACCAGTCTAAAAGAATAAGATTCACTGGGATTATAATGGGGAAGTGGGATGGGAGAATGAAGGACATGCGGTTAGTGAGTGACTCAAAGGAGAGGGTTAATATGCTAATCGGAGAGATTGGGAAGAATGACACAAGGGATGCCATCAAGCAGTTCTTCGAGTGTTGGAGGAGAGCAGAAGCGTGGGAATAGGGAGGCAGTTGGGAGCATGGGGATAACCAAGGCCTTCTCACCCGAGAATCGCGACAAATTAGCGTCCGGCCAAAGTGCTATTACTACCTGAAGCTAGCAAAATAAAGTTATAATTAAATAAAACATAATAAAATAAAACACGGAATCCAATTTTTACGGACTGGGCCACTTACGGAATGCCTTATATGTATACAGGGGAAATCTGATTCAACCTTAATCAATGTCATAGTCGAGACTGAGATAGCTAGGAAGTAGTGATACAAGTCAATATTAATGGACGGTAGTTTAGTCAATAGTACTGGGACAAGACCACAATGGAACAATACTGTTGTAGAAGCTAATGATAGGACAGATAGACCATAGACCAGTAGTGGCGGTGGAGCTATGGCGACAAGATGGAAGCGGTTGGTAAGTGTACATTAGACCTCATCGAGGGATTACTCATGGCCTCATACGACAAAAAAGGGGTGCCGAAGGCTATGTTTTCCAAAAAGGGGTGCCTGGGGATACGGCTGTTAAATACTGAAATGAGGATAAGAGTCGTAGTAAATTATACCTCATTGAGGGATTTTTAATGGTCCTCATAACCTCAAAATTCAATGAGGCTATGAGGGATAATAAATGAGGACTCATTGAGGGCTTTTACATAGCCCTCATGGCCTCATACGACAAAAAGGGGATTCTCCAGAAGGTATCCTCGATAGGTATCCTCGAATAATACAATACCAGGCCATAGGTATTCTCAAATACTGAAATGAGGCTAAGAGTCGTAGTAAATTATACCTCACTGAGGGATTTGTAATGGTCCTCATAACCTCAAAATTCAATGAGGCTGTGAGGGATAAAAAATGAGGACTCACTGAGGGCTTTTTACATAGCCCTCATGGCCTCATACGACAAAAAGGGATTCCACAGTCACAGGAGTTTTCCAAAATGGGATTCCATAGGATATACCTGTTAAATACTGAAATAAGGGTAAGAGTTGTGGTAAATTATACCTCATTGAGGGATTTTTCAAGGTCCTCATAACCTCAAAATTCAATGAGGGTATGAGGGATAATAAATGAGGACTCATTGAGGGATTTTACATAGCCCTCATGGCCTCATATGACAAAAAAGGAATGGCATAGCCACGGGTGTTTCCCAAAACTGGGATTCCATGGGATATGGCCATTGGATATAGGCTTTTATTATACACAAGGGAGATAACTCTGCATACAGATTACGGGGGATGAAGCAATCTGATTGTTTAGTTATATAAATGAAACAACAAGAGTACTTGGAATAGAGTCAGAACTAACAAGAATATACCAGAAATTGCTAAATATAGTAATAATAAGCAAAACTGTTCCAACGAATAGGCTCTTCTACGTTACTGGAGTATACTCTAGAACAAAGGAACATGCCTAGGTAGAGGAAAACTATTGCCTATATAGATAGAAGCGGAGAATTCTGGAAGAATTCGAAATAGTAAAAGTTGGGGTGAATTTTGGTGATTTGGAAAGATTGTCGGGTTGTTTGTGGTAATTAAATTTACTCTTCTACAATCGAACACACCCTCCGAACATACCCGTCCCATTGCAGAACAATTGGGTAACATAGCAACCACATGCTACCATAGAAACCAAGATGGCGGCCTCCAGTATACAAAATGGACGACGGAAACACGTATCACCCTAACAACACGCGCTGCGCATGCGCACTAACAACACGTATCGCTATGGAGATGACGTCACAACATGGCCGCTCACGCGGGTTACCATGACAACACAACATGGCGCCACTACGTCACGTGACATGACGTCACTTCCGAGGTCCCCCAAATATTCCCTCAAAACCACATCACATACTACTCGTTAGTCTTCCGAATTTCAAATTGACAAGCATACATAGAATGTAGTTGTTTAAAAAGAGTCCCAACAACTAATTTTACTACATGTCTTGAGTAAAGTTGGAACCCGCTCGTTGCCATCGCCCTGGTAACCAATCGGACCCTTAGCGCCAATGTGTTCTATGTGCCAACTGCCACATAGAACACATTGAAACTCGGGGGCACGCAATGTAAACAGTTAAAGATATATAATTTCTCAGGAACAATTGAATTTCATAAAATATACCGAAGTGGGAGACGAATAAAAGATTATATACCCAAACATGATTTTGGGGGAACTTAAAAAAATGTTTTTAATGATATTCAGATATTGTTACGTGACTTGCTAAATATCTGACGTCTGCGATCGAAAATCAAAACAACAAACAATTTGACAATGACTGACGTGACCTGTTTGTGGCACACTTTCCTGAGTTTGACTGTTGTCTTAAGCGAAAATTAAAAGTTTTTCGTTCACGTACTCATAGTTTTTATATTTTAATATTACAGCTGGATTAAATTATAAGAAATAACTGTTGTTTTCCTTCGGTTTATGTGATATAAACCGAAAATTTTCAGCACAAGCTTAATCATAACTCGCTACGCGAGTTATGAAGCTTGTGCTGAAAATTTTCGGTTTATATCGCATAAACCGAAGGAAAACAACAGTTTTTTCTTAAATAAGCGATATTTAGGATAAGAAGAAAAAAATGAAGAAGGCAGGAGCTGTGTAATTAATAGTGAAGTAAAATGTGAGATTTCGTTTCGCCATTGGGCGTGGGATCTACGATCATTTGGGTCGAAGAGGAAAAGGTCAGTATGTAGGCCTAGTATAGTTTATACTACTCAAAGTTTGCTCAACACCAAATATTTGACACATAATTGTTAAATTTGCTTGTGACATATTTGCGATATTTTTAGTGGATATGATTGAGGAATGTATTGACCCCCAGTGTTAACATTAGCACTCTTGACAGGCAGACTTTTCGTGACAGTCATGGAAAGCTTGTACCCTTTGATTTTCATGATGTTTTCGTGTACTGTCTACATATACATGACATGTGTAGGGTATTTAATCTTCATTTCAATACAAACCCTTGTGATTTAATGATTGAATATGGCAAATGTAAGAATACATTTGTCTGAAGCAGAAATGTGGCGGGCTGTAGGGATGGTGGAGCAAGGAGCTACCCATTGTCAGGTTAGTGAAGCCCTTGGTGTGCACCATACAGTGCTCACCAGAGCCTGGGCAAGATTTCAGCAGTATGGCACACCAGTGAGACGGCATGGTGGTGGCAGAGACGGGGCAACATCTGCAGATGAAAACCTGTTTTTGATCATTCAGGCCCGTAGGTCCAAGAATGGAACAACATCCCACAAAGGACCACCAGGAACCTAATTAGGAGCATGAGCAGGCGTTGTCAAGCTGTATTTAACAATAATAGGGCTCATACTCGATATTGAACCTGTACCAGTTCGCTCCGTCAACTTTTTGGCAAATTGAAAAATTTCCTCTTTTACCAATAATATCCATTTTCCATGGTTATCGTAATCAAAAGCTAAAAAATAATGTCAAACACAAACAAAATCTTAATTTCTGTACTTAAATCATTAAAGATATAATTAAATAAAAAGTATATACAGTTTCATCACAATATTTCAACTGAAACGTAAAACAGGTAGTTGGATATACTTTGTGCTTTGCAAACTTTGAGTAGTATAATATCCTGTAATTACAATTTAGTATCTTGTATTTACAAGTTAGTATTTTGTGATTACAAACCTACGCCGAGAGGGTTTCCTTCGGCACAGACCGCTTGGCCGAACAGTACTGATCCACAAACACCACTCGGCAAACGGCACAGCGGGAGTTCGAACCTACGCCGAGAGAGTTTCCTTCAGCACGGACCGCCTGTCCAAACTGTACCGATCCACAAACACACTCGGCAACCGGCTGAATGTTGTACTTGCTTATAGCAGGATGGCCGAGTGGGGTGCGTGGATAGTGTTGTTTCGCCCTGCGATTGGAGTCGAACGAAACTATCTCGGCGTGGGTTAAAATCCGCACAGCGCCATTTGCAATTGTGTTGTTGTTGTTGCTTTTTTCCATTAGTATCAGTTAGTTTGTTAAAAAAAACCCAGAACCTTGTCAGATTAAAACACTGCAGATTCTCAATTTGATATGGACATATCAGAGGAACAATGCGAAAGGAGATCTTCCATTAACTCTTTACCCAACGTAACGGCTAAAACCGGCCAACGCTATTCATAAAAATCGCCAATTAATTTTCATTACTTTTTTCATTTTTTCTCACAAAAACATAGGTTTTGACCCCCTCTTTGGAACGAGCTCGTCGAGATCGTTCCAATGAGGGGGCACAACCTATGTTTTCGAGAAAAAAATGAAAAAAAAATAGTTATACAAGAATTTTGTTTGCAAGTGACGCCTGCTTTTCATGTTAGGTAAAGGGTTAAAACAGCCTGTAAGAGGTGCTGCGTATCGTAGGCCTATGGGTTTAACTAAATCGACTTTAATGAGCGTATCTACCTTGACTATCTGTAACACGTGGGCAAATAGGTCTTTCTTGTGTCGTGTCGATAGGTAAGGTGTGAAACGCGTTCTCTTTGCAAATATAAAGTTCGCAAGATCGATAACCAAAATGTCCAAGTTGAAGTTTTCGTCCGTAACATGTTTTATTTTCTTTAAAAATGTTTTTCCATCGGAATAACGGCAGTTGTTTATATCTGATCTCGTCGTCGCTGTATCTGTTAGTATGATCGGTGAACGTTTATCATATCTCAAAACAGATGAGAGCCCCCAACTCCATTCATACACATAGAATACTGTTAACCCTTTACCCAACGTAACGGCCAAAACCGGCCAGCGCTATTCTCAAAAATCGCCAATTAATTTTCACTATTTTTTTCATTTTTTGTCTCAAAAACATAGGTTATGACCCCTCGTTGGAACGAGCTCGTCGAGCTCGTTCCAACGAGGGGTCATAACCTATGTTTTTGAGACAAAAAATGAAAAAAATTAGTTATTCAAGAATTTTTTTTGCAAGTGTCGTCTGCTTTTCACGTTAGGTAAAGGGTTAAAAGGTTATCAGTAATCCACTATTACCGAAATTACCGCCACAAAAAGCAGTAATTCTCAAATACTCCAAACTGCTTTTTCTCCAACAAACCATTCCCAAATGGAAATGTTAGGATAATTCCTTTGTTTAATTCTGAGAAAAACTTAAAATGTTTACGTTTGCAGAGTCAACCAATTAGCCTAATCTACCGGGTGACTAAAACTTACTCACGCGTTCTGTACATTCTGGAATTAAGCAAATTAAATTTTGAACTATACACCTGGAACTTAATTAAGCATCCCCTGTTTTTTTTCGCAGTGGTGTTAATAGAAACTTTAAGATGGCCAAAGGTGATTGTTTGTGGAAAGAATGATCTGTTGAAAATTAAAGTTAACACAATGATGAAAATATGCAGTATTTTAATGGCGGTAATTACACATATCTGTCACTAATGTTTTTGATGGAAAAATGTTCTCTCGACAAGTATGGTGCTGGAACGGTCCATGATGAAACAATGCCGGTAATTACTGACAAAAAATGTAACTTGAGATCTCCTGAACACAATAACAGTGTCTGACGTCAGTATCGAGTGTATCAACCACGTGCGCGGATGACAGCCTGAACCCTTCTCCTAATGCTACAAGTTAGCCTTCTGTTACGGTCCAGAGGTAACTGCTACCACTCCTCATGCAATGCAGCTTCCAAATCGGCCAAATCTATACAGGCGGATCCTTTGATTGCACACGATGCTCAAAAAAGTCCTAGATGTATTCAAAGGGATTCAAATCGGGGCTATTTGCAGGCCAAGGTAGTGCTGTAATAGCGTTGTTCTGGAGGAATGCTCTCATAGCATAGGAGAGATGTGGCCTTGCATTGTTGTCCATGAATACAGGGCGAGTAGCCAACGGGAGGTTGTCAAAATGAGGCGCGACAACCGGACTGAGAATGTCCCGGATGTACTGATGACCATTGAGATCCCCACGTACAGTCACCATACAGTCAAGATTTCAATCGTGAGAGGCATCCCCAGATCATTACTGATCCTCCACCATAAGGAACAGTAGGTCTGACGTTTCTGGTCAGGTAAACAGTATTTCTATGCCTCCACACTCTCATGAGACCATCTGTGACGTGAAGTAGGAACCTACTCTCGCCTGAGCAATGGATTCCCCTCCATGTCCTGAGATTCCAATGTTGTCATACCATACACCACTCCAAACGTAGTCGTTGATGCTTATCGGACAGAGCTGGACGCTTGATGGCCCATCTGGACCTTATACCCAGTGCTTTGAGACGCTTTCGGGCAGTCCTGTTGAACAAACGCTTGTTGGGGAGCCAAAGGCGTTTCAAAACCCCACTTGAAGCAAAGGGTTCACGCCTAACGAGGCGTCCCAGACTCCGATCTTCCAGAGGAAAGGTCTTGCAGGGTTGCCCAGGTCTTTCCTTAACATCGTTGGTTTGTTGATGTTTTCGGCCAAGTCTGTTGATGACAGAATGACTATAGCCAAGTTGCCTTCCAATAGCTTTGACTGATATGCCTGTCGCATGCATGCCAACGATTTGCCGTCTTAATGCCTCTGACAGTCTCCTTCTTGCCATGACAACATTTACTCATAAAAGAAGTGACAAATTTTCTTGTTTTATACCCTGATATTGCATGTGGATGATAGTGTTTTGTGGCATCCGTGAGTAGCATGTCTCACGTGGACGATGGGATGTGTTTGGGGCACGCTATCAACCAGAAGCATCATGTTTCACTAGATAAAACGTACTGCAAGCATAGCAATCATTAACACATAATAATCAGTAACAGCAACTTCACTGTCATGAAACATTTCAGGGGGTGCTTAATTAAATTCCAGATGTATATAATTCTGATTAACTGCTATTCCAAGGGGGCGCGGTGGCTCAGTAGGTAGAGGTGCAGGCTGCAAGCCGAGAGGTCCTCTGTTCGAATCCCACCTGCGGCAACCGCGTTGTGTCCTTGGGCAACACTTCACCCCCATTACCCATGTGGGGGCACGATGACGCCGTGTACTAAGGCGTACTGCACGTCGATGGTACGCCTGTCTTCAACCAATCTAAGCCTGCCTGTGCTGCAGTGTGGAGTTACGATGTTGGGGAGCTGGCAGCTGCTCGTCGTTGCTCGGTGGTTCTTTCCGGGTACTCCGGCTTCCTCCACCCGTAAAATTGTCACGGTCATGATTAGCAATTGTGCATAAATATGTGACCTTAAACATCAATAAATAAATAAATAAATAACTGCTATTCCATTGTCACCATCAAAGCATTATTTATTTATTTATTTATTTATTTATTTATTTATTTATTTATTTATTTATTTATTTATTTATATCTTGATGATATGGATGGATATGATGTAGATGGAGAGTTTTATCAGTCAGGTCATGAGCCATTACAATCGGGGACACTGAGTCAGGCATACACCTCATCCCCAATTATTTTTCAAAAAATTTCAACAAAACCATATCATGTGACCCCTCGTTGGAACGAGCTCGTTCCAACGAGGGGTCATATGATATGGTTTTGTTGAAATTTTTTGAAAAATTAAAAAAAAATGATATTTAAAATAATAAATTTTAATATCGTCTGCGTTGGGTAAAGGGTTAAACACCAATAAATAAATGATGATTTGATAGTGCCAATGGACTAGTAGTTAATCGGAGTTATATACACCTGGTGTTGCACGCGTAAATTTACGTGTTTTTACTTTTAAAACTTCACTGGGTTGTTTTTGTGCGCAGGGACATAACGCGTTGATCTGTCAGAGATTTATTTATATACACCTGGAATTTAATTAAGCACCCCCTGAAATGTTTCATGACAGTGAAGTTGCTGTTACTGATTACAGTCGGGGACTCTGAGCCAGGCATGTACCCCATCCCCAATTGGTCATCATTGGGAAGCACCAATAATAGCTGATTAGCCATTTACCCAACGAATCGCCCGCATCCGCCCACGTAATATGCAAATTCAGCAGTTGAAAAAATTATATTTTTCAAAAAATTTCAACAAAACATATCATGTGACCCCTCGTTGGAACGAGCTCGTCGAGCTTTTATTAGTTGACGTACCATGCAGATTGTAGAATTCGTGATTTTTAAGGGGAGGGCGGGGGATTGGGCGGGGTAAGCCCCCACGCCACATAGCCTACTCCACTGGTTCCTAGGTTTTAATATAAGCATTCAATCGTTTAGGGTGAGGGTACTAATAACTGGTATTTTGCCCTCTCAAACTAAGTAGACAACACGTCCCCTGAGTTCCAATGTGTTCTATGTGCCAGTAGGCCCCCCCCCCCCCCCCCCCCCCCCCGTAGGCCAGTAGGCTGCCAGTAGGCTGCCAGTAGGCACATAGAACACATTGGAACCCATGGGACGATTACAGCCTACTTACTAAATCCCTTTCTTTTTTCTTTTCTTTCATATATCGGAAACTGCCTTTCATCTGAATTAAAAGTTTCATTTGATAATTTTGATCAAACATGAGAGAGTTAAACAACTGAAATGTAACTGTTCAGTTTGCACCAATCGTGATTGCTTGTTGTGTGTGGTCAAACTAGACCCAATATTAAGATTCGATAATCTGGTGCCTTTATCGGTGATTGATGGTGTAGCGGTAGCAGTCTTTTCGTATTATGACGATTGTGGGTTCAGTCCTCGTTTTGTCAGGTTTGCGTTTTTAACAGCCAGGGTATTATGACAGTTTTACGGGTGGAGGAAGCCGGAGTACCAGGAGAGAACCACCGAGCAACGACGAGCAGCTGACAGCTTTCCAACATCGAAACTCTGAACTCTGCACTGCGGCACAGACAGGGTTAGATTGGTTGAAGACATACGCACCGTCGACGTGCAGTACGCCTTAGCACACAGCGTTGTCGTGCCCCCATGTAGGCAATCGGGGTAAAGTGCCTTGCCCAAGAACACAACGCATGTGCGCGAATCAGTCGCTGAAATGGTCACCCATCCAACTGCGAACTGCGCTCGACGTTGCTTAACTTCGGTGATCTGACGAGAACCGGTTACCGCGACGCTGATTCAGCGATCTGATATGATCCTCCTCTGCACGAATGCGATCGAGTTTGATTACCTCCTCTGTGCGAATGCGATCGAGTTTCCGATTCCGTGCCGATGAAACGATCTATTCGTTTCGGCGCCATTACCGGGTTATTGTTTTTACTGTTTTATATTTAGACAAAAACATGGACGATATCGAAACATGCGTTGACGCTTCGCGAGTCTTCAGATATCGATAATTAAAGGATAAAACATAGTTTGGATCAATAAACTCTGCCCAAATGTAAGGAAATATGTTTACTATCGAACGCAGCCGGTAATAAGGGAGAAAGCTTGATATATATTCCTATTTTCGAGTTTTGAGTTCCCATAAAAACTTGATGGGAACTTTTTCTACAGAATTGAATGGGAAGAATCTGAACGTAGAGGTTATAGGTATCACAGAACTAAATATTTTCCCACAGGCGACCATTATAACGTCCAGGCGGAAAAAATATGATTGCATCGCTTTAATTTTGGCATTCAAATATCTCTGTCAAGTATAGCCCTTCAGACAACTTTTTTGATATGAAAACAGAGGTCATGCAAGAAATAAGAGAGAAAAACTGACACAAAGGGAAGTACCGGTCAAGTGCGCATATTTTTCAGGGAATTCCCTACAAAAAACACACAAAAAGTAAATTGTATTTTTTAGGTCCAAAAATCATCAAATCACCCTCTTTTTTATCAGGAATATTGAACAATGATGCAAGATGTCAATAGAATGTTTCAAACGTTTATTGAAACAATATATTTTCCCAAGGCTGTTTATTTTTAGAGACTGCATCATTTCCGAGTGCAACATTTTAAGGCGGTTCACTCTAATTTCAATATTTAATTCCGCGATACCGGTAGCCACTACGTTCAGATCGCTGAACTGCCGCGACGCCACCGCGCCTCCGGAAATGTTTCAATGGGACAGAAAATGAGTGCCGACTAAAACTTATTTTAATTGATCAGTAAAATGATCTTTGAACGAAAAGATTTCAACTTTTGTACACAGTATATAAGAAAACATCAGAGATTTTTTTAACGGCACGTCAGTAGTAGTGTATGTTCCCCTTCACCCCCAGGTTTGGGGATCTCATCGGGGGATCTCATGTGACGTCATAGTCACGTGACCCAGTGGCGCCATGTTGGGTTGTCATGGTAACCCGCGTGAGCGGCCATGTTGTGACGTCATCTCCATAGTGATACGTGGTGTGAGTGCGCATGCGCAGCGCGTGTTGTTAAGGTGATACGTGTTTCCGTCGTCCATTTTGTATACTAGAGGCCGCCATCTTGGTTTCTATGGTAGCACGTGGTTGCTATGTTACCCAATTTTTCTGCAATAAGACGGGGTATGTTCGGAGGGTATGTTCGATTGAATCAGAGTATTTTCTGGAACGACTTCCCTGGATAATTACCACAAACAACCCGACAAGTTTTACTATTTCGAATTCTTCCAGAATTCTCTGCTTCTATCTATATATGCAATAGTTATCGTTGATCTGGCCATGTTCCTTTATTCTAGAGTATACTCCAGTAGCGTAGAAGAGCCTATCAGTTGGAACAGCTTTGCTTATTGTTACTATATTTAGCTATTTCTGGTCTATTCTTGTTAGTTCTGACCCTATTCCGTGTACTCTTGTTGTTGCATTTATATAACTAACCAATCAGATTGCTTGATTTCCCATAACCTGTACTTAATCGTATAGAGTTATCTCCCTTCTGTATAATAAAAGCCTATACCCAATGGCAATATCCCCCGGGCACCCCAATTTCGGCACCCCTTTTTGAAAAACATTTGACCTTCGGCACCCCTTTTTTGTCATATGTGACACAATGTGCCCTTGCACAAAGGCACATGCTTTATGTGCCGATATGTGCTTATGTGAAAAGGCACAATGTGACACAATGCGCCCTAGCACAAAGGCATATACGGGTATCTGAGGATACCTATGGCCCGGCATTGTATTATTTGAGGATACCTATCGAGGATACCTTTTATAGGATACTTATCTGAGGATACTATATAGGCTGTACATATCCCTATAGGTCTCTTGCTGGCCCTTAGTACTATTAATCCACCTGATGCTTTATGTTATCCTATGACTGGTATTGGTAGTATGCAATGCTAGGCATAGGGGTATTGTGGGTAGGGGTACTGCCTGGTCGTTTAGAACGGTACTATAGTATGGCGGTATATACACCTTTAGGCCCCTGTTAGTGCTTGGTACTATTAACCTACCGATTGCTTTGTTTTATTATATGGCTGGTATATGTAGTACGTTATGGTAGACCTAGTGATTTTGTGGGGGTGGGGGTAATGCTTGGTAGTTTAGAACGGTAATATAGCATAGGCTGTACATATCCCTGTAGGTCTCTTGCTGGCCCTTGGTACTACTGATCCACCAGGTGCTTCATATTATTGAGCGGTATTCTGGGGTGGGGTCAATGCCTGGTAATACAGAATGACAGCAGAGTATGGTTGGTATATTCCCCTATAGGTCCCATCCTAACCGTTGATAGTATTAACCTACCAAATGCTTTGTATCATCCTGTTACTGGTAAGGTGGTACGTAATACCAGTAGTTCCTACCTTATTCCGAGTACTCTTGTTGTTTCATTTATCTAGATCATTTTTATAAGTTATAATTAACCAATTAGATTGCTTGATTTCCCATAACCCGTACTTAATCGTACAGGGTTATCTCCCTTCTGTATAATAAAAGCCTATATCAATGGCAATATCCCCGGGCACCCCAATTTCGGCACCCCTTTTTTGAAAAGCATAGAAGCATATAAAGCAATGCTGGCTTTGGGGGTAAAAACATGCCATTTTGGGTAAATTTTGAGTAAAAAAGACCAATTTTCAGTACATTTGCAGTAAACAACAGATTCTTTCTGTTTGTTTGGATTTTTGTTGTTGTTACACTGTCGGAAAATTTTCGGTCTGTCGGAAAATTTTGGGCTTGCCCCTCCGCCAGCGAAAAGCTATCTACGCCACTGCCAAAGAAGTGACGACCATTTCCTCAGAACTACAGGGCAGGCCAATTGTATACAGATGGGTCCCTCCTATCATTGGGGTACACTGGTTCTGCTGGTTAGGTCTGTGATTTTCAGAAGCCTAGTGAGCCGCGGGAAATGCGCGGAGTGCTGAGAGGAATATGCTGATGGTTCATTGCTAACCCTGCTTGTACCGTGTATTCTTCTTTCTCAGTATTCTCGGGACAATGCACAACCGTGAAATGTGGACCTTTAACCCCTTCGCTACTTCGCGAATTGATAATATCCTGTGCAGTAAAGTTTTTTGACTGAAATTGGGTTAAAGGGAATTTATTTATTATTTATTGGTGTTTAAGGTCACATACTTATGCACAATGGCTAATCGTGACCGTGACAGTTTTACGGGTGGAGGAAGCCGGAGTACCCGGAGAGAACCACCGAGCAACGACGAGCAGCTGTCAGCTCTCCAACATCGTAACTCTGAACTCTGCACCGCAGCACAGGCAGGGTTAGATTGGTTGAAGACATGCGCACCATCGACGTGCAGTACGCCTCAGTACACAGCGTCATCGTGCCCCCATGTAGGCAATCGGGGTGAAGTGTCCTGCCCAAGGACACAACGCGGTTGCCGCAGGTGGGATTCGAACCGAGGACCTCTCGGCTTGCAGCCTGCACCTCTACCAACTGAGCCACCGCGCCCCCTAGGGTTAAAGGGGAAAAAACTGAAAACACCGGAGACGTAGATTTATTTGTAATGTTAAAGTTGTTAGTACATATTTGAACATAATGTAATAATCTCATCCAGGACCCTCCAGCTACCCACAGAGAAAGGATGTCTCGTCCAAGTGTCTTATCACTTGAATTTATTTTCCATTTGACTAACATTTTTGAGTCACACGAACCTTTGAATGGTATCAAGAAAGGTAACTTTATTTTTTTCGATTTATATTTGAATTTTTAGAACACCAGAAAGAAAACCCCCAATAATAACCGAACAAGTAGTCCAAACTGTGCCCCAAAGGACGTTAGATATTTTTTGTGTTTTGTCGTTCTGTGCCACAGAACGACAAAACAAAACAAAATATATAACGGCCTGTGATGCCAGGTTTTTTGATGTTTGATAATAATAATGTGCTGTTGTATCCATTCTCTGTATGTGGTATTTCCGTGCGGACTTACAGCACTGGATATCAAAATTAGGGTCCGTACTCAGTACGGACCTATAGCAGTGAAAGGGTTAACAACCGGGGACATCTCCATTTTTGAAAAAATGATTGAAGTCGTAATATTAAAAAATGAAAAAATGAGTTATTAAAGAATTTTGTTTGCAAATGTCGTCTGCTTTTCATGTTAAGTAAAGGGTTAAAGGTCCACACTTGACAGCTGTGTATTGATTATGACAGTGTTCACGCACACACTTCTACCGCACTAAGTTGCAGATTGCATTTTGGAGACCAGTGATGTGTTTTGAGACTGACTTTTCAGATGAGTCCAATTCTAAAGAGATTCACAGTATGGGAGGGATTACACACAGCTGAAAAAAAACACCACCGGTCGATTTTTCGGAACCAGTTGTGAGATGAATGCATCCCTGAAGTTGTCTTTTAGCAAGGTCTACCTTAGCAAGCACAATAATTATCAACTGGTATAGTACTGACTTTTTAGGTACTGTCGTAATGTAATGTCTTTGCCTTGTTAAAATTTATGAGAGAGTACATACGGGCACTCTCATTAATTATAAGAAAGTAAAGCCACACAGACTAAATAATACCACTTCAAAGATAATATTAAATACAACAGCAGAACATGAAGCCTTATGTTGAAGTATCTGTTCTCAAGAAAAAAGCACACGTTTGGTCTTCCAGCACCGAGCTTGTTAATTAGTGTTTGGGTGAACAATCAATGCTCGCGTACGCCATGTGTGGCTGCGAACACCCAGACATCCAGACCCCCTTCCCGTACGCCTATGACAGACTCTTCTGTATACAAATGTCCATGTGCACAGGTATATCTCCATGATATATAATGGACCTTTGATTTCCATTTAGCAAGGTCTCCCTTAACAAACCCAATTATTCGTAACTGGTATAGTACTGAATGTTTAGATATCTTCGGAATCTAAGATGGGTTTGCTTTGTGATCATATATGGGAGAGAGCATTTGGGTACTCTCTCATAAATTTTAAGAAAGTATAACCACATCAAATGCTTCCACTTCAAAGATAATATAACATCAACAGAATATGAAGCCTTAAGTTGAAGAACCCGTCCTTTAGAAAAAAAACACAACTTTGATCTAACAGCACCCAGTTTGTAATTAGTGGATCGGTGAACATCGACACTCTCAACCAAGGCGTTATGTCCTGCTGGAAATACTCACATACCCACGGCCCGTACGCTTTTGCCGTGCTCTTCTGTGTACAATTGTCCACGTGTACAGGTATATCGCCATGATAAACAATTGGTCTTTCAGTATTTTTTTTAAACTTATCTGTGGTAACTGAGATTACGACTTCACCCATTTTTTTAAAAATGGAGATTCCCCTCTTGTAAAAGGTCCACATTTCACTGTTGTGTATTGTCCACACACACAGTTGTGTTCTGGTTATGACACAGTGTCCACACACGCACTTCAACTGCACAAAGTGGCAGATGGTGTTTTGGAGACCACTATGTTTTGAGAATGAGACTTTTCAAATGAGCCCAAATCCAACGAGATTATATAGAGGTGAAAATCAGGGATTATATAGAGGTGAAAAAACACCATCATTTGTTCGGAACCAATTATGAGCTGAATGCATCGTTTAGGTTGTTTTCTAGCGAGGTCTCCCTTAGTAAACACTATTATTATTCACTGTTATAGTGCTCAGTTTTAGATACTGTCGTAATTTAATGTCTTTGCTTTGTTAACCCTTTACCTAACCTGAAAAGCAGACGACACTTGCAAAAATAATTCTTGAATAACTAATTTTTTTTCATTTTTGTCTCAAAAACATAGGTTATGACCCCTCCTTGGAACGAGCTCGACGAGCTCGTTCCAACGAGGGGTCATAACCTATGTTTTTGAGACAAAAAATGGAAAAAATAATGAAAATTAATTGGCGATTTTTTAGAATAGCGCTGGACGGTTTTGGCCGTTACGTTGGGTAAAGGGATAGAATTTATGAGAGAGTACATTCGGGCATTCTTATTAATTGTAAGAAAGTAAAGCCAGACAGACTAAATAATTTAACTTCAAAGATAATATAAATTAGAGAAACAGAATTTACTGCCACCAGTAAATTCAAGTCTGTGTGAAAAGGGTTAAAGTATCAGGAATAAACTATAAAAAAGAGAATTCATGGAGGCTTATTTTTCGGGAGTAAAATATTTTTGAACAAATCAAAAATTGGTTTTCGTTAGCAGTATTTACAGATATTCATACAGGAATCAACATTTTTATAAGAAACCAGAAATGGCATATATGTGACCAGCATTCAGAGGGTTTGATACACGAATCAGAAATGGACATTTTTGGCTCTGCCCACTAATTTGAGTGATGAAATACATTCATAAACTTTAGAAATGCATTAAGGTGTAATAAAATGCATTTCCCAGTCTTTCTGAATAATGCCTCCTTCAGAGGGTTAAAATATTCCCTTTAAATACTTCATTTTAATCCTTTAAAAGGGGGCGCAGTGGCTCAGTTGGCAGAGGTGCAGACTGCAAGGCATGAGGTCCCCATTCTGTCCTTGGGCAAGACACTTCACCCTATAGCCCACGTGGGTGCATGGTGGCGCTGTGTACTAAAGTGTACTGCACATCGATGGTGCACCCGTCTCCAACCAATGCTAACCCTGCTTGTGTGGAGTTAGTATGTGGGGGATCTGACACTTGCTCGTTGTTGCCCGGTGGTTCTTCCCAGGTACTCCGATTTCTTCCACCTGAAAAACTGTCGTGGTCATGATTAGCCACTGTGCAGAAATATGTGACATTAAACACCAATGAATAAATAATCCTCTAAAAAATGAGCTCAATCCAATAAAGGGACATAAGCTATGTTTTTAAAGCAAAAATGAAAAGATAAGTAAAAATGAATAGACGTTTCTGTGAATAATGTTGACCGGTTTTCGCCGTTATGTTGGCTAAAGGGTTAAGAATCCCTTACGTTGGAAGGCACACTTGAAAGGGCGTCCCATTCCACATAGAATTAAATGTTAAGAAAATAAAGTGAAAAACATTTAGTTTCTCAGCTGACAGTACCTGCTTTTGCACTCCGGAGGGATGGAACGGCACAAATCAGAGACATTCTCTTAATGACACTTTGGCACCAAAGGTTTCTGCACTCTCAGTGAGACCGAACCGAGCGCAGTGAAAGACTAAAGAACTCCTCTAACAAATGAGTTTTAAACAGTCATAGCACTAACACAGTTAACAGTACAGTCGACCATGTCAGTATTGCATTGTTACCGGCATCCTGACAGTTTTGTGATAGGTTTCAACAATTATTCAGTGCGGTTTTATGGAAAGGGTTAACTTTATTCTGGCTGAAATAAAATATGTGCAATCCACATGAAGTCTTGAGAGGGTTAAAAGATTAAACTGAATAAGATAGGTTTCAACAAATTTTACAATTATTCAGTGCAGTTTTATGGAAAGGGTTAACTTTATTCTGCCTGAAATAAAATATGTGCAACCCACATTGAAGTCTTGAGAGGGTTAAAAACATTGAACTGAATAAGATTGGTTTCAACAAATTTTACAATTATTCAGTGCAGTTTTATGGAAAGGGTTAACTTTATTCTGCCTGAAATAAAATATGTGCAATCCACATTGAAGTCTTGAGAGGGTTAAAAACATTGAAATGAAAAAGATAGGTTTCAACAAATTTTACAATTTTTGAGTGCAGTTTTATGGAAAGGGTTAACTTTATTCTGCCTGAAATAAAATATGTGTAATCCACATTGAAGTCTTGAGAGGGTTAAAAGCATTGAACTGAATAATTTATTTCCTTGCAAGGTAAAGGGTTTCTCTCAACTTAGTTCCAGGAACTTACATCCCATTATCATAACAAGTTTAGTAGATTATATTTCATTTCTTGACAGCTAACTCCAGTGGTGTTCACATTATCTCCAGTGTGAATAACATAGCATCCTATTGCTTGGAGAGATTTGCTGTATCAGGAAATTGGAGGCTGTGAAAGCCCTGTGGCCGATTAGGCCATACTCAGTGGCTCTTGCGACCTGAAAAACATAGGTGGTAAAGAACTTTTGACTGTCTACCAGTATGCCAAAAATCAGCGAGATAGGACGATTTGTTCACGCGTTCACGACAAGAAGACAGGAGAATAAGAAGAAGAAGAGGGAAGAAGAAGAAGAAGAAAAAAAAAAAGAAGAAAAAAAAAGAAAAAGAAACCGTACAAAAGCAATAGTCTGTGTGTTTCACATAGACTAAAAATATCGGCAGAACATGAAGCCTCATTTTGAAATATCTACGCTCTAGATAAAAAACAACTTCGGTCTTCCCGAATCCACCGAGTTAATTAGTGGGTCGGTGAACAATCAATGCTAGCGTACCACGGCGTCATGTGTGACTGTGAACACCCAGACCATCAACCCCCCCCCCCCCCCCCCCGGCCCGTACGCCTGACTCCTCTGTATACAATTGTTCGTGTGCACATATCGCAATGATACACAACTGGTCTTTCAGCATTTACTTTTCAATTTAGATGTGGTAACTGATATTAGGGTTTCAACTTTTTGTGTAAAATGGAGTTGTCCCCGGTTGATAAAGGTCCTCATTTGACGGATGTGTATTGATGTGCCTGTCCCTGATGATGTTACAGTGTCCATACACACATTTCTACCACACAGCGTGGTAGATGGTGTTTTGGAGACCAGTGATATACTTTGAGAATGAAAGAGTGTTTTCAGATGAGCCCAAAACCAACGAGATCGACAGGGCGGCAGGGATAACAAAAAGGTGAAAAACACCATCGTTTGCCCGGAACCAAATTATGAAATGAAGGCATCTTTTAAGCTGGTGTTTTTAGCAAAGTCCCCGTTAGCAAACACCATTACCATTAACTGGTATCGTTCTGAATGATTAGGCACTGTCGTAATTATACCTCAACTTTCTCAAAAAGTGGGTATACTGAATTGTATCTGTCCGTCCGTCCGTCCGTCCGCACTTCCATACGAGTCCGTCCAGTGCATAACTTCGATAATAGCCAACATTTGTCAATGAAATTTGATATGGATATTCAGTATGACAAGCACTTTCCGATGCATACAAACATACAAATTGATCTCCACACTACACATTCAAGAGTTAAGCCCCTTTGTTTTGTTTTTGTTTTTTTTATGGGGGGGGGGGGCTGTTTTTTTTCTAAATCTGTGAACAATCTGTGCTCGCGAACGACGGCATCATGTCTGGTCAACGCCGGACCAATAATTATTCCGACTTTGTAACAAATAAATTGGCATGAATATTGAGAAATGGAGATGCCACCTGTTATTAAAGGTTCACATTTGACGGTTGTATATTGATGTACACGACAACGGGGCGGCAGTGATTACACAGAGTTGAGGAACACTGTGATTTTTTCGAACCCATTTTAGTGATAAACGCTACGCTCAAATTGGTTTTTAACCAAAGTATCTTCCCTGAACACACATATTCCTAATTTGTGTGTGCTGGTGCCCGATCATGATAATTAGTGAATGGAGGTATGAGTATACCCATACTCATTATTTTCCATAATTAATCAGAAAGATGAATGTATACATACATCTTTCTGATTAAATTTGGAAAATTATGAGTTTGTTTTGGAGAACGTACTTTTTCAATCAGTGCATTTGTTTCGAAGGGGAGGGGGCTTAGTGACAACTGAAGGGACATCGTGTGGGGTAGTTTTACGGGTGGAGGAAGCCAGAATAGCAGGTGATAACCACCGAACCATGGCAATTAACTGCCAAACTTTCCAACTTACATAGCAGAAGTAGGGTTAGAAATAGTCCAGTGCAAATGTACCATAGCATTCGTTGTATTCTCTGCCCGCTCCCCACCCAGCTGCCAAAATCTGCAACTTACCCACCAGAAGCAGGGTTAGTATTGGCCGAAGGCATATTCACCATCGACATATGGTACGCCTGAGCACACAGTAGCTAAGCCGGAGGCTTATGCGGGCAATTGGGGCTAAGTAGCTTAACCAGACACACAACGCGACGTGTATCAAACGCACGACCTCTCGATCAAGTCTTGTGCCCTAAACAATAAACCAGTAAGGACCTTTTCGTCCATGTGGTTATGTGTGATGCACAACAGTATCGTCACGGACATTCTCGCTGCTTTGTGCCCAAAGTTTGATATTTTGTATGGTTATTTGGACACTTCACAATAGGAGGACAATGGCGGTGTTCGGATAGGAGCTGAATTTCTGTAGTGTAAACTTGTGGAAAACGAATCTGTTTTTTTTTAATTTGATGCTGATGGAGTGGTAGTGCAACCACGGGGATTGGGGTGGATGGGGGTGGCTTGCCATGACCGGGAAGGCACGTCAATACACAAACGTTAAATGGCGATCTTTCATAAACCGGAATGTTCCCGTTTTAAAAAGTGCTGGACTTCTATTCTCAAGTGCACTTTTGCTGCCAGGTCAATTCAGTCTAATGCAAGTTCGGCCCAAGTCACTTCGGAAAATCTAGTGAGTTCGGCCAAAACTTAGTCAGGTTCGCCTGAACGTGAGTTCGACCCACCCGAAAGTAAGTTCGGCATACAAATAATAATATATAATATTATAGGCTTTTTGGAACAGGTTTTACCAAAACGACCGAGTAAATGAGAATGGTGTTATGTGTAAGGAATGAGCATATTTTTGGTGAATTGCTGAGCCCTGAGAGCTATGGTTCTATGTTAATAACTACAGTTCGTCTTGTTACTCATAATGCATACTCACTGTAAGTTATTAATGCCTCCTCTGGTGCCTGAGGGGAATTTGCGTCCTGGCCAGAAGGCTTGGTTCTGACATTTTCTCTTATTGAAAGGCACAGAAATATGGAATATGCTTTGGTATGCTCATTTAGGTGGGCACATATTATAACCAGTGGCATGTGTCATTTTATTCCATTTGGATATCAGCGTGTTTATTGTATGTACGATTTGGAGTGATCAGTACGTTGTAAAACAAATCCCTCGTACAATGTTTGTTGCTGAATTCGCGTGGCTGAGAGCTGTAATTTTATTGGTTGTACTGTTATCCACTGCTATCCATTTGAGAACAATTTTTTTTTTTTTAATGAGCCTAAAGACAAAGGGAATCTGCACTATAACGGGTCTCCTGTGTATCATTTTGAAAATTAAATACTTTTGTTTCAGAATGAAAGGCTTTGACAACTGAAGCTATATCGTGTAGGGTAGTTTTACGAGTGGATGAAGCCAGAATAGGCGGACTGAACCACCGAGCAGCGGCGAGTAACTACCAAACCCATCAGCTTACCCACGCGGCAGAAACAGCGTTAGCACGAGTATGCGATACGCCTTAGCTAATAGCGATGCCGAGCACCTGACGACTCAATTGTGGTTACGTGTATTTCACAGGCACAACGCAGCGAATCTCGATTCCACCACTCTGTCATCCGTCTGGTGCTCTTGCCAATGGCCAACTACAGCCTCTTTTTCTCCCTGTAAACGGGCCCCAGCTATGTACACGTATAATGCGCATGCGTATCGTCGCGGTATTTCACACTGGTTATTTGGAGGCCTTTCAATTCAAATTTTGATAATGTTTTATGGTTAGCACGAAACATGAGAGTAGAAGTTCTAGATTAATAAAAAACCTGGACGTCCCTGGATATGGAAATTCTGCATTCAACTTGTGTATTGATGTGTCCCGCTGGTGACAAACCGTCCACACACACAGAAAAATATATATACACGCACACTATATAGCGATTGGTATTTGAGAGACAAGTAACTGTTTAGAGACTGAACGATTTTATACAGATAAGCCTAAACTCAATGTTGTCTACATGTCGGCAGGGATTACAGAGTTGAAGAAAAACCGTTGTTTTGTTCGGATCCGATTAAGGGACGAATGCAACAATCAACTTGCTTTTAGCTTGTCTTGGGATTCTTTTCGGACCATGTTCAACTTTGTTAAATATGCAGCCAACATGAGCATTTTTTCTGAATGCGGAGGTGCGTTAAGCCTAAACATAGCTTTGTATGTGGTATTCCTACCATGCGACTAAGATGCACCGTGCATAGGCCATCACTGACATATATCTGTGCGCGGATGCCCTTTTATTACTGTACAATCACGATAATTTTTGAGAAGATTCATCTCTCTTTTCTGTTAATAAACGGGCCCCTCTGTATATGGTTATGTACATTATAATCGCCATGATAATTTCTATTAGTTTTTCGTAGCCATTTTCGTCTTTTTTTTACTTCTTTTTTTTTTGTCCAGGCTTGATATTTTATGGTAAAATGGGGCACTTAAGTGCTACTTGGGAGACTAAGATTTCAGCATTTTCAAAATAAAAACCAACGAGATCGAAGGGGCGGCAGGGATTACGCAGGATTGAGGAGCACCGTCTTTTGTTTTAACCCAGTTAATTGATGAATGCAACCTTGAAGTTGCTTTTAGCAAGATATTATTCCCTCAACAACCGCTCACATTCTTAAAAACAAAAAAGGATGACATCAAGACCGTGACGATACTTAGCACTTGTGATGCCTTTATTTTCTAGGGTCACGATGATATTGTATGTGTCATTTCAAATACTGTGCATAATGAAAATTAGGCATAGTAAAAATACCCCAACATTGATGTGTGTAAACTGAATTGCTTGCATGATGCAGCGATTTCACATCAGCGATTGAGACCATTGTGATTCCAAATTATCTCCCTTGATGTGGGCAAACTCGAATCCACTTACCTCCCCTGATGGTCATTTGAAAATGTACATCGCCACCGAAAGAGAGTAAAATGTGTTGAAACTTTTCACAGAAGCACTTTATGTGCGGTGAAATTTACTAAATATATCATAATTAAAACATACGTTACGCTCTGTCTGAATTTCCGTATTTATGGTTTTAACCCTTTACCCAACGTAACGGCCAAAACCGGCCAGCGCGATTCTCAAAAATCGTCAATGAATTTTTATTATTTTTTCATTTTTTGTCTCAAAAACATAGGTTATGACCCCTCGTTGGAACGAGCTCGTCGAGCTCGTTCCAACGAGGGGTCATAACCTATGTTTCTGAGACAAAAAATGAAAAAAAAATTAGTTATTCAAGAATTTTTTTTGGAAGTGTCGTCTGCTTTTCATGTTAGGTAAAGGGTTAAAGAGATGAAACGTTGTGGAGTGTAAATTTTGCATTACAACGTGCAATTTATAAAACGACCTGGTGTTTCCAAATTGATATGCGTTCTCTTTTTTTCTTAATATTATACTTATGACACAAAAATGTCTCCCAAACACAGAATGGCGTTGTGTGGGTGTGAGTGTGTCTGTGTGTGACGAATGCACGAATGGTTTCGCGCGCCAAAGACGCGCAGGGACAGTTTAGGGGAAGCCCCTCTCGACCCTTCTTTGAGGTATTTAGATGAATTTCTTCAGAGATGCCGACCATGACAGGAAGCAACAGACGTCGAAAGGCCAAGGGATGAGGCTATGGTGTTCTTGGTGATGGTCTGGTTGAGATGTTATCCTCCCTCGGGTGAGGACCAGTGTGAGAGGGGCCCTCTGGACCAAGTTACTATCTCTCCCCGAGGGTGATGTTGTGTCTTTTTAAGGCAAGTATAGTCTGCCGCTTTTTAGGTATCGTTTCTGTCGCCTTCATTGGTAAGTATAGTCTGCCTCTGGCTTTGTTGAGTTGTCTTTTGTAAGAAGACTGTATTCACTGGAGTAAACCGAGACATGTATAAAATCAACGGCCCCTTCCGGGGTCCACCCAAAGAAAAGGCCGAACTTCCATGGTTCGGGGGGCAGGCATGCATGTTAACCTATTTGACCGGGGCCTGGGTGCGCACTAGTGGCGTTTACAAAAAGGTCAGGAGGGGGACGCAAGACAAACGCTCGCCTCCCCGGAGGTGGGTGACCACCTCTTTCAATGGAGTGAAGGATGATCAGAATCCATAATACCGTTACTAAATATCCATAGCGGTTATTATAGTTCCATAACGGTTATTAGGGGGGAGGGGAGAGAGAGAGAGAGAGGGAGAGAGAGAGAGAGAGAGAAGAAAGGTAAATTTTTTTAGAAATGGAAAAAGAGGAGTATTGGCCCAGTATTGGACGTTTAGTTTATTCGCACCCATCGACCTGCAGCTTATATGTTTAAACGTATTTGTTTTGGTTTTTCTAACTGCCATGCCTTTTCTTGTATTATGGTTGAGTAAATAAAGTATTATTATTATATTGTATAGTCTATAAAATTACTGGCAGTGGAGACGCCCAAATGGTCTATCATCACGTTGGATTTTCGAATCAATGACATCAAGATCCTTTTTTGCAGTTTTTTTTTTCGTCGGTACCGCTACCCCGGGAAAAGCAGTAGTGCTTGTTTACTGTGGTAAACAGTTTGTGCGTTACTTGTCAAATATGACCCGATAACGAACACCTGCTGTGGAATTCATTAAAAGTGGACAGCAGACTAGGTAGCTACAAACGATCAGGTAAACTTGACTTCCTATCAATGTTGCGGTCATAACCATTGATGCTGAAAGTGACCTTTTAAACACTTATGAATTAGACCAATTAGGGGTCTGTCGGTGGCCGAGTGGTGTGCGTGGTTCAGTATAGTTTCGGTTATAGGAGGTTGGTGCCGAAGGAAACTCCTTCGGCGTGGATTCGAACCCCCGCTATGTCATTGTAAACAAAACTAGCGTCCTTGATTCAATTGCTCGAGGAAATTTGATAGAGAAGTTCTCTCTGTATTTATTTATATTTATTTGTGTTCAAGGTCACATATTTCTGCACAATGGCTAATCATGACCACGGCAGTTTTACGGGTGGAGGAAGCCGGAGTACCCGGAGAGAAACACCGAGCAACTGTCAGCTCCCCAACATACGAACTCCACACAAGCAGAGTTAGCATTGGTTGAAAACAAGTGCACCACCGACGTACAGTACGCCTTAGTACACAACGCCACCGTGCCCCCACGTGGGCAATGGGAGTGAAGTGTCTTGCCCAAGGATTTGCCCAATCTCACTGATTTCCTTGCAAGTTGCAGTGCAGTAATCCAGCCAGTATGTAGAATTTTTCAATTGATGCAATAACTTGATGATTAATGAATAAATAAATTATTAGGAGTCAGTCCTTTTTTTCACCGAAACGGTCAAGATTCTTTTCTCGATTTTTGTGACTGAAGTAATTAGCAGCTTGTCAATAATTTCAGAGGCACCGGACATCACTCAAAGGGGGTAGGTGGTTGTTTCTTTGATCAATCTGGTAATTCCGAGTCATAGCCCCACAAGGACGATTTCAAGTCGTGTACCAGCAAGACGTCACTTCAGTCCGAAGACGAGGCATGCGGTTTTCTTCAATAGCAACAGGTGAAAACGATGCTTTGCAAGTTCAGCGTGGGTCGTCCAAGGTACTGTATAGAACTTCGAGTAAGTATCCACAAATTTTAAAACTATTTGAAGACCAGAAAATGTTCAAATAGCCAATACCAAGGACATGTCTATGGAAAATTTGAAAACGGCGATGCCAGTTGCGGCGTTGCCACACTTGGCCCACAGCACATGGCAGGAAGCTGCACGTTGTCCATACAGAAATTAGAATTTGGATGAGATTACTGATGCTTCCAATATGAAATAGGTGCTTCCCGTAAAGGTGTAGAATAGGAGACTTTTCGTGTTTTTTTTTTTTTTTGTAAAGGTGTAGAATAGGGGACTTTTCGTTTTTTAAAAAAAAAATAACGCCTTTTTCGTTATTTTTTCTCTGTTTTCTTAAGGGCCTATAATATAAGTAATGGAATTTTGTTTACTTTGAAATTCTCACCTCTCACATTCCTTAAATTCAGATTAAATATACACAAATTATACATCAAAATGAAGGTTGGGATATATAGAAGATGAAACACATAGGTAATCAACACATAGAGTCGACTGTAGGCACCACTGGTTCCTGGAAGTCTGCTACCGTATTCGCACCAGAACTGATAATAAAATGATATTTCATCAGAACAACTTGTGGCCAAATGTGCTTCATATATCCAAGAACAAAGCTAGGCATTCAAAACACTTTCGAATACAGCGATAGGTCTGCATTTTAGAAAAGGACAACACTGTCTGCATTTTTTATTGAGGATGGTTTCCATGCTCGACAGACATGTGCAAATCACTCGTTACCACGAATTTCCATCAAAAAACAAAATCGTAATTCTAAGAAATTTCAACAGGTATCAGGATACCTTGCATTGAATATGGCAACTGTGCAATCTCTATTGAATAACAGTATACTGTATGAAGGCGATCTTTTTCATTATTTGATTTTAGATGGCATTATTTTTACATGCTTTTTCTGTCCGAAGACGTCGACCGGAAATCAAAAGTATACTTATACGTAAACAAAAGCAAAGGCTTAGGAATTTTCCCCAATGCAGCTCTGTCGCCGTGTTTTGAAGAATTTTTATCCCCTAGCTTTGTTCTGGGATATGTAAAGCACATTTGGCCACAAGTTGTTTTCGTGAAGTATTATTCAATTATCAGTTCTGGTGCGAATACGGCAGCAGACTTCAAGGAACCAGTGGTGCCTACAGTCGATTCTATGAGTTGATTACACATGTGTTTCGTGTTCTATACATCTCAATCTTCATTTTGATGTACATTTTGTGTATATTTAATTTGAATTGAAGGAATATCAGAGGTGAGAATTTTCAAAATAAACACAATTTCATTACTTATATAGGCCCTTAAAGTAAACTATATTTTGAACAAAATGACACAAAATCACATACTTTTATCGTTTTTTTAAAGAAATATTAACGATTTTATTGTGACAGCGCCGTCGAACTCACTGCAATCGCTCCATTCCATTATCGCTATCACAGGGGGAGAGTTTAGTAATTGAAATCTCGGTGATAAACCCTGCCCCCTCACTAAACTGACCCTAGATCAAATTTTAGGGTCAGTCTAGTAAGGGCCAGGGTTAGCTTACCGATTAGCTCACCCTGGTCCTAACTGAACTGACCTTAAATCGAGGAACACGCACACAAGCGAAGCGCACCTGCTAAAATGCACACAAGCGAAGCGCACCTGCTATCATATAGAATGATTTCTCCCCTGTGACGTCACTCGTAACAACAGATGCTGCGAAATTTTCAGCGGTTGAAACAAATGGCAACTGAGAAACTAGCAATTCAACGGGATTTAAAATCTATTCTCTGACATGTTATAACATGATAGAGGTACCCAATTTTGTGTCATTTTGTTCAAAATATAGTTTACTTTAAGAAAACAGAGAAAAAGTAGCGAGAAAATCGTTATCTAAAAAAAAAAAACGAAAAGTCCCCTATTCTACACCTTTACCTTTTTTTTTTAAATAACGCTTTTCTGGCTATTTTTTCTGAGTTTTCTTGAGGGGGACGTCCAACCTAACTTTGGTCAAATTTCATGTAATTTTCTTTCAAGTCTAAAAAGGCCCAAAATGAATAACCCAATAAATTTTATACCAAAATGCTTGGTATGAAACATAGAACATGTGGAAACTAAAATTTGCCAAGGAACTGCTGCCATGTGTAATTATTACCACTTTGCAGGGCGTTTCCTACTGCATTAATGTCGATTTAACGGGCAATCATATCCTCTATTGCTCGGTAGTCACGTGATACGAGGGCCGCTAATGGAAAACAAAATTCATTATCGGCCCTCTTGTCACGTGACGTCTTTTAGAATTGAAAATTTAGAAATGAGGCGAGAACTCGCAAGGAAAAGTTGATGCTTTCGCCATGTTGCGGTCTTGTTGATCGACAGCAACAGAAACAAATGACACGTGGCCATGTTGTCAGTTGTAGCCATTTTCCATGGCAACTGATTCGTCATCTTTATTGCGTGCATTACCTCCCTCGCTGGAAGTGGAAGACGGAATTTTTTTAAACTCCCTCATCGTCTCGATGTAATCAGTTTCTACAATTAAATTTTGTGTCTTTTGATTGCTGGGATATCATTTTGGAAATGTGTAAAATTACAAATTACGTAGTGGTAATAATAGTAATAACATGATTGTTGTCGGGCATAATGGTTTGTGAGCGGCCCTGCATCGATGTTGAACAGCCCTTGGGCTTATTAATGGCCCTCGACTTCGTCTCGGGCCTTTAATAAACCCTCGGGCTGTTCAACATCGATGCAGGGCCGCTCACGAACCATAATGCCCTCCAAAATCATGTTATTGTTTAAATAGCACCACCTGAAAGTCTGCTATGGCATAAGTAAGAGAACAAAATTTTTACAATAAAATACCTCAAAATAAAATAACAGCTGTATTCTAGAAACATTGAAGTACATACTCGAAGAAATCTTTTCCTAATTCATGAAAGTAATGAAGATTGAGACCAAATGTTATAAGTGGAGTGCTCACTGATTGAAGGCAGACATTTTCTTTTATTTATGTTTTGATTTGGGGAGTTCAACAAAGGTCAACTTGAAGGAGTCCACCAGAAGAAGTATGGAAGGACAAAAGAGTATATAAAGATGTATGTATCACTGTGGTGGTTTGGAAAGAAAATACAATATTCTCCTTTGTAGAATGCACTGCAAAGTCATACATTGCTGTTGAATAAATATATTTACAAACCTCTTGCACTGTAACCCCTTTTATCCAATGCATCAATTTGATAGTGATTAAATTGTTAAATTTGTCTGGTTTATCAATAAGTATAATAGCTTTGTTTACTCTTGTACAGCAATATACTCCTGATATCTGTTGGAGAAGAAATAAGGGTAACTGTAACCTGTCACTGCAATAAACCATCTAATGTACTTAAAAGTACATTGTTATTCAAAACACATCAAATCAACCTTATATAACCATTATTGCATGTACTTTCCCCAAGGAGGCTTATTGGCATATTGAGATCAGAAGGGCACATCCAGAGGGTCTCACATATTTTTTTCAAGAACACAGTACACAAAGCAATCCCCAAAAGGTGACAAGTGAGCTCCATTTTACACAAAAAATTTCCTCTGTGGGGGGGGGGGGGGGGGGGGGGGGATCTCTTCCTTGTATGACGCTACTTCCGGCACTCAAGGCATATGCCTTTTTTCTCAAAGTTTAACTCTTTTTTCTTTTTGAAGATCCTGGCCACACATGTTCCAAACACTATCAGACAGGTAAACCTCCAAATAAGTGTATCTGCAAAAATCATGTTACATTGCAAAACATTGTTTTTAGACTTTTAATTTGGACCTTTCAAGCTTTTTACCTCCAACTATAACACTTAATTTATCGATTAATGGGTGAATAGAAAAGTCCTGCCATAATCAACATTTTGAGTTCCATAAGCTTTCATAACAGCTCTGATAAAAGTGTCAAACATCATATTGGTGGCTTCATACAGAATATTCATTAGGTTATTGCTTGATAAGTAATAGGAACGAAATCTTCACCAGAAATATTTTGTAGCAATACATTTGAGGGTATCAGCAGGCACTTTCCAACAAATTGTAACAAATCAACTGGTTATAAACAAAATTTTCTAACTCAAAAGAGTGAAAAAGTACCACAACTCTGAAAAAATGTGGGAAGAAACACATGCTACAGCAGCTACACAGGCATTGTTTTCCCATGATGCTCGATCACAACACCAAATATCCTTCAAATTGGAGTAGCTGTGGTTGAGATACAAGGGATAATGTTGGTACATGTAATGATGAATGGGTAAGACTAAGAGGACAGAGGTTACCACTGCACGGCCCCAGATGCACCTTTGATTTTACAACTTCCAGGTCTGGGGCATAATAATCGCAACACAGCCACCTTATCAATTCATAATTTCAGTAAAATAAAAGGAATTATCAATTTTAATTAATTTATAGATGATGGGAAATATTTGGCTTCTTTCGCCTTCTCTTACTATTAATTACCACAAACAAGATCAGTTTGATGCCGACAAACGAAACTGAACGCATGTGGTCTGGTTAAAAAGTAACTCGGCATGGATAATGAAGAAATTGCGAATATTTCGTGTATTTCATTTGTTTAAAAGCCAACTGCAGCTAATTTTGACCGCGGATTCGATAATTTGTTTCGGTTTTGACCACACGGTCATGCTGACAGCGGTTCTGTTTATTGTGATATGCAAATTGGGAGAGTTTCCGGTGAAGGAGATTTGTCACATTTGTCAGTGTAAAACGTTGACAAAAGACACTGATCAACGCTTGTGTTAGTATGGTTGGTTGCAAGAAAATACTAAATTCTCAGTATCGTCCAAACGCACCTTATTTAAAAGCACGAATGCATCATTTTCAACTCATGTTGAATCGGTCCTTTGCAGACTTCAAACACCGCCGCGACAAATTCCATGGTTACTAGGAAGTAAATAACTTCACTACCTTGGGGGAAATAAACACTCAATATAGTTCCAGGTCACTTGGAATATAGTTCGTGAAAAAGTGATTTCCGAAGCATGCTGCTTACTTTGTTTTGAATATTGCCTTATTAGTCGAGTTGTGACGAAGTCAAACTCGACTTATAGTTTGGTGAATGGCGGGCGGGCGTAAACAATTGGTTTCCGGATGATAACTTGATAGTGGTTCAACTCACATTCATTAAACTTCATACGTAGGTTGGTCTTGGTGGGAGGAAGAACCCTATTGATTTTGGAATGCTACGTCGAAGGTCAAGGTCACAGTGACCTTGAACATAGTAAATCTTAAACAATTGGTTTCCGGATGATAACTTGATAATGGTTCAACTCACATTCATGAAACTTCATAGGTAGATTGGCCTTGGTGAGGGGAAGAACCCTATTGATTTTGGACTCGCTACGTCAAAGGTCAAGGTCACAGTGACCTTTAACATAGTATATCGCAACAATTGGTTTCCGGATGATAACTTGATAGTGGTTCAACCTAGAGTCATGAAACTTCATAGGTGTGTTGGCCTTGGTGCGAGGAAGAACCCTATTGATCTTGGACTCACTAGGTCAAAGGTCAAGGTCACAGTGACCTTGAACATAGTATATCGCAACAATTGGTTTCCGGATGATAACTTGATAGTGGTTCAACCTAGAGTCATGAAACTTCATAGGTATGTTGGCCTTGGTGCGAGGAAGAACCCTATTGATCTTGGACTCACCAGGTCAAAGGTCAAGGTCACAGTGACCTTGAACATAGTATATCGCAACAATTGGTTTCCGGATGATAACTTGATAGTGGTTCAACCTAGAGCCATGAAACTTTACAGGCGTGTTGGCCTTGGTGCGAGGAAGAACCCTATTGATGTTGGACTCACCAGGTCAAAGGTCAAGGTCACAGTGACCTTGAACATAGTATATCGCAACAATTGGTTTCCGGATGAGAACTTGATAGTGGTTCAACCTAGAGTCATGAAACTTCATAGGTGTGTTGGCCTTGGTGCGAGGAAGAACCCTATTGACCTTGGACTCGCCAGGTCAAAGGTCAAGGTCACAACTCGACATTGGATCTGTGATCCTGAGCGGGATTTTTTTATGTGTATCGTCCCGATTTTATACACTCGGTTATTTTTTTACAGGTGGTTCATGTCTTTCTAGTGCACAATAATTCCGATTTTTTGTCAACAAAAAAGTTCAGACAGCCTGTAAACACGAGAGGGAATTTCGAACCATATTTTGCAGTTATGACATTAACAGCTCAAGTATTTGCTATCACCTGTTTGCAAATCCGTTCATACACTGTCTCGACCAAATAAAGGGCGTGATCATGTCCTTGCATTCTTACGATTGCCCAAATTGATTATTTCTGCAAGAACCACATCGTAATCAAATGACTGGAATAAACATCATTGAAACATGGCCACATCAGGAACATTCAAAATTTGTGTTGGTGTTATTACATTCAAACATCAAAACCCACCAGAGTGTGTGTCAAAAAAAATACTTTCTCCGAGTCTGTAGTATGTTATTATATTGAGGACAAGGCTTTCGAATTACTGATTATTTTGTGGTTTTACCAGTCCGTTACTTACGCCATTGGCAAATTAATCTTCAAAATCATAAAATTCACTTTTTTTCCTGAAATAAATTATATGTACCTTTTTCTATGCACTTTACTCATTATTTTGATATATAATTTGCCTTTCCTTTCATCTCTTATCTGTTTCTGAGGCATTGGGAAAAATGTCAACAAATTGACAAAAGTTAGGTTGGACGACCCCTTAAAGTAAACTATATTTTGAACAAAATGACACAAAATCACATACTTTTATCGTTTTTTTTTTCAAGAAATATTAACGATTTTATTCCGTCAACGCCATCGAACTCACTACAATCGCTCTGTTCCATTATCACTATCATAGGGTGAGAGTTTAGTAATTGAAATGTCGGCTGACAAACCCTGCCCCCTCACTAAACTGACCCTAGATCAAATTTTAGGGTCAGTCCAGTGAGGGCCAGGGTTAGCTTACCGATGAGTTCACCCTGGTCCTAACTGAACTGACTTTAAATCGAGAAGCACACACACAAGCGAAGCGCACCTGCTTACACGCACACAATGGAAGCAGACCTACTATCATATAGAATGATTTCTCCCCTGTGACGTCACTCGTAACAACGAATGAAAACAACAGATGCTGCGACATTTTCAGCGGATGAAACAAATGGCAATTGAGAAACTCGCAATTCAACGGGATTTAAAATCTATTCTCTTACATGTTAAAACATGATAGAGATACCTAATTTTGTGTCATTTTGTTCAAAATATAGTTTACTTTAAGAAAACGGGGAAAAAAATAGCGAGAAAATCGTTATTTAAAAAACCCCCCGAAAAGTCCCCTATTCTACACCTTTACCCCGTTTCCAAATGTACTGACTGCTGTGTAACATTTAAGGGGCTATATAAGTAATGGCATTTTGTTTATTTTGAAATTCTCACCTCTCATATTCCTTAAATTTCAGATTAAATATACACAAATGAAATTATACATCAAAATGAAGGTTGGGATGTATAGAACAAGAAACACATATGCAATCAACTCATAGAGTTGATAGCAGGCACCACTGGTTCCTGGAAGTCTATCGTATTCGTACCAGAACTGATAATAAAATAATATTTCGCTAGAACAACTGGTGGCCGAATGTGCTTCAGATATTCAATAACAAAGCAAGGCATTCAAAACACTTTCGAGTGCAGCGATAGTACTGCATTTTGGAAAAGGACAACACACTGCATTTTTTTATTGATGGTTTCCATGCCCGACAGTCATGCGCAAATCACTCGATACCACAAATTTCCATCGAAAAACAAAATCGTAATTCTAAGAAATTTTCTACAAGTGTCATGATATCTTGCAGTGAATATGGCAACTGTGCAATCTCTTTCTAATAACAGTATACTGTATGAACTTGAAGGCGATCTTTCTCATTATTTGATTTTAGACGGCATTGTATATATATGCCTTTTCCGTCCGATGACATTGATTGGAAATCGAAAGTAAATTTCTAATGTAAACAAAAGCAAAGGCTTTGGAATTTACCCCCATGCAGCTCTGTCGCCGTGTTTGAAGAATTTTGATCCCCTAACTTTGTTCTTGGATATGTAAAGCACATTTGGCCACAAGTTGTTTTCGTGAAATGTTATTAAATTATCAGTTCTGGTACGAATACGGTAGCAGACTTCCAGGAACCAGTGGTGTCTACGGTCGGCTCTAAGAGTTGATTACACATGTGTTTTGTGTTCTATACATCTCAATCTTCATTTTGATGTACATTTTGTGTATATTTAATTTGAATTGAAGGAATATCAGAGGTGAGAATTTCAAAATAAAATTTCATTACTTATATAGCCCCTTAAACAACCTGAATATTTTTCTTTTTTCTTTCTGCTTACTGACAGAAAATATATATTTACCAGATATCATGAAAAAGAAATATGGCTTTCGCAATAGGTATCCGGCTTATTCGGATCTTGGCTCTTTTGGACTTTGGCTTATTCGGAGCCTGGATTTTTCAGAAATCTGGCTCATTTGGACCTTGACTTCTTCGGACCTCCGGCTTTTTTCACCCTCTCAATTACATATTGATAATTATGACAAGAATTTTAGGAAATTTCAACTATTTTATTACATTTTATCCCAAACAGTCATACATAGAATAAAATCCAGGTTTTAATATTCAGTTATGAAAAGATAACAAGAACATAAAATATTTTTTGGACCTCCGGCTTTTTCGCCCCCCAACCAATTTACCCCCCCCCCCCCCCCCCCCCCCCCCCCCAATTACATATTGACTGTCATTTTAGATCCATTTTCCACCACTTGGAATGTAATTTGCGTTTCAGGTCGCCGTGAACAATCGTCTCATCTTCAACAGATTTAAAAAGAAGACACATAAAAGTGAAAAAAAAAAACAAAGGTAATTTGCATTTTCTAATTATTTTCAAATATTAACTTGCCGGGTAGTAATTGATGTGATATCAGGTGCTAAACTAAACAATAAAGTAAACTGTTTTAACAGGTGATCAGTTTAAAATTGTCAGGGACACCTGAGGCCCCTAAGGCCTGGGCTGACGTGGGGTTATTTAGTCCCGCTGATGAAGTTGCGGGAAAATTAGACCAACGTGGAGGGTCGGAATCCAAGTGTCGCGAACTCGGTGCAGGGAGCTGAGTTAGACCGACGCCGTGATTCCTTCTCTGCCAAATTGGCCTGAAATAGGTTCGATTTCCATTAGGTGTGATTCCTAATCACTTCAGGCTGTATAATGGAAAGAATAATTTAAAGTAACAACAATTCTTTTATTTACACATAAAAATAAATCCGTTTCAATATTTCAACAATCAACAATTCGATTCTTTTCACAGAAAATGGGTTGCTAGGGTTAAACAATTCTCAACAATCATATAGTCATTCTATAGCCCTGTACTGGCACTATAGTCTACACACTGGAAATGTTACTACCGTGAGCTCGCCATAAGAGCTTCACAAATCTGAAATGTTATCACTGTGAGCTCGCCATAAGAGCTTCACCCGCTTAGGCTCAAATGTCAACGTCTGTGCATAACTGTACCTCTGGCTGTCGGAGGGTTCCGACCAGCAATGTTCGTCATCTATAAAGCCACCGTGCTTCTGATTTGGGTCAGATATTGTCTACTCATACCTTATGTGCCTTTTGAAAGTCCTCCGTGAAAGTCCTATTGAAATATTCACCGTTCCTGGTTGAATTCATGATTCACAAATGCCCCTTTTTGTGCTAGGGCGAAATTGTCACTCACACCGATCTCCAGTTGGTATTACGATGCTTCGACAGCAAAACAAACTACTCAGGTCGCAATCAGTCTGATGCTTCAAAGGGTTAATACGCACAATACAATTAACCTACACTTCTGACTATTGCAGGCTGATACCTGCTACTCGACAATCTAAACTTTAACATTTCACCTGGGTGTTCCTTCTCAACGAAATTCGGCTCTTGTGGCCGCCTATCCACCTTAAGCTAAATCAATCATGGAATGCCCTCTCTGGCGATTCCAGTCTTTTCAGGGTCCTGTGATCGAAGGTACCCCTATGCCAGGAAACAGAGTCCGCCTGTCCTGGACTTCACCAACGTGTGTGTGACCCCAAGTGTGTGTCTAATGCTCTGCTCTTCAAGGTATATATACTTTTTACCCTAAACTATCAGGTGGACCGACGCTCATCTGTCCACCTGTCAAAACGGTAGGAGATGACGTATATCGAGGCAGAATCAATACAAGTCATCTCACGCGTGACTTAAGGGTGATTTCACTTGTCGAGAAAACCGATTCGTTCTTGCCATTATTGCTACCTAATGATAAGGTGACGATACGATAGACATTTCTATCGTTTTAGAATCTCGTTTCTCAATTGACCGTGATGATATCTTGCCACCAACCGATTACGGCTCTTAATACTTGCGACTACTGTATAAATTAAATGAGATTGGACCTTATCTAACATACCGTTTCTCCCCTGGGTCCCTGCGCTAAAGCTGGATATACACTACGTGTGTTTTTTTCCATGTCCAGCTTTACAGAGAAGTGAAATTCATGTGGGTTTTTCGCCTAGATGCGGAATATATTTTGAACTTACAATATCTTTAAATTTGAGGCCCCTTGCCCCTATATTTAGGCTGGCTTTGCCCTGACAAAAATGCTGAACAAACTGCACATCACCTCGATGTTTTGACAACTGCAGACAGTGTTGTCAAGCCATATTATTTCCAGGTATCACATGCTTTGTAGGGCTGCAACGATACGTCTCACTCACGATGCAATTTGTATCGCGATTTTTTTTCACGATACGATTTTGTCACGATACATTACATGCAGTACATTGAGAGTGAATTATCAGTAATAAAAGACCCACAAACTGCACAGAGTCCAACTTTCATTTGACCAGTAAGATTCAATCTCTTTTTTAGTGCTTGAGAAAGATAAGCAAGTTTCAGCCAATGGACCTCTGGGAGTCTGGGTTCAACTCTGAGGTGAGAGATCTGTTGCCTCAAACTATGCTTATAATTTAGACAGAGTTGATATTTTATTGAAATACAAATGAACAAGTGGAATCACAGGAGTCTGAAATTCTATCAGTATAGCTATAATTCACTTTCAATGTGATATTTACATTCCCAACATAATCCACTTCTGAAGGGGATTACGTTGGGAATGTAAACATCATGTTGAAAGTGAATTACAGCTATACTGATAGAATTTCAGACTCCTGTGGTGGAATTATAAGTTGGAAAAGCACAAAATAGACTTTTTGGGCCTGAAAATGCAACCTGCTGAATTCATCATGCCAACCTTCTGGAAGTGTATCGTTTGTATTGTGATACACATGAAACAATACGATATGCGTATCATGTACAAATGTATCGTGATGCATTGAAATCGTGATGAATCGTTGCAGCCCTAATGCTTTATCATTTTGCATTAAAATTTAGAGTGAAAAAGACAGCGAGGGGGGGGGGGGGGCCGAGTATGTGGGCGTAATCTGTGATAACACTGAAGGTTAAGCGTCAGGCATCTCAGACTTGGGTAACATTCGAGTGCATTGAACCATTGTAACGATTGACTTACACGCAGTCCGCCTCATTGTCATTTATCGACCCCCACAGAGCTCCCAAAACAAATTCACTGTCAGCCAGTTCATTAGCGAATTCCAAGATTTCCTAGGAAGCATTACTGCGCTGCCAGGAAAATTCATTATTGGAGGTGATTTCAATTTTCATATCGAGAAGAAAACTTCCAGTGATTCTTCTAAACTACATGATCTTATCAATTCAATGAATTTACGGCAACATGTTCGCGGCACTACCCATAAAGATGGCCACACATTAGATCTGCTGATCACCAGAGAATCCAAAGCGATCTTGTTAAAAATGTATTAATTGTTGATACTGCATTCTCTGACCATTTTGTGATTATCTTCGATTTGGCACTTTCTCGTCCCTCCCCTGTCCGGAAGAAAGTCACATACTGCAAGTACCGAAGTATTGACCTTGACAATTAACCAAGAGAAAAATATAGACATTTTTCCTAGAAAAAAAGATAGACAGCTCCCAACGTGTAGTAAAAAAAAAAAACAAGACCGAATCTTAACAGAAAAACAAAATGAGTCATAAATAAATGACTAAAGATTTAACAGTCCTTTTAAGGACTTTTTGTGCGGGTGTGTGGGTTTATCACGCCGTCATCTGTTCCCTCTGTAAGCAGACCAGATGGCCAAAGCTAAGCATCCAGTCTCTCTTATATGCTGATGGGTGACTCCCAGTTTCCAAAACCACATGTTGGTGGATTTTTCCTTTTTTTAACCATTATGGATAATATGCTGGGGCTGCTCCCAAACCAGTGACTGTTTGGGTTTCTTTTTCTTTTTCCTAAAACAACCATCAAACTGCGGTTTCAGTTTTACCATAAATATGCCCACGTTTCTAAGCAAACACAGAGCAGAATTCTTGTAGTTACGCACAATTCCTAGTTATCTTATAGTTTGAGGTGCTCGGGGATCTGAAACACTACCCTACTGCCAGTGCGAACACTCAAAGCAAATAAGATTATTGGCTCTCGCTTCCGACTCTCGTGGATTTATAAGCAAATAAAGTTATAATGCAAATAAAGTTATTCGGGTCGCAAAGGATTTAAATCCCACACCGTCCCTGCGTGCTTTCAGCACCCTGAAACTTTTCATTCATCAAGTACATGTATAACTCAAACCAAATAAGATTATTGGCCCTCGCTTACAACTCTCATGGATTCATAAGCAAATAAAGTTGAAATTTCCTAAATTCTTGTCATAATTATCAATATATAATTGAGGGGGTGAAAAAGCCGGAGATCCAAAAAGCTAAGGTCCGAATGAGCCGGAGGTCCGAAAAAGCCAAGGTCTGAATGAGCCGGAGGTCCGAATAAGCCAAGGTCCAAAAGAGCCAAGGTCCAAATAAGCCAACATTCTCGTAATATATGCAGCCTGTATGACAGTGTTTTGTTATTACCGGAACCGACCACGGCGAAAACGTAACTTGCTCACCCACTTGCTTGATTAAGGGGCTATATAATTATAAGTAATGGAATTTTGTTTATTTTGAAATTCTGGAATTTTGTTATTTTGAAATTCCCACCTCTGATATTCCTTAAACTCTAGTGCTCAAACGACAAGTGAATTCCAAAGTCGACTAGTCAATACCCAAAAGTCAAGTCGACTTCGACTAGTCATTGATGATAACTTGTCTCCATAACAGTGTTGGTGTTCCGGTAGAGTGCTGAAGGTCCAAATTTGGCTTCACTTGGGCATTCATATACAGCAACTTACTGGAACATTATTTTGTTAATGTGCTTCTAATTATGCCAAGAGTGAAATTATATAGTATTATTTAATTTTCCTTGTCGCGATTTATGGGAGAGTGCCTATAGGCACTCTCCCATAAATTGCAACAAGGCAAATTAATAACATATCCTGATAGCCCAGAATAATTCAGCACTCTACTAGTACCAGTTAAAACAAACTACTGTCACTACTAGTAAAATAGGACCCAGTCACCAATGCTTGGGGTGAAAGTCCTCTAAAATGAGCAACATGTAGATCAACGATTGACTAAACTTGACTTCATCTCCATGTTGTGTCACGATTAGCCATGGTGCATAAATATGTGACGTTAACCACCAACAAACAAACAAACAAACAAACTACTGTCACTACTATTAGATGGCGATAGATGTATACATTGATTGCCCAATATTGCTGTTCAAACTGTCTGTCAGTGGCACAGAAGGGATACTATTTACCTAAAAGCTTGAACTCCTCCGACTAGTCGACTGCTCAATTGAGAGTCGACTACTGGCTTGCCCAGAGTCGACATCGACTAGTCGACTAATCGTTTGAGTACTATTAAACTCAAATTAAATATACACAAATTATACACCAAAATGAAGGTTGGGTGATAGAGAACACGAAAAATATATGAAATCAACTCCAAGTTGACAGCAGGCACCACTGGTTCCTGAAAGTCTGCTACCGTATTCGTACCAGAACTGATAATAAAATAATATTTCCTGAGAACAACTTGTGACCAACTTTGCTTCAATATATGTGAGAGTGTTAACAGACACTCACGCATAAATTTTAACAGGGCAAAGACACATGAACAAATTTTGAAATAATTCAATCTACCAAAGAATTCCACTACATATTCCTCTACATGAAGTTGTGTTAGTGTTGCTGAAAGCTAATTTTTAAAATCTTTTTAGCGCATATGTATATATTTTCAGGAGATGGACAGGAGTTTTAGTGAGTTGAAAGTGGATACAGAAATACTGCTGCTTAACAAACCAGTATTTACCATCAGTTAAAGAAAGGTGATACAGGTAAGTTTTCTTGCACAGGCCTCTGAATCTTAGCAAATTCATAGTGGTAACGGATTAGCTCAAATCACAGGAATGACTTGGTCGTCAGTTTTGGTGGCATGATTTCCCTGATATGGAGTTTCTGATCCCCAATGTGGGAGACCTCCCTGACAGGGGTTTTGCCTCACAGATCCTCCCCATTCCCCTGGTGCCACCTCTGTTGGAGATTTTTAGCTCAACTTTGGCGAAGCCAAATTTGAGCTTATGCCATGGCCCATCGTCCGTCTGTCCGTCTATCCGTCTGTCCGCTAACAGTTGGATACGGCTCGGGCTAGAGGCCGTATTTATAAACCAATCTTTATGAAACTTCTTAGGTACCTTTGTTATGACCGTGGGACGAGAACGGGTGTTTTTGGGTGCGGTCTGAAATTCAAGATGGCTGCCAGCTGCCATTTTGTACCGACGATGCAGAAATCTGTTTTTTGTACAGAACTTCCATATGAAAGCTCTGATTTGAATAATTTTTTGTATGAATGTTTAGTACCATGGGATACATCACATATAATACGGGTTTTTTTCTCGTGCGTAAATTATGCAAATTAGACTAACATTGATGTTTTTTGGTGTTCTTTCAGCACTGTAAGTGCAAATGCCAATACGGCTCGGGCTACAGGCCGTATTTATGAACCGATCTTTACGAAACTCGTTGGGTACCTTTGTTATCACCATGGGACGAGAACGATTGTTTTTGGGTCCGGTCCGAAATTCAAGATGGCTGATGGCAGCCATTTTGTACAAAATTTGGTGCAATCAGATTTTTGCGCAGAACTTACATATGAAAGCGCTGATTTGAATAATTTTTTGTGTGAATGTTTAGTACCATGGGATACATCACATATAATACGGGTTTTTTTTCTCGTGCAGAAATTATGCAAATTAGATGAACTTTGATTTTTTCAGTGCTACTTGCACACAGTAAGTACACATGTCAATACGGCTCAGCCTAGAGTCTGTATTTATGAACCGATCTTCACGAAACGTCTTGGGATGAGAACGAGTGTTTTGGGGTGTGGTCCAAAATTCAAGATGGCCACCAGCAGCCATTTTGTACCAAAATTAGTGCAATCAGTCTTTTGTACAGAACTTCTGTATGAAAGTTCTGATTTGAATAAATTTTTGTATAAATGTTTAGTAACATGGAATACATCACATATAGTACAGGTTTTTTTCTCGTGCAGAAATTATGCAAATTAGATGAACTTTGATTTATTCAGTGCTACTTATACACTGTAAGTGCACTTGTCAATACGGCTCGGGCTAGAGGCTGTATTTATGAAACGATCTTCACAAAACTTCTTGGGTACCTTTGTTATCACCTTGGGACGAGAACGAGTGTTTCCGGGTGCAGTCCAAAATTCAAGATGGCTGCCAGTGGCCATTTCGTACCGAAATTAGGTCCAATCAGTTTTTTGTCACAACTTCTACACAGCTCATATTTGTGAACTGATCTTCACGAAACTTCTTGGGTACCTTTGTTTTCACCTTGGGACAGGAATGAGTGTGTTTTGGGGTGCCTTTGTTATCACTGTGCTATGAGAACAAATATTTTTTGGTTCAGTCAGTCCCACTCTGGGACTCAAAGATTTCTTTTCTAGTTTAGCATCTGACTGTCACCCACCTTTACAATACTTTACCTATACATTTGTTACAGGCAACGGTCAGTATTTATGTACAGACCGTTACAATACTTTATATGTACCTGTGTTATCAGGTCATTACCCAAATGTTTGTCATTGCTGTGTCGCATACTATACATGTACATGTCTGTCTTGACAAGTTGAGCTACAGTGTCATTGACACTTTCATTTTTCAATTCTGCTGCAAAGTGATATTCTGCATCCTGGCATTCCTGTGGCTTTGCAGTTTCCGGGCAAATCTTGGCTGCCTATGCAGAACACGCCATGCCCTGAATTATAAGATAGTTTTGATTTTACTTGGAAACTGTCTGTTGACCTGTACTGCTGCTGTAGCAATTAAAAGTTAAAATTGGTGCTTTGAAGGCCAATAAATATTCTGAGGCACTAGAGCTGTAGGTTAACCGAAACCGAACCGAGGTTTTTAGTTTTTTTAAAAACCGAAACCGTCAACATCCCGTAATCTTAAGATTTTTTGTTTTTTATTAAATACTCTCTTGCTGTAGAAATTCACAGAATGTAGCCATCCCAGAGTAGTGAGAGTACCCAGACACTGCCAATGGCAGTGTCTGGGTACTCTCACTACTCTGGTAAGGCTACATTCTGTGAATTTCCGACATTTCAGTTTACTTGTGTTTGCAGCTTTCCTCAAGTTGTGTGTAGGTGTCAGGCCTCGAAAAATGGCCAAGCACAATAAAAGTTCTATATATTTAGGTAATTATTATATTGGCCTTCCTGATTCTTCATGTATTATAGCTTATTTTGGGCATTCGTTGAGTTTCTCTCAATTTCACTGCCATTCAGTTATGACTCCGGACATAAGAATTAGTTTTATTGAATTTTGTTTGGCCTCATGAACAAACCGAAAACCGAACCGAACCGAGGTTTTACTCCACCTGAAAAACCAAATTAAATCATGAGCCCCCCCCCCCCCCCAAAAAAAAAAAAAAAAACACACAAAAAAAACCCACAAAACAAAACGAAAAACAAACATTCATTTTCACACAGTTATTATTACAGAAAGTTAATTGAATTGTACTGAATGCCAAAAACTGGTAGTAGAGTGCTAAATTATTTTTCAAGGGTGATTTGAAACGTGAGTAGTTTTTTCAAAGATACCATGCTACCCACAAGGGGAGTCTTAGTTTAGCAAGATTCTGTGCATAAATAATTGTTTTGTTACTATTTGTTGGAGAGTGCCTCACCAATAAATTGTAACAAAACAGTTTTATCTGAATTTTTTATCTACTGCTTCACAAACGACAAGTTAATGTACACATTGTAAAGCCACTAAAGTGGCTTTCAGCACTTTTCAATAAAGCCGTGATAGTGGCTTCTAGCACTCAACCTGTTTCTGTTAAATCTAAAAGCTTATATTGTTCCAAATTCATTTTTGAAATGAAAAAGTCAGGTGTTATTGATCATGTCCAGCTTTTCATGTTCTGCACACAGATTATTGATGTAAACAGAAGTTGTACGTGGAATGATCATGTAAAACATGTATTTTCCAAAGCATTGATTTGTCTTGTCATAATGAGGAATCTTTAACTTACTCTGAATAGAAACATCTTGGAGAAAAATTTTTTTTGCCTTTGTGAGGCCACTGCTGGAATATGCTGACACCATGTGGTCAAATTGTACAGATGCTAATTCTGACGAACTAGAAAGAATCCAAATAGCAGCTATTTTGACGACCAAAAATAATTTGTCTACCAGTGGAAGCATTTGTCTCTTAGGTACATTCAAAGCTTTGATGTTTTGAACCATCAGTGTAATAATCAAAATCGGGCATCAGTTGCGAACTTGCAAAGTTCGCAACTGACAACCAGTCTTGATTATTGCACTGACTGTTCAAAAGTTCAGAACATCAAAGCTTTGAATGTACCAAAAAGAGGATCGTCTTTGTTCTTTACTTGAGGTAGGTCAACTGTCTTGTAACTTCATTTTAACGACTTAAAGAGGGGGAGAGGGGTGGGGGTCATCTAGGTACGATTATTTGCGATGATTAATCAATTCCTAAATTCAAAAATCGTGACAGCCCAACTGAGGAACTGTATTTATTATTGTACTGACGGTTCAAAGTTCAGTACACTAAATCTTTGAATGTGCCCAAAAGAGGCTCATCTTCATTATTTACTTGAGGTCAACTGACTTGAACTTCATTTTTAATGACTTCAAAAAGAGAGAGGGGGGGGGGGGGGTCATCTAGGTATGATTAATCAATTATTTTCGATTATTTGTGACGATTAATTGATTCCTACATTCAAAAATCGTGACAGCCCTAGCTGGAAGCCCATATTTGGGCTTTACACTGAAGAGCAGGTGCCACAGGTTAATGTTTTCATATTCTGTAGTTTATGTTCCTCATTATATCTGAAAAGAAATTATTCAGTCTGAATGGATTTGCGTTGTTACAATTTATGTGAGAATGTCGACAGGCACTCTCAGTTAAATTGTAACAGGGCAAAGACACCTGAACAAATTTTGGCAACCAAAAATAATTCAGTCTACCAGTTAAAGAGTTCCACTACATACGAAGTTGTGTTACTGTTGCTGAAAGCTAATTTTGAAAACTTTTTAGCACATATGTATATATTTTCAGGAGATGGACAGGAGTTAGTGAGTTGAAAGTGGATACAGAAATACTGCTGCTTGACAAACCAGTATTTACCATCAGTTAAAGAAAGGTGATACAGGTAAGTTTTCTTGCAGGCCTCTGAATCTTGGCAAATTAATAGTGGTAATGGATTAGCTCAAATTACAGGAATGACTTGGTCGTCAGTTTTGGCGTCAGAATTTCCCTGACCAGGGGTTTCTGATCCCTAATGGATACAGAAATAAGTAAAAGCTGCAACTCTTCAGTAAAAACAGAAGTTGTTTATATTTTGACACACGTAGGGGAAATCTTAGTTCAAGAAGCTATAAACATTGATATGTTGTATACATAATCCTTACTTGGGTGTATTCAAGTATGTCAAAATAAAGTCCCACAGTTAATATTTGGACTCCATATATAGGCCTGAATTTTAACTTGGTGCAATAGAGGAAATAATCTTTAAGAATCTTCTTCAAATCCACATGTCAGAATCTTTGGATATTGGGTATACATAGACAAAACTACATGTATGTTTCAATGAGTCGTTTTGTATTCAATGAGTGAGATGTGCGTAGGAAGAAAACGTCGAGACCGAAGGTCGAGACGTTTTCTTTCTACGCACATCTGACGAATTGAATACAAAACGACTCATTGAAACATACATGTGGTTTTGTATTTATTACATGACCCAAGCACCTACTGACCTAATTTTCTTTTCTATCAACGGTGGTAAACACCATGCACTTTATGCAGTCGCATTGCATAAAAAAAGTCCCGGTTGGAACAGGTTGGTGTGCAATACGGAATTCTGTATTGCACAGCCGTATTGCACGCCGTCTTGCATAAGAGAGACTGCATGGGCATGTAATAAAACATTCTAAGGGAGGTCACATCTAGGTTTGTTCAAACCAAGTCCGTGGGTTAATATTTGGGCTCCCTATTGAAGCGTGAATTTTGCCTTATGGCAATATGAGTAATATCTTCTCCAGAAACACCAGTCAGAATTCTTTATTATATGGTATTCAGAATCCCTGTTTGTTCATCTTTAGTACATGGGTCAATAATTCGGCTCTCCAAGGGAGCCTGAATTTTAATTTAGTGCAATATGATGAATAAATCTGAATAATCTTTAAAAATCTTCTTCCTGAGATCCACGAGTCAGAACCTTGATATTTTGTATACAACACCCTTCAAGTTTGTTCAAGTTAAGTCCCAAGGCTGATATTTGGACCTCGTAGTTTTGCATTACTGAAAATCTTAGCATTATTTCTGTGGTAGCATCCCAATAGAAAAAAAATCATCCCTAATATGGACGACAGAATTATAAATAATTAAATAACTTTATGTCTCTTTAGTGTTAACTAGCCATAAATACTAATTAAATCCTTCTTTAATTAACTTCGGTCAGGTGTGCGCCTCAGGCTTCATGGGGCCTCTTGTTTGAAAGAGCCAGTGTCCATCCATGCTTTGGTTTCCTGATGATAACTTTAGTTATAGTTGACCAAATCAAATGAAATATGGTATATATGTGTATCATTTGTTTCGTATTCAACTATTTTTATATCGGGAATGGCAGGAAGACAGCCCTGTAGTGCAATAATGTAGTTGAGAATATTGTATGTTACTGTTACTATAAAATGTATTCTGTGTCTATACATGTTGTACTCCTGAATAAATTATTCTATTCTATTCTATCATAAAATACAGGTCACGTTCGAATCGGGGTGCAGTCCTACCATTTTAGCCAGAGTTATCACCCTTTTTCGACTTGGGAAAACTATTTTTATACTACAACCAATAGCCCAGACATAGCTGGTGCAACCTCAACATTATTAAGGGCCAAACACAAATTTTGAACCCCAATCCCCAAAATTTGCATACAACAGCAAAAAAAGTCCTATCTGGGATGAGAACGAGTGTTTTGGGGTGCGGTCCAAAATTCAAGATGGCCACCAGCAGCCATTTTGTACTTTAGTTAGTGAAATCAGTTTTTTGTAGAGAACTTCTGTATGAAAGTTCTGATTTGATTAAATTTTTGTATGAATGTTTAGCAACATGGAATACATCACATATAATACAGGTTTTTTTCTCGTGCAGAAATTATGCAAATTAGATGAACTTTGGTTTATTCAGTGCTACTTATACACAGTAAGTGCACGTGTCAATACGGCTCAGGGCTAGAGGCTGTATTTATGAACTGATTTTCACGAAACTTCTTGGGTACCTTTGTGATCACCTTGGGACGAGAACGAGTGTTTTGGGGTGTGGTCCAAAATTCAAGTTGGCTGCCAGTGGCCATTTTGTACCAAAATTAGATCCAATCAGTTTTTTGTACACAACTTCTATATGGCTCAAGCTAGAGGCCGTATTTATGAACCGATCTTTACGAAACTTCTTGGATACCTTTGTTATCACCGTGGGACGAGAACGAGTGGTTTTGGGTGCAGTCCGAAATTCAAGATGGCCACCAGCAGCCATTTTGTACCAAAATTAGTGCAATCAGTTTTTTGTACAGAATGTCTGTATGAAAGTTCTGATTTGAATAAATTTTTGAATGAATGTTTAATGGGACAAATAGTGAAAGGAACTCCCTACTCGCATCTTCATAACCATTGAACAGCTTATTAATATTCATAAGTTCTTAGTTCACAATGACAGTTTTGATGGAAATGTGGATCAGCTTGGCTTCACTTTTTATTTGTTTCTGAGACGAATAGAATAAATAAGCACTTCCTATAATGATTAATTCTATTATCCACAGGGAAAAACGTGAGATTACATAAACAGGCCAGGCATTTTCAGGCGAGCGATTTATTCGCTCGCCTACAGCTCGCCTTAAAAAAATTAAGGAGGGTGAAAACTAGCTCTCCTGGCCTTAGAAAATAATGACTACCATAACAGCCTATGCCTAAAACCCACATCTATTCAGATCTCTGTGCTATGTTACTGGTCTCTGTAAGATGGCTACATTGTCCCTCCCACACCTCCGGGCCTTGCCGATGCCCAGAGGTGCGGGAGGAAGAGTGTAGCTATCTCACAGAGACTACCTTGTTAGCCACGCCAAATAAAATGTATGAAGTCCACTAAGTAGAATTCATCAATAATAAATGCTCATTTTGAAACTTTTACCTTTTGTAATCGTGAGGAGGGCTAATTGCTCCCCTTGGCAATACGAGGGGAGCAATTTTTAGCCCTCCTGCATTTTTATTCCCCTGAAAAAAATTCGGGGGAATCTATCCGTGTAGTCGTCCGTCTGTCCGTTTGGGCGTAGACGGAATTCGTGTCCGCTCCATAACTTCTTACAGCCTTCAAGGATATTAATGATACTTGGTATTATTATTGCCCACAACTAGAGGGTGTGTCGCGAATAAGGTTGGAATGGCTATCAAGGCTTTTTTGGGGGGAATCAGCCACCCTTTGGTGGCCATCCTCTAGTTAAGGAGGCAGGCCAGCAGAAACAAATTTTTCAAAAGTATTCATTGCCTGAATTTGATGCACTCCCCAAATTTTCAAATTTCTGATACGGGTACACTTATTTATAACTAATACAGTGATCACTAGTTGAATGTCACAGTGACTTATACAACAGTTACTCGTAAAAGGCGGCATTTTAGCTGAAAATTTTAGGGGTGAGACTTATGCACTAACTGCACTACCCATACCAGAAAATGATGTAAAAAAATAATACAACTCGATTTTAACCGTTGCGACAACTTTCATTTTGGGTGTGGTTTAGACAACTATTGACAGGTGTTTGCACATGATCGAAAAAAAGGCCACCTACCGGTATTGACAGTTTGGGAAATGTAAGAAGTCAGTGTTGTGCGAGGCATTTTAGTTTTTAATAAAGAACGAATACTTACCTCATTTATCAACCCACACAGTTTATTAAAGACGATTTCCTGAAAGCAATTTCCAAACTAAATTTTTAGCTCAACTTTGGCGAAGCCAAATTTGAAGTATTGTCATGGCCTGTTGTCTGTCCGTTGTGCCGTCAACACGGCTCGGGCTTGAGGCCATATTTATGAACCGATCTTTACAAAACTTCTTGGGTACCTTTGTTATCACCGTGGGACGAGAACGAGTGTTTTGGGGACTGGTGTGAAATTCAAGATGGCCGCTGGCAGCCATTTTGTACAAAATTAGGTGCAGTTTGATTTTTGTGCAGAACTTCCATATGAAAGCTCTGATTTGAATAATGTTTTGTATGAATGTTTAGTACCATGGGATGCATCATATATAATAAGTGTTTTTTTCTCATGCATAACTTATGCAAATTAGACACACTTTGATTTCATTCAGTCTTTCAACACTGTAAATGCAAATGGTAATACGGCTCGGGCTAGAGACTGTATTTGTGAACTGATCTTTACGAATCTTCTTGGATATCTTTGTTATCACCGTGAGACGAGAATGAGTGCTTTGGGGTCTGGTCCGAAATTAAACATGTCCACTAGCAGCCTTTTGTACAAAATTTTGTGCAATCCGTTTTTTGCTCAGAACTTCTATATGAAAGCTCTGATTTGAATAAATTTTTGTGTGAATGTTTACTAACATGGGATGCATCACATATAATACTTATGTCCTATTCTTTAGACCATTTCAGTCACCTTATTATGATTTACTAGGGTTGAGGTGGTCACAACAAAACCCCTTTTTCTCTTATTCATTATTGTTGACTTGGTCACAACAAATACTGATTCCTGTCATATTCGTTATTGTTGACCTGGTCACAGCAAATACTAATTCCTGTCATATTCAAAGTTGAGCTACAGTGTCATTGACACTTTCATTTTGTGAATGCAGAAGTGTTTTTTTTGGAAATAAAACATAAGAAAATACAGTAAACTGCCATGTCTCCCAAGGATGTCTTGGAGGGCGACTTGAATTTCGCCCCTAATGTAAGCCAAGATGACTTACGGAATGACAATGAGACTTCTTCGCCATAGTCGCCCACTTGGCTGATCTCTGCACCCAGTGCGTAAATACCTTCAACCTATGTTGCCATATATACAATCATCATGCCAAAGAGTACAAAACTGTTTTTGAAAAAGAACAGACTGTGACACGTGGAAAGCGACTTGGTGTCAAGTTAAGAGAAAAATATCAATTCGTTCAATGCTGGGAAACCCGGGATTCCAGGGAAAGGGTTAAATTAATATTAATTAAACTTTTCATATGCAGATTGCAGATGTAATTTTTTCTTCACATCGAATTTACAGGAAACAGTTTTATTTCACTTCAAGTTCACTTGTTTGTTATTTAATATGTTTTAGTACTAACCTGTCCCAGTTTAATACTTAAGGTATGGAAAATATATATTGTGTTACAAAAACCGAAACCAAAATCCCGATTTTTTTTTTATCCAAAACCCAACCGAAACCAAACCAAGGGAAAACTTCAAACCGACCAGCTCTTACCAAAATGCAAATTGCTTGGAAATTATCATTCGGTGCCCAACCACTTGAACTCCCTCCCCTGCCTTGCATGCAGATAAGGATTGTTCTTGGCCCTTCTGGTATTGTCAACGCCAGCATCTCGGTTCAAACTTAGCAGCAAAATAGAGAGAATATGTGCCCAGTCAGTTCAAAGACTACCCCCTACACCATTGCCATTCTGCAAACACTCCATCGTACTGATGTATGTACCAATGCATGAAACATGGCCATGCATATATGCATTGTTTTTATTCCTTCCAGAACTTTATGATGAAAAATTATGGACTTCAAGGCTAATCCCCAAGGCATCACAGCTGATTATTAATCCCACCCAGACTTAATGATAAAAGTGTAGGGGTTGTTTCACCCTCACATTCCTGACCTGTGTATCCTTCCAACATATTTTCAATGTGAAAATAGATAAGTAGAGGAATTGTTCCCTGTCCTGTCCATATTTCCACGGAGCCCCCCCCCCCCCCCCCCTCAAACCATGACCACCCCAACCTTTCAAGATGCAGAACTTGTGTGACCATTTGGCATTTGTAGCTGCCTTTATTCCCAACCTGCTTGGAAAAATATTTTGTGCCCAGCCCTATTGAACACCAACCCCTGCCTTGCATGCAGTTCCTTGTCCTCCTTGTATTATCAACAGAGTTTCAGCTATGCAGCAATATAGATAGAAAATGTGTCAAGTCGGTTTAAAGAATCCTGCCACCCCACACTCCCCACCCCAACAGTGCCACCCAACATACACTCCACCGTACAGATGTACGATAAATGGTCATTGTTCTCTTCCTCTGAATTCCACGAAGAAAAGTTATGGTGCTATAAGCCTTATCCCCAACCGATTTTACTGATCTTCCCAACCCACCCAGACTTGTCAACAGAGGTGTAAGAGTTGTATTTTGCCTCTACCTTCCATACTTGCATATCTCCCAGCAAATGTTCAATGTTAAAGTTGAAACAGATAGGCAAAGGAAATGTTCCCAATGCGATCCAACTGCCTTCCCATCCTAGCTGGTCGAGATGCAGAACTTGTGTGACCAATTGTACCTGCATTGTTATCCCAACATACTTGAAAAGACAGCATTGTGTGGCCAGCCCCTTAAACTTGCATCCCTGACCTGCATCTACATGCACATGAGGATTGTTCCTTGTCCATCGTTCTTCTCCCTGAACTTCAAATAGAAATGTTATGGCATTACAACTCTTATCCTCAACTGGTATTGCTGAAATGATTCTCAAACTTAACTACAGAAGTGTAAGTGTTGTGTTTTGCCCTCTCCCCACTCCTGACTTTCCTGACACGCAAATTCCTAAAAAATGGTCAACTTGAACACAGGTCTGTGAAGGAAATGTCCCTAGACCTATCCAACCTCCCCCCCCCCCCCCTTCCCTCATTTGAGGTGCAGAATTTGAGTGACCATTTGTAGCCACTGTTTTCTCAACATGCTTGGAAAGATATTCTTGTGTGCCTGTGCCCAGCCAAGCACTCCCCCCCCCCCCCCCCCCCCATGCCTAGTTGGGAGAGAGAGATCTTTGGGCTGGTCACAGACACGCAATGTCCCCAAGCCTATCCAACCTCACTCCCAGCCCACCAAGGTTCGAAACCTCTGTGACCATCTGGCATTTGTAGCCATTGTTTTCCTGACATGCCTGGAAATATATTATGTGCCCCCCATCCCCCACCCTGTAACATTCATGTCAACAGTCTCTGTTGGAAACACAATAGAGCAAAGATGTGCACAGTCACTTCAAAAACCCTCTTCCTTCCCATTCTCCACCTCAGGCCTGCTGTGGTGTTTCCTGTGAACTCCAATGTAAGTAGAAGTCTTTTAAAGTGACAAAAGGATATTGTCATTATTATTGTAAAGTATATATATACTTTTTGTAGAACTGGAAGTAACTTGAATAAAATGTCTGTGCTCACAAATCCTTGAGTATGTTTTTTCTTTTTCCCATAACATGGAGAGTTTTTTAAGTGAAATAGATACATGCATATGGAAACAAAATGAAGAACTATTGAAAATATTTCAAGTATTTATTAAGAATATTATATGTACAAGTGTGTGTATATATAATTATCATACATATAAGTATATACATATATAAGTGTATAAAGATATATATAAGTATGTATTTATAAGTGTATTAAGATATATATATAAGTATATCAATGAATAGTATTTTATAACAAGAACATATTAAATGTATAAAGAACATCATATTATAAAGATATTACACAGAGAAACATAAGAGAATATTATTATTATTTTTTTTTTTTTTCTTTCGTTTTTTTTTTCGTCGCCCCACCCAATAAAAAAAAAATCCAGGTGGGGCTTCGGAAAGAAAAGAAGCTGACTTACTCAGACTGTCCCACCCAAGTGAGAAAACCTGGTGGCAACTGACTAAGACACAGTCCACACAAGATGACTCGGCATGCCTGAAGACAATTTAGTCCAACAGCTATGGCACTGCTGCTACACACGAGGAAATAATGTTTGAGGAGGTTTTCTAATCGCACTCTGGAAATGCATCTTTTAATGACAGCTGTCTCTGCACTAACAGGATAATCCTCTATTTAAAAAAAACATAAAATAGATTTCCCTATTAGTGCAGAGACATCTGTCATTAAAATATGCTTTTCCAGAGTGCAGGGGAATCCATCAATAAAAGGTGAATTTTAAGAAAACCCCCACAAACATCATGAACTCTTTAACAGTGCCATAGCTCTTGGGGGTAAAACATTCAGTCATGCTGGGTCAACTCATTTCATGTCTTTTGTTATTAATTTTCTACTCAAAGTTTGCCAAACACAAAGTATATCCAACTATCTGTTTTACGTTTTAGTTGAAATATTGTAATGAAAAGTGTATATATATTTTATTTAACTATATCTTTAATGATTTAAGTACAGAAATTAAGATTTTATTTGTGTTTGACATTATTTTTTAGCTCACCAACTTTAGTTGAGTGAGCTTATGGCATGGCTCGATCGGTCGGCATCAGCGTATGTGTCCAATAATGTCAAAGTTTCTGTTTAGGTCACTTACTCGCTCTATTCCCATATCATGTCTTTTATAATGCTGCTATATGATGATTATTATCATTTTACCATGATTTAACCCTTCATACCCTACATTTTAGACATTTTTCTTGACATTTTTAGTTGCGTTTAGTTTTCTGTTTAGCTCGGAATTTCATGTTTAACTTAGTGTTTAGGTCAGCTGCTGTGCTCCTTCTCTTCCCATGGCAATTATTTTCATCATACATGTTCCTCAGTATCATTGTTCCATGATTAACCCCTCATACATTGCATTTTAAACATTTTTCTTGAAATTTTTAGTTGCGCTTAGTTTTCTTTTTAGCTCGGAATTTCATGTTTAACTAAGTGTTTATGTCAGCTGCCAGTGACCGTTGGGAACGGCGAGCGATCGCACCATCGCGCTCCGCTTTTTCGTATACTGCGAGTAATTAGTCGCGCACGTTTATCTTCTGGTCGTGTTCAAAGCCTTCGTCGGAGAAGTGCAAAGTACAGAAGAACCTGTCATGAGCAGGGGTCAGCTGAGTGGGCGACTTGGGCGAAGAAGTCGCCTTGTCATTCCTCAAGTCGCCTTGGCTTACATTAGGGGTGAAATTCAAGTCGCCCTCCCAAACTTCCTTGGGAGACATGGCAGTTTACTGTATTTTCTTATGTTTTATTTTTTAAAAACACACACTTCCGCAAAAAACAGTAAACACGGTTGCTGTTAAATTCCGTCACACGGCTATGAAAATAGCCTAAACTAGCCCAATTTTATATTTCTGAAAAGAATTGCAATGGCGTAGTCGTTCGAACAATTCGCCCCAACTGATAGCAACCAGCACAAAATGGCTATTTAAAAACAAAGTACCAGACAACAACGAATCACACAAGACACGCATCGAGTTAATTAGAATTTATTAAAGTTAACCATCGTTTCAAAACAAAACAAATGTATTGGAGACAGTTCGTCCATATCGAAATTGCTTGCGGTTACGCTCTGTTCCACTGAAAAATTGGCTGCATTGAAATTCGCCCCGCAATTTGCATTGAATGTTTTTCTTTGAAAACTTGTGAAGTTTGTTGGAAGGGGGTTAAATGTAATAAGGCTACAATAGAAATCACAGGTATTTGGATGGATAAGAATGGCAGACATTCAAAGCACCAATCGCACGTGTCAGTGAAAGATGGTTGGCAGAAATTGTCAGTTTTCTGAACAGTGTATTATTAGTTTACCCAGCGCAGCCGGGAAGGGAGACAACTGAAATGTTTTGTCATTTACCAAAGAAATTAATTAACTCAAATTGTTAATAACGCTTAATTTACGAAGGATATCGAAAAATTTTTTAACTACGCTTTTCAACTCAGTTAGGGTATTCAGAAACCATGAATGACCCAGCTTCTTAAATGAACTTGAAATTTATTTTAAACACTTTAAATATTTTTTTAAAAAGAATATACCTTCTGTTACAGAGAAGAACACTCTCACCATGGGTCATACTAAATTTCAAATCCACATCGTTGAGGCAAATGCACGGTAACCTTAGTCATCACTGTTAGGCAAAGAGTTAGGGGGTATCCAGAAACCATGAACGACACAGTTTTTTGTAGGGTGGGGTGGGGGATTTTAACCTACATTCTGTTATGTAACCATCTTGACTTAGTTTTGTGTGTGTTTGTATAAACTTTTATTTATTTTTTTCTCCACAATTGTGTCCTCTATGTTCATTTATTTTGTCACGATGTCATATACGTTTTATGGTTTTTTTTTTCTGATTCCTCCTTCATGTCCACTGACTTCTCCCTCCTGGGTCCTGACTTCTCCCTAAAGTCTCTGAAGGGAGAAGTCACTTCTCCCTAAAATCAGCTGCCAGGCTGACCCCTGGTCATGAGCGACCACCCTTGGGACTTGCCAAAAATGGTCGTTAAAGACAGGTGGTCGCTGACGACAGGTTTACTGAGAAGGGGTGCATTTCGAGTTTCGCTTTCACGATGCTTGAAGAGAGAAACGAAATGCACCGATACTGGCGATAGCATACTTTAACCCCTCCACACAATCACATCTAAAAAAGAATTACCGAATGTGAAGACGTTTCGGCCCAATTTCTAAGACGTTTTGGCCTCTTAGGGCCGAAACGTCTCAAGGCCGAAACGTCATAAAACCAATTATTTTGGAAATCGCGCGTTATTAGGCCTACTGATTTCTCAACAGCAATCACCACCAATCCTCGTTATTCCACCTGGGGGCTAATTGGCCCGAGGCATTATTTTAAAAATCACTCTCCTAAAATTTTTCACTCTCGTAAAATCTAAAAGTCAGAGTGAATTTCCACTCTAATGCTCTCCCGCTCCCAACGGTCACTGAGCTGCTGTGCTCCTTTTCTTCCCACGGCACTTATATTCATCATACATGTTTCTCAGTATCATTGTTCCATGATTAACCCCTCATACCCTGCATTTTAAACATTTTTCTTGACATTTTTAGTTGCGTTTAGTTTTCTGTTTAGCTCAGAATTTCATGCTTAACTTAGTGTTTATGTCAGTTTCTGTGTTTTACTTTTAAGAGGTTGTGTTTAGGTCAGCTTTGTCACATGTTATGAGCCTGTTTGATACAGTTCTTGTGTTTGCCAAAGTTACTATCAAAGAGGAATGTTGGTGAGCTATAGGGCGTTGGCGTCCTTCTTGTTAGCTTTTGAATACGATAACCATGGAAAATGGATATTATTGGTAAAAGAGGAAAATTTTCAATTTGCCAAAAAGTTGACTGAGCGAACTGGTATGGGTTCAATATCGAGTATGACCCATTACTGTTAATTACAACTTGACAATGCCTTCTCATGCTCCCAATCAGGTTCCTGTTTGTCATTTGTGGGATGTTGTTCCATTCTTGGACCAGCATGGCACCAAGCCCCTTAACACTTCTTGGCTGAACTGGACGGGCTGAAATTGCAAGCTGCAACTCATTCCAGACATGTTCGATTGGATTGAGGTCATGGGATCTTGCTGGCCAGTCCATATGCTCAATCCCCTCCCTCTGTCGGTACTCCCCGACAGCATGGGCAACATGAGAACGGGCATTATCGTCCATTAGAATGAATCTATCACCCACTAAACCTGCATACAATCTGACGTGGACATCCAGGATCTCATCAATATACCGTTGTGCAGTCAATGTACCACGTTCAGGGTCACAGAGCTCTGTACTTCCATCCCTGCTGATGCTGCCCCATCTGTTATTAAAATTCTCTGATATCTGGCCATTTTCAATAAAGTTTCCCCATTAAAAATGTGTGTAGTGAAGAGCAGAATATTTAGGGATTTGCAGAGTCAAGATATTATGGCATTTACCATCTGCAATCGGTATGAGATCGCCACAATTTCCTGGCTGATCCAAGTCACTGGCCTTCAATCATGGTGCTGTACAACGTTGCATTGAGTACATGTATAAATACAAGAGGCCCCAAGGGGCCTTAATTGCTCACCTGCCAAAGTGGTTCAAAGAAGTATGCTTATGCAGGGTGACAAAGATAAGAGCTATTGATTTTCTTTTCATTTCCATCAAAAACTGTTGCTGTTAGCAACAATCTTTGAATTTATTGCATTTGTGCATCAACATTAGGCAAGACCCTTTGATTAGAGCTTTTGATTAGCATTCATTACTCAGACGTTGTGCACACACAATGCTGTTATGTTGAAATTTCATTAAATAACTTTGGTACCAATGATCTTCAATGTTAGATCTTTGTATACAGCATTTTTCCCACGTGTATTGATCTTCAAATGTTCAACCCTGATAAAAATGTACCACAATACACAGAGATAGCTGAGATACACCATGGTAATGAAGATATTTGGGTCAACCCCCCCCCCCCCCCCAAGTGTTTTGACCCATGTACCATGGTGTACCATCACTACAAGTGTATGATGGATAATTTTTATAAGAGTAGCTGGAACTAAAAGCACACACACATCAAATATTTTCCGCCCTGTCTGACAATTGGCAAAACAAGCGAAACTCGAATTAATATAAATCATGATTCAAAAACCACACAAAGACGTTGGTCTACAGTATGATGTCATAACCCAGACATCACAGCACAATAGAACAAAGTGGAGATAAAAAACCACACACAGGCGTTAGTCTACAGTATAATTTCATAACCCAGACATCACAGCACAATAGAACAAAGTGGAGATAAAAAAACACACACATACGTTAGTCTACAGTATGATTTCATGACCCAGACATCACAGCACAATAGAACAAAGTGGAGATAAAAAACCACACACATACGTTAGTCTACAGTATGATTTCATGTCCCAGACATCACAGCACAATAGAACAAACTGGAGATAAAAAACCACACAAAGACGTTAGTCTACAGTAAACCACACACAGACGTTAGTCTACAGTATGATGTCATGTCCCAGACATCACAGACGTTAGTCTACAGCATGATTTCATGACCCAGACATCACAGTACAATAGAACAAAGTGGAGAAAAAAAACCACACACAGACATTAGTCTACAGTATGATTTCATGACCCAGACATCACAGACGTTAGTCTACAGTATGATTTCATGACCCAGACATCACAGCACAATAGAACAAAGTGGAGATAAAAAAACACACACAGACGTTAGTCTGCAGTGTGATTTCATGACCCAGACATCATGGCACAATAGAACAAAGTGGAGATAAAAAACAAAAATAAAATCTTTTTTTCAATGGTAGATCTGTAATTTCTATGCAGCATGTATGTCACATGGTTGTCACGAACACGTTTTCAGTTTGTAAAATTCATTGTTCAATTTATTTATCTCCCATGATGTGTATCTGCAATGTTGCCTGCATTCCAGTTAAGATTGGAGAAACACATCAAGGGAGGTAAAAAGCTGAAAAATGAACATTGCATTTTAATACGTCCCGTGCCAATCCTTCTGTTGACCTTGCATGGGCACATGTTCACAACATATTGTTAATTACGATCTTCTGTCCCCCCAAATCTCAATTATTATTTTGGCTAATATCACCCAGCACGACGGATTGCCTGGGGGGTCTCAGAGATGCTGTGTACTTGTGCGTGCATGGTGCAGTTGTCTTCAACCAATGCTTACCCTGCTTGTGTGGAGTTAGTATGTTGGGAGTCTGACAGTTGCTCACCATTGCTCGGTTGTTCTCTGAGTACTCTGGCTTCCTCCACATGTAAAACTGTTTGACACAAGGCAACCCTTTCTGTCTAAAGTGCCGCTAAACCCAAATGAATAATTATGAGAACAGTCTCCGAACACTAAAAAGATGTGATCAGTTGGCCTATGTCACACTATTTTAGGACACCCAATTTTAAAACTCTTGTTAAAATGATAAATATATTTGTGTTTGTTCAAATCGAGCCTTTCATTTGAAACCTAGGTTTTATGTAAAACAAGTGCTGGTATACAGTAGAACACTGTAATAGGTACAATGGAAAAAGTTCAGATATAGTGTTTCTATTATGCATCTGGCAAAGAGCATGCTAAAATGATCCAAGTATTGTCATGCTGAGGAATTACACAAAGTACCTGGGAGCGCGGTGGCTCAGTAGGTAGAGGTGCAGGCTGCAAGCCGAGAGGTCCTCGGTTCGAATCCCACCTGCGGCAACCGCGTTGTGTCCTTGGATGATATTGGTGTGGATCTCGTCTGTACCATTCATGAAGATACTTTTGTGTTGAGAAGAGAGTTATTAACCCTTTACCTAACATAACGGCCAAAACCGGCCAGCGCTATTCTAAAAAATCGGCAGTTAATTTTCATTATTTTTTTCATTTTTTTTGTCTCAAAAACATAGGTTATGACCCCTCATTGGAACGAGCTCGACACAAAGTACTTAAGATGATATTGGTGTGGATCTCGTCTGTACCATTCATGAAGATACTTTTGTGTTGAGAAGAGAGTTTTAACCCTTTACCTAACGTAACGGCCAAAACCGGCCAGTGCTATTCTAAAAAATCGGCAGTTAATTTTCATTATTTTTTTCATTTTTTTTGTCTCAAAAACATAGGTTATGACCCCTCGTTGGAACGAGCTCATCGTCATGTTTTTGAGACAAAAAATGAAAAAAATGAGTTATTCAAGAATTATTTTTGCAAGTGTCGTCTGCTTTTCAGGTAGGTAAAGGGTTAATGCTCAAATCCTTAATTTGAATGATTGATACAGTAAACAGTTGAACCTAAAGTAGTGATGAACCAATAATCAAAACTTGCTATGAACTGATTACCGATTATTTCTCTGCTGATTCCGATGGTTGAAATGGAACACAAGAAAATCTGTTGGTGCCTGTTACACTGCAGAATTTTGTTGATAAATCACCAAGTACGAAAGCTTAATATGGCATAAGTTCTCAAAGTATACATGTTTAGTGCTGGGCAGTATTCGCCAAAATAATATTTATATTTTTGGGGGTGGGGGCGAAGATTGTTATTAACGATACAATTACACAATATTGTTCTCTTGTGAAGATTGTGTTTTATTCTGGTAAATAGTGTAAATACGGTTTTGTGTAAGAATACAATACACTTGGCCGTATTAACCATGTATATACTGAGCATACTTTGTGTCTTAACTCCTAGCACTCTGGTGGTATTTCAAAATTTTCGACATTGACCCCCTATTGCCGTGGCATCATGAAATATTTAACAAATTATATATTGTTTGACAGAGCTCAATGAGCTCTGTCAAACAAGATATAATTTATTAAATTCTCAGTTGCACTGTGGGTAAAATTTGCTGGTGAAAACTTGGTATTTTGACAACAGTGTGCAGAGAGTTAATTGAATAATAACTTTGATGTTAATGTGTGTTATGAAGTTGTATGCCGCATGGTTTACAGATAAACACACATGTCAGAATTTATTATTTAATGTTCATATTTTATGTTGCCTCCCTTGATGTGTTTCTCCAATGTTTACATGTACGCTGCAATCAACACTGGAGAGAAACATCAAGTGAGGTAACTGAATTAAAAAAATGAATTTGACAAACCGCAAATGTGTTCGCGTAACAATCATCTATCATTGAAAAAAAAGAGTGGTTTTTTTTTTTAGCTTTTTCTCCAATTTTAATTTCTTACTGCATTGTGATGCTTGCATCATGAGGTACATGACTAGCAGCTGAATACATTTTTAGCTCAACGAAGGGAGCTTATCACTTGCCGTCTGCCGTGAACTTAACATTATCGACTTCTCCTCACAAACTACTGGACCAAATTGAACCAAATTTGGTGTGCATTTTTCTTATATGTCAATTCAAGTTTGTTCAAAAAAACATACTGCGCTCACTTGGGGCACCACAAGGTGCATTACCCTTGATACCACCCATAAATTTTTTCAAAAATTAAAAAAAATTCAGATCCACCAGTCAGAAACTTTTCATATTTGTTATACATCTTCTTGGGGAGGGGGCGGCAGATTTAAGATTGTTCAGATCAAGTTCCTGTTGTAAGATTTGGGCTCTCTATTGGAGCCCAAATTTTAACTTAGTGCAATATGTGGAATATTCTTTAAAAATCTTCTTCAGATCCACCAGTTGAAATCTTTCTGATATTTGGTGTACATCATCTCGGGGTGGGGGATGTTTCAGGGGGGTCAGATTCAAGTTTATTCAAATCGGGTCCCAAAGTTAGTATTTGGGCTCTCGATTGGAGCCCAAAGTTTAACTTTGTGCAATTCATGGAATATTCTTTAAAAATCTTCAGATTCACCAGTCAGAATCCTCTCATCTTTGGTGTGCATCATCTCTAGGGGGGGGGGGGGGGGGGGGGCAGATTCAAGTTTGTTCAAAACGGCTTCCTTGGTACATATTTGGGTGCCCTATGGGAGCCCGAATTAGTGCAATATGAGGAAATTTCTTTTAAAATCTTCTTCTTCAGATCCACAACTCAGAATTCTCTCATATTTGGTATACATCATCTCTAGAGGGGTCAGATTCAAGTTTGTTCAAATTGGGTCCCTGGTTTGAAAATTTTGGGTCTGGTTTGGACTTTTTTTTGGATCAAAATTCAAGAAAACATTTTTTATTTTTTATGCATTTTGTTAAATTTTGTGACGAAAAAAAAATTTAGCCTGAAAATTTTGGGTCCAGTTCCGACTGAAATTTTTTACCAAAATTTGGACATTTTTTTTCTGGTTTTTATGCATTTTGTTCAATTTTGAGACAGAAAAAGAAATCTAGCCTGAAAATTTTGTGTCCGGTTGGGAACGAAATTTTGGACCAAAATTCTGAATTTTTTTTATGCATTTTGTTCAATTTTGATAGACGGAAAAAAAGTTTTTTAGCCTGAAAATTTTGGGTCTGGTTCAGCCAGAAATTTTTGACCAAAATTTGGAGAAAATTTCTTCCGGTTTTTTATGCGATTTGTTAAATTTTGATACAAAAAAAAAAAATTTAGCCTGAAAATTTGAGGTCCGGTTCGGACTCCGAAATTTTGAAAAAAATTTGTTCTGGATTTTTTATGCATTTTGTTCAATTTTGAGATAAAAATTTTTTTTTATAGCCTGAAAATTTGAGGTCCAGTTCTGACTTTTTTAAAAAATCTTCTTTATACCCTGAGGTCAGAATGCTTTCATATTTGGTATACGTCTCTAGGAGGGTTAGATTCAAGTTTGTTCAAATTGGGTCTCTGGGTAAATGTCTGTTCAATCCAAGTCCCTGGGTTGGTATTTGGGCCCCTATGGGAGCCTGAATTTTAACTAAGTGTAATATGAGGGAATTTCTTTTAAAATCTTCTTCAGATCCACCAATCAGAATCCTGTCATATTTGGTATACAACATCTCTAGGGGGATCAGATTCAAGTTTGTTCAAATCGGGTCCATGGGTTAATATTTTGGCTCCCTATTTGAGCCAAAGTTTAACTTAGTGCAATGTGAGATGATTTTTTTAAAAACCTTCTTCAGATCCACTTGTCAAAATTCTTTCATATTTGGTATATGACATCTCAAGGGGAGGGGGAGGGGTCAGATTCAAGTTTGTTCAATTTGAATCTCTGGCTTAATATTTGGACTCTATGAGTGGAGGGTGGGGGAGGGATGTTAGGTTTGTTAAATTCATCCCTTTGTGTTTTTCCATAACATTTGCCTCTCATGACTACATTCCTTTATAGTGTTGATGAACCATGTCTAATTGAATGTGACCCCCAAATACTTCTTTGAACCACTTTGGCAGGTGAGCGATTAAGGCCCCTTGGGGCCTCTTGTATTTACACATGTACCCAATGCAACATTGTACAGACCATGATTGAAGGCCAGTGACTTGGATCAGCCGGGAAATTGTGGCGATCTCGTACCGATTGCAGATGGTAAATGCCATAATATCTTGGCTCTGCAAATCCCTAAATATTCTGCTCTTCACTACACTCACTTTTAATGGGGAAACTTTATTGAAAATGGCCAGATATCAGAGATTTTTAATAGTCAGTGTTAAATATAGACCTGGAATCTGATGGTTTTTAGCTGTTGTTGTCATAATCGGCCCATGCCTTGTAACCAGCTTGTGCCAATTCTGATTATCAGTTCATCACTAACCTAAAATAAGCCATGAATATAACTTTGATATTTTCAACTCTACAACTTCGCTAAAGAAGGATGGAGAAGATTTTATCTCAACTCAGTAAATCAACAACAAGCTTTCCCTTACCATACCCACTAACATACTCCCTCTACTCTCCCCTCCATCCCTGCAGACAAATTGATCTATTGAGCATTGTAGGCTCACTTGATCCTCTGGTGTTTCAGCTGCTCAATTTGTAAATTACGTGGGCAGATACAGACAATTGTTAGGTTAACCCTTTACCTAACATGAAAAGCAGACGACACTTGCAATAAAAATTCTTGAATAACTTATTTTTTCATTTTTTGTCTCAAAAACATAGGTTATGACCCCTCGTTGGAACGAGCTCAACGAGCTGGTTTCCACAAAGGGACATAACCTATGTTTTTGAGACAAAAAATGAAAAAATAATGAAAATTAACTGGCGATTATTGAGAATAGCGCTTGGCCGTTACGTTGGGTAGAGGATTAAGGGACAGTATTAACTCGTAGAGTGCAAAAAACGGTGATTTGTAATGCAAATATTTTTTTCAAGGGTGCCATACTACAAGCAAAAGGAACCCCAGTGTAGTAAGAATTTCTTGTGCCCCCGACTTGAAAAGTCGAGGGGTATCTAGCAGAGACCTCTGTTGGTCCGTCCACACCAACATTTTCCCTTGTATCTCAGCCACTGCTACCCCAAGTTGAATGATATTTGTTGTGATAGAGTAACATGGGGGAATGATACCTGTGTAGTGTGAGTTTCTTCCACACATTTTTTTCCAGAGTTATGGCTCTTTTTCACTCTTTCTACTTGAAAAATTTTTGCCGAGTTATGGGGATTGGCACATGTTTTGCATTGCCCTTCTTGTTCATAACTATTTTGTTAAAGTTCATTGGAGAGTATAATTGGTAATAAAATAATCTTGTTTGAACTTTTTTTTTTGTGTTTCCACCGCTGAGCAAACGAGGTAATGAAATACAGAGTATTCAGGAGAGTCTTGAACGTGGGTTTCTAGCCCTCATCCAGTTAATGGAGGAGAATGCAGCCATTTACCAGCCAAAAAAATATGCGGACAGTATGCCTACCAAAATTTTAGATACAGTAAAACCTGTCTTGAGAGACCACATCTACCAGGCACCGATTGGTTTTACTCTATAATGGACCTGCTATGGGAGACCACCTGTCTTGAGAGACCACCTGTCTTGAGAGACCACTGTGACCTGGTACCAACTTGTATTTTTATGCCATAATGGACCTGTCTTGAGATGCGTTTGATGCGCCGAAGGCGCGCAGGGACGATTTGGAGGACAAGCCCCTTTCGACCCTCGTTAGCTGTTTGTTGTTGTTGTAGGATGTCAAGGCGCGGTGGAGGAGGAAAAGGAAGGAGGGAGGTGGCTTAACCCTGTCTAGGCTTCTTCCGGCTCTTTTTCTTGGGTGGCGGTTGGCTTGGTGATATGGCTGGCGGTGGTGCAGAGTTTAGTGGCTGGATTGTGTCTAGTGTCTTTTTTTAATTTTCCCTGGACGCGCGGCTTTCGGCGACGGCTTGTTTCCCCAACTCAAGTTCTCGTTGGGCCAACTCTAATGCTCTCCTTATCCTTGGGTCTTTGATGGTGACTGCAGACTGAGGTGGCTGTATTTCTGTGATTGGCTCACCCGGGCTGTCCGGTTGAGAAGGAAGTGAGGGGTGGGAGGTGGTGAAAAGGCAACCTCCGGTTCCTCCTCAGTCTCCACCAGACGTTCCTCATCCAACAGTACCGGCCCAGGAGCTGGCAGTTGGTTGGAATCTAGGAAAAAATGGCACAGGAAAAAATGGCACACTTTATTGACACCCTAGGAAAAAATGGCACACAGGGGAGGAAAAAATGGCACAGGAAAAAATGGCACTCTTCCCTAATCAACCAGGAAAAAATGGCACAATTGGTAGGAAAAAATGGCACAATTGGTAGGAAAAATGGCACAAGCCATTTAAGTATAAAAACACAAAATTAACAACTTTTTTTTATTTCTGGACAAAAGAGGTGAAACAATAGCACAAAATAGCACAAATGTAGTCCATCATCAAAGCATGTAACCTTCATGGCACAATTTCAGGCCTCCTTTATTTGACTGTATTACCTCCATGCTTTTCAGTTCAGGTATTGCTGAGCCATCTAATTTCAAACTTATATAGCTGATCTACTCAGTTATTTTAAAGACTGAGGGTTGATACAAAAACAAAGTGATGAGGTGTGGAAAGTGTTGTTCATTTGAAGTTAGAGACATAAAATACAACTCAGCTTGCTGTCTGTGTACACTGTAATAACAGTAATTGTGTTGCACAATACTTTAAGCTTACATTCAAGCCAACTAAACACCAAGCTTAATGTACCATATGGCAGTGTGTATAAAACAATATATATTATCATACCCAGTTTAATATTCCACTTTTCTTTGAAAAAAAACAAAAACAAACAATGATAATTTTTTGTGTGCCATTTTTCCTAGTATGTCAAAAAAGTGTGCCATTTTTTCCTAGGTAATTGGAAAAGTGTGCCATTTTTTCCTGTGCCATTTTTTCCGCCCCCCTCAAAAAACAGCATTTTTGGAGTGACATTTTTTCCTAGTAAGTCAAAAAAAGTGTGCCATTTTTTCCTGTGCCATTTTTTCCTGTGCCATTTTTTCAGGGCACCGTTGGTTGGGTGTACTAGTGGGACTAGGAGGGGAACTGGCAGCTGCCTCCAGGACCTCCATCCTCTCGGTCACCTCTTTCTTCCTATTCCGGAAGGCCTCCAGGCGCAGGGCGCTCCTGCGCTTGGTCGAAGGGCTTTTCTTTTTCTTCCTCTCTCTCTCTTCAGGGCCTCCGAGCCTCTTTGGGTGAGGACCAGTGGGAGAGGGGATCCTCTCTCCAAAGGTACTACCTCTCCCCGAAGAGGGTGGTGCGTTGTTCTCTTCAATGATGAAATCCAAGGTCAGTTGGACGCTCTTGCCTTTTTCCTGGATAGTCCAGGAGATTGGGCAAGAGACGCCCAGAGCTGATATGGCTTTCTCTAGTCTAGCTGGTATTTCCATGTCAGTCGAGATGCTCACGCTCTGAAGTCAGAAGAGTGAATGATCCTGGATTTTCTGGAATTGGAAATCCATTGTGGTTATACTAACATAATTAAAAGTATTAAAAGCTCTTAATTGGGTTTCAATTACTAACACATTAAAGATTGAGATGTTTTTATAAGATCCCTGTGAAAAGATTAGGATTATTGTTGAATAAACAATTTCATACACACCTGAAATGTGACAGATAGGAATAAAAATAAATTTGTGTTGAAAAACTTTTTGTAACAAATTGAAATGGACTGTCATAAAAATTATAAAAATAAATTAGTGTTGAAAATCTTCAATGAAGATTTTCAACACTAATTTATTTTTATAATTTTTATAACAGTCCATTTCAATTTGTTACAAAAACTTCATAAAAAAAGAACAACTACAAAGTAATTACAAAAATCCATTCTTCTCTATTTCTGAATTTTGTGGTTGGTTATTCACTGACTTGAGAAAACCTGAAATTTGTTATGAGAGACCACCTGTCTTGAGAGACCACTTTTGTGTGGCCCAAAGGGCGGTCTCTCAAAACAGGTTCTACTGTACCAGTAATAGAATACCAGTAGTTGTTGAAACAGAATGTTTGTTTATTGGACATCTTAAAACTGTTGTACACTCCTTTTCTTTGCAGCAATGAAAATAGAAAATAACAGATTAACATAAATAATGTTTGGATTTGAAGAAGAGTACAAGATACAGTGAGTATTCTTAATCATTTACTTACTTTATCTTGAAAACATCTTCCTTTATAAGGTATTCATCATTTTCAGCTCACCTGGCTAAATTTCCAGGGTAATTGTACTGATCACTTTCTGTCTGTCTGTATGTCTGTCTGTCTGTCTGTCTGTCTGTCCATACATCCTTAACTTTGTTATTGCATTCTCTGAAGCTACTAGACTGAATAGAACGGGTGATTTTGGGTGGCATTACTGCTCTTGAACTTAGTATTTTTACCATTTTCCAGTCTTTTTTATATGCCTGCATAATTTTTTATAACTTTTGGAAGTGCGGCATATTATGCACCATTCAACAAAGTCCTCAGGTTTTCCAGAGTTATGTCCCTTTTTCACTCTTTCGACTCAGATAATTTCTTAACTATTTTGTTAGAGTTCATTGGAGAGTGTCTCTTGGCACTCTCCAATAAATGGTAATAAAATAATTTTGTTATGAACTTTTTTTGTGTTTCCACCACTGAGCAAACGAGGTAATGAATACAGAGTATTCAGAAGAGCCTTGATAGTGGTTTCTAGTCCTCAATCAGTTAAGGAGGGGAATGCAGCCATTTACCAGCCCCAAAAATATGCGGACAGTATGCCTACCAAAATTTTAGATACCAGTAATAGAATGCCAGTAGTTGTTGAAGCAGAATGTTTGTTTAATAGAACATCTTAAAACTGTTGTACACTCCTTTTCTTTGCAGTAATGAAAATAGAAAATAAGAGATTAACATAAATAATGTTTGGATTTGAAGAAGAGTACAAAATACAGTGAGTATTCTTAACCATTTAATTACTTTATCTTCAAAACATCTTCCAAATTTGATATGAGGGCTTATTGGGTCTTAAGTACTTAATTTATGCCCCCCCCCCCCCCCCCCCCCAAATTTTCTCGTCACCCCATGGAAACCACAGAAGCTAAAAATAGAAAAAATTTAAAACGCCCATACCTCCAAAACTACCCAGCACTGAGAATTCTTATTTGGTGTGAAGCTTCCTTAGGACCAACAGAATGGAATGGTCCAAAAAAAATTGCTATCGGTTTTATCATAGGGTACTTTTTCGGAATGTTGGAAAAGTGCCAAGTCAGCATTTTTGAACACTGGGGGTAATTGGAAAAACATTTTAGATTTTTCTTCTCCCAAACCACTGCTCCAAAAGCTCTAATTTCACATATAACTTCTTTGGAAGATTGCTTCACATGTTTATTGAAATCCAATCCCTGAGTCCATATTTGGGCTCTCTATGGTAGCCCAAATGTTGAAATTAGTGCAGTATGAGGAATATTCTTTAAAAATCTTCTTTTTCAGATCCACCAATCAGAATCTTTTGATATTTGGTGTGCAGCATCCTTAGGGAGGTGAGATTCAAGTTTGTTAAAGCCAAGTCCCTGGATTCATATTTGGGCTTCCTGTGTACCAAAATTTCTATTTTCCGAACTGAGAGGCTGATTTGAACCAAATTTGACATGAGGGCTTATTGGGTCATAAGTACATAATTTATGCCAATAAAAATTTTCCCGTCGCCCCATGGGAACCGCAGGACCTAAAAATAGACAAAATTTAAAAACGCCCATATCTTCAAAACTACACAGAACTGAGAATATTTTTGTACTGTAACCAATGACCCAGACTTAGCTGGTGCTTAAATATTCAGGGCCAAAAACAAATTTTGCCCCCCAAATCCCCAAAATTTGCATCCAAATCCCCAAAACTGATGTCCTATATGTTCCTCCATACTTTTGCCTACTGCGCATGCGCAGTGTCGAGGAAGTACCGAAATTGGCGCCAAGCCTCTCTCTTTGTTTGGCCCTTCTGTTAGTGATATCTCACTGACTTCTTTGCTTATAAATCTCAGTTAAAATGATGCCAGACACAACACACATGATGGAAATGGTGGATCCAAGGATGCAATAAGAGGATGAGAGGAAGAAACAGTGGTTGGATGTGTTCAGGGCTGTAACTTATAATTTTTATTGTACATATTTTGAAATTTTTTTCTTGAAAATTTCTTGGGAGTTTAACATGGTTACAGAATATTTATTCTGTTTTCCCCATAGTTACGTCCTCGCCCTTGGGGTGTTGAGCCGTTTTTGGTCATGCATCTACCATCTGATGTATTGCAGTTTTTTCTGATGAAGATTCTGCTTTACATCGGATAGTTTTAAGAATCTGTTACTGACTTCGGGCAGTGTGTTTCAGTGGCTGGAGTCTTGTTTCCGGTTTTTGTAGACTTTTGTTTGCATTGACAACGGTTACTTTCTTTTAGTAATTCCTTGTCATCTATTAGGTTAGATATGTAGTCAGATACATTAATATACTCCGCAAGTGTAACCTTAATTTTTTAGTTTGTTTAAAATTGTTTGTCCACACTTAGGCTTTTTGGGGATCCATTTGGGCTCACTGTTCCTATTGGGAACTTGGGTTCATGTCAAAATTTTTCCCAAATTTTTTTTTTATGAATTATTTTTCGAAATTTTGTTATGGATTGTATTATTTTTATGTATCTTTGTAATATTGAGGGTTAGTGCGAGTACTACGGCTTAATAATATTTTATAATTATGAAAGAATATAGTTCAAATTGTAAATCGAGGAAGTCTTCCTCAGATTCTCATGCTCATTGTGTTTGCTGTAGTCATTGTACTCACACTAACTCTTGTTCAGTTTGTGCTGATTGGGATGACAAACGTGTGTCACGGTACATTGTTAGTGGTGAGAGATCGATGCCTGTTCTCTCACCACAAGGTCACTCTAGTTTTTCAGTTTCTTTTTCAGAGGAACAAGAACATGGTGATGTTTTCGTGATGTCGTCTGGAAGTGTGCTGCCGTCGTCGCAAATTAATGAAGAGCTAGCGGCAAAAGTGCTCAATGAAATTAGACAAGTGCCTTGGTCCCAAAAGGAATTTACGGCCTTGTTGCCAGCTAGCTCGACCGGCGGATCTATCACTCATCATATGGGTGGTGTGACGCTGGGTAAGTCTGTTCCGGTCCAGGAGAGGAAAAAGGGTGTTGCGAGCACTGTAATCTCAGATCACGCACACCCTGCAACGATGGAACGGAGGACGGAACAGAGGAAGCCAGTCAGTTCGGTAGTTAGCTCGTTCAGGTCATCCCGAACCGCGAGCGAGAGAGGTCCCTCTCTCTTACAACAGCATCTGGGGCCGGATGTTGTTCAAAATGTGCGTCAGTCGGAGCATACGTCCACACCGCCTGTTCAGGACACTCCGTCTTATAAACCGCCGGCGTCGGCTAGTCTATCGGCTTCCTCTTCAGCATATCAGCACACATGACCGAACCTTGGCTTTGTGACCTCAGATATCCAGCCTGCTTCACCGACAAAGGATTCCATGTCGTCTAGGTCACACCATCCAGTAGCCAGGGACAAGAGGCTTCATAAGTTGGGACGTTTGCATAAAAGGATTATGTCGGATACACCATCCCAGAAGCTTCCAGCGGCTAAGCAACAGAGGACCGCAGCTCCACAAGCCTCTGTGACGGACTTGCTATCGCAGATAGCACAGCTTCCCAGCAACCTACGGAACATCCTACAACAGTTTCGGATCACGCACTGTCGGTTGAAGCTGGGTCGGTTCGTTCTTAGGCAAGGTCAGACAGGGACGACTGAGATTCTCATCTGGTCCAATCGGACGGTGAAAGGGAAATTATGGAGCTGGATTTTTCCCTTTTGGAACAACATAAGGCGGTGATGGAGTTTATCCATCAACACCTTCCAGACATTGTTCTATCAAACCAGGTTGCTGCAACAAAGGATAAGAGACTGATAGCGTCATTGAATACTGACTTTTTTGGCCGGATTAAGGAAGATGTTCCTGATTATCCGGTCCGGTCCAGTCCAGCAATGTCTCACGGACGTTTGAATTGCTTAATGACGCTATTTTTAATTTAGCCTCAAAGACAGGCAAGAACAGTTTATCTCATCGTGCTCTGCATCTGTTGTTCATCAATAGTAGGAATAGATTTGCAACGGCAGGACAGGGCATACCGAGAGTTCCTCTGCATTTGGACGATCAGGCAGAGGACTTAGATTTGTCCCTGCCTTTGTCTTTTTCTATTCTCTCTAGCACTATGGAGATGGCGATTTCGTCTAATAGAGCGAATTTAGACACATTGTCATACGGAGATCACCTTATCAGAGCATTAGCTCAACGTCTCGATGGTAAAGAATTCGAGGACGTTCGCTCCTCCTTAAGAGTTCTTTCTAGGGCTATTGCATTCTCCATGTATACCTCCACCCTATCGGTGGCTAATTTGGAGTTGGTTAGACGTGATGCTGCCCTGGCTTCATCCACTATGGTGGATTCAAAGTGAAAAACTCTCTTCGAGTCGCTCCGGTTTCCGGGGATTTTCTCTTTGATGGTAAGCTTTCTTTAATCTATGACCAGATTACCAAGAAAGCTTCAGATTCTCTGCTTTTTAAATAGGTTTTTAAAAGACCTGACTCAGCAGAAAAGAGTAAAGCAAGAGCTTCTGGTTCGAGTACGTCCAAGGGAAGCTCCTATAAAGGATATAAAAAATCCTCTAGCTCTTACTCTAGAGACCATCAGAGTAGCGACTCAGGTAGGGGACATGGTTCTGGCCAAGACAACTGGTCAGATGCCCCTAGGTCGACAGGACAAGGTGCTGGACGGGGAGGACATAGTTTCTCTTCCCGTAGGCCTTGCAGATCCAGGAGGTGATGGTCAGGACCTCTATTGCGGTCCGGTGGGCGGAAGGCTGACAAAGTTTTTGACCAATTGGTTGTCAATTACAGACGACCGATGGGTAAAAGAGGTTATCTCGATGGCCTAAAGCTATCTTTCCGAGGAAAACCTCTGCTAACACGAAGTCTGCACTGGACTCTGCTTCCATCCAATCCTCAAAAAGAGATTCACTTCTATCAGAGATGCAATCTCTTTTGGAGAAGAATGCAATAGAGGTCATGGAAAACCAGGAATCCCTGGGGTTTTACAGTCACCTGTTCTTGGTACCAAATCCAGATGGCTCGTTCCGTCCAGTTATAGATCTGAGCTGGATAAACAAGCTGTTCGTGGCTCCAAGTTCTATATGGAGACCATTCGATCAGTGAGGGCGAGCATTCGAGTGGACGATTATGCATCAAGCATAGATCTCAAGGATGCATACTTTCATGTCATGGTACATCCGACATTCAGAAAGTACCTTCGCCTCGCCGTCCTAGGAGTCATTTATCAGTTCCAAGCGATGTGCTTCGGACTCAATCTAGCACCCTGGGCTTTCACTCGTATAATGAACTCGATAATGGCTGATTTCCGAGCTCATTCGTCTGCGGTAACGTCGGCCTACTTGGACAACATTCTTCAGTGGTACGGCAACAAAACAGTTCTTCAGAACGACGTTCAGAGTCTGCTTCAATTGCTCCGACATCTTGGTTTCATTGTAAACGAAAAGAAGTCGGATCTAGCTCCGTCCAAGTCGTTCATTCACTTGGGAATGAGCTTCGAGACTCGCAACAATCTGGTTCGTCTTCCGTTACCCAGAGCGAAGTTAGTCAGTTGCTATGCTCGTTTTTGTCTACATTCAGACGTAGTAACAGCGAGAGAATTCATGCGACTTATGGGATTGTGCGGAGCGGCGGCGGATCTCATCCCGATGGGCCGCTTGTGCACATGTCCACTCCAGTTATTTTTTACTCAAATTTGGAGTGTGAAGATTCATTCGCTCGAAACAAATATCGTTTTATCGGACCAAGTAAAACAAAGGATTCAGACTTGGGCAGATATTCAGTGGTTGACTCAGGGAGTTCCACTGCAACTGCCAGATCTGTTTTTAGCTCAACTTTGACGAAGTCAAATTTGAGCTATTGTCATGGCCCGTCGTCCGTCTGTCCGTCCGACCGTCCGTCTGTCCGCCTGTCCGTCTGTCCGTACGTCAACAATTGGCTATGGCTCGGGCTAGAGGTCGTACTTATGAACCGATCTTTACGAAACTTCTTGTGTACCTTTGTTATGACCCTGGGACGGGAACAAGTGTTTTTAGGTGTGGTCCGAAATTCAAGATGGCTGCCAGTGGCCATTTTGTACCGATGATGCAAAAATCAGTTTTTTGTACAGAACTTCTGTATGAAAGTTCTGATTTGAATAACGTTTTGTATAAATGTTTAGTACCATGGGATACATCACATATAATACGGGTTTTTTCCTCGTGCGTAAATTATGCAAATTAGACTGACTTTGATTTATTTAGTGTTACTTTCAGAGCTGTAAGTGCCAAGCTGCTATGGCTCGGGCTAGAGGCCGTATTTATGAACCGATCTTTACAAAACTTCTTGGGTACCTTTGTTATGACCGTGGGACGAGAACGAGTGTTTTTGGGTGTGGTCCGAAATTCAAGATGGCTGCCAGCCGCCATTTTGTACCGACGATGCAGAAATCTGTTTTTTGTACAGAACTTCCATATGAAAGCTCAGATTTGAATAATTTTTTGTATGAATGTTTAGTACCATGGGATACATCACATATAATACGGGTTTTTTTCTCGTACGTAAATTGTGCAAATTAGACTAATTTTGATGTTTTTTGTGGTTACTTTCAGCACTGTAAGTGCAAATGCCAATACGGCTTGGGCTAGAGGCCGTATTTATGAACCGATCTTCACAAAACTTCTTGGGTACCTTTGGTATCACCGTGGGACGAGAACGAGTGTTTTGGGGTCCGGTCCGAAATTCAAGATGGCCGATGGCAGCCATTTTGTACAAAATTAGGTGCAATCAGATTTTTGCACAGAACTTCCATATGAAAACCCTGATTTGAATAATTATTTTGTGTGAATGTTTAGTACCATGGGATGCATCACATATAATACGGGTTTTTTTCTCGTGCAGAAATTATGCAAATTAGATGAACTTTGATTTTTTCAGTGCGACTTACACACAGTAAGTACACATGTCAATACGGCTCAGACTAGAGTCTGTATTTATGAACTGATCTTCACGAAATGTCTTGGGTACCTTTGTTATCACCTTGGGACGAGAACGAGTGTTTCTGGGTGCGGTCTAAAATTCAAGATGGCTGCCAGTGGCCATTTTGTACCGAAATTAGGTCTAATCAGTTTTTTGTACACATCTTCTATACAGCTCAGACTAGAGGCCATATTTATGAACCAATCTTTACGAAACTTCTTGGGTACCTTTGTTATCACCGTGGGATGAGAGCGAGTGTTTTTGGGTGTGGTCCAAAATTCAAGATGGCCACCAGCAGCCATTTTGTACCAAAATTAGTGCAATCAGTCTTTTGTATAGAACTTCTGTATGAAAGTTCTGATTTGAATAAATTTTTGTATGAATGTTTAGTAACATGGAATACATCACATATTGTAAGGGGTTTTTTTTCGTGCCGAAATTATGCAAATTAGATGAACTTTGATTTATTCAGTGCTACTTACACAATGTAAGCACACATGTCAATACGGCTCAGGGTAGAGGCTGTATTTATGAACCGATCTTCACAAAACTTCTTGGGTACCTTTGTTATCTCCTTGGGATGAGAATGAGTGTTTCTGGGTACGGTCCAAAATTCAAGATGGCTGCCAGTGGCCATTTTGTACCGAAATTAGGTCCAATCAGTTTTTTGTCACAAGTTCTATACAGCTCGTATTTATGAACTGATCTTCACAAAACTTCTTGAGTACTTTTGTTTTCACCTTGGGACAGGAACGAGTGTGTTTTGGGGTGCCTTTGTTATCACTGTGCTATGAGAACAAATATTTTGGGGTTCAGTCAGACCCACTCTGGGACTCAAAGATTTCTTTTCTAGTTCAGCATCTGACTATCACCCACCTTTACAATACTTTACCTATACATTTGTTACAGGCAACGGTCAGTATTCATGTACAGACCGTTACAATACTTTATATGTACCTTTGTTATCAGGTCATTACCTAGATGTTTGTCATTGCTGTGTCACATACTATACATGTACATGTCTTTGTCTTGACAAGTTGAGCTACAGTGTCATTGACACTCTCATTTTTAGCTCACCTGAGCGAAGCTCAAGTTGAGCTTTACTGATCACTTTCCGTCCGTCGTCCGGCGTAAACTTTACAAAACCAACTTCTCAGAAGAAACTACTGGCCCAATATTTTTCAAATGTTGGGTAAATGTTTATTACCTTATGTTAATTCAGATTTGTTCAAATGAAGTTGCCCCTCCTCCTGGATGGGACCACGCCCCCAAGGGGCACCAAAATCTTTGAAAATCTTCTTCTCATGAACCAGCAGTAGCAGAGACTTGATATTTGGTTTGCAGCTTCCTTTTGAGGTGTAGAATCAAGTTTGTTCAAGAGAAGTTTGTTTGGCATTATTTGCCTTCATCATGGGAGGGGCAAAAATTTTGGCCACGCCTAAAATTTCTATTTTCTGAACCATGAGGTCGATTTGAACCAAATTTGATATGAGATGATAATGGGTCATAAGTAGTTGATTGATGCGAAAAAAAATTTTCTCATTGCCCTGTGGGAACCTTGGGAGCTAAAAATAGGAAAAACCTTAAAAGTGCCATATCTCCAAAACTACACGGCACAGAGAATTCTTATTTTGAATAAAGCTTACTTTTATCCAGTAGAATAGAATGGTTAAAAAAAATCCCTATCGGTTTGATCACAAGGTACTTTTTTCAGGACTTTGAAAAAGTGCTGAGTCAGCACTTTTTAACACTGTAGGCAATGGGAAAAAGATTAAAAAATCTTCTTCTCCAGATCCAGCAGGCAGAATCTTTTGATATTTGGTATGCAACATTGTGGGGTGGATCTGATTCAAGTTTGTTCAAATCGGCCCTCTGGATTCATATTTGGGCTCACTATAGAATCCTGAATTCGAACTTAGTGCATTTCAGGCAAATTTCTTCAAAAATCTTCTCCAGATCCAGCAGGCAGAATCTTTTGATATTTGGTATGCAACATTGTGGGGTGGATCTGATTCAAGTTTGTTCAAATCGGCTCCCTAAATTCATATTTGGGCTCACTATAGAAGCTCGAATTCGAACTTGGTGCATTTCAGGCAAATTTCTTTGAAAATCTTCTTCTCAAGATCCAGCTGGCAGAATCTTTTGATATTGGGTATGCACCATGCTTAGGGGGTGAGATTCAAGTTTGTTCAAGCCAAGTCCCTGGGTTCATATTTGGGCTCACTGTGGTAGCCATAATTATAACTTAGCTCAAAATGAGGAATTTTCTTTAAAAATCTTCTTCAGATCCAGCAGTTGGAATGTTTTGATATTTGATATGCAGCATCCTTAGGGGGGTAAGATTCAAGTTTGTTCAAGCCATGTCCCTAGGTCCATATTTGGACTCACTGTGGGAGCTTGAATTGTAACTTAGTTCAAAATGAGGAATTTTCTTTAAAAATCTTCTTTTTCAGATCCAGCAGTCGGAATGTTTTGATATTAGGTGTGCAGCATCCTTAGGGGGGTGAGATTCAAGTTTTTAAAGCCAAGTCCCTGGGTTCATATATGGGCTCCCTGTGGGAGCCCGAATTATAACTTAGTTCAATATGAGGAATATTCTTTAAAAATCTTCTTTTTTTTATAGATCCGCTGGTCAGAATCTTTGGATATTTGGTATAAGCTTTTCTTAGGAGGAGCAGATGCAACTTGTTGAAATCAATTCTCTGGGTTGATATTTAGGCTACTATGTCAAGTGAGGGCCCTCAGGCCCCTTGGGGCCTCTTGTTTACGATTATGACGGATGGAAGTCAAGCAGGTTGGGGCGTGACATTGAGCCCAACAGCTTTGAGGTGCCAGGGCCTTTGGGATCTGGTGTTCCTGATCAAGCACATAAACATCAAAGAGATGATGTCAATTTGGCTTGCGCTACGTCATTGGATGAATATAATTCAGAATTCACATGTTCAAATACTGTCTGAGAATTCGACGGTAGTAGCGTACATTCAGAACCAAGGAGGCACTCATTCAATTCCGTTATTCGACCTGATGGTTGTCTGAACGTTCTACCAGACTCGATCTCTCGGAAAGGTTGCATGTTACCGTCCGAATGGACTCTCAACAACCGAGTGTTCAATCAGATTTGCTACCAATGGGATCGACCAATGATAGACTTGTTTGCGACACACCTCAACAATCAGTTGCAGACGTATGTGTCACCATGCCAAGATCCTCGAGCGTTTGCAGTAGATGCTCTCTCAGTTTCTTGGGACGGAATGATAGGGTATGCATATCCTCCAGCTCCGTTGATTCAACAGATCTTGCTAAAGATCAAGCAATCGCAGGATACTGTTGGTAGCATCTCTATTGTCTCAAAAACCATGAATAAATCTACTCAGGTGTCTGTTATGGGATGTTCCTCGGAAGATTCCTCCATGGGAGGACCTTCTCTTTGAGGGGAAATCTCACACACTGCATCACAACTCGCAAGGTCTCAACCTTCACGTATTTCCGTTGTGCGGTCCTTCTTGCATGGCAAGCAATTTACAGGACGAGCAGTGGATGCAATTTCTAACTGCAGGAGGGCCTCCTCTTCGCTAAATTATGCAGCAAAGTGGAAGGTTTCCTCTCGTTGGTGTAAGAATCATTCTATTGATATTCTTGATGCTTCCATTCCAGATATTGCTAATTTTTTGGTCCACTTGTTTGACGATCTCAAACTGCAGCCAGTAACCATTAAGGGTTTTTGGTCTATGCTGTCACATTCTGCTCGTCATGATAGCTTACAGATTGGATCTAATATTTCTTCATCTAAGTTAGTAAAAAACTTTTCGATAAATAGACCTAGAACTCTTAGGTTAATTTGTAAATGGAATTTAGCTTGGGTTCTACTGAAGCTCAAAGAAGCTCCTTTTGAACCTCTGAACACTGTAGACTTCAAATTCTTGTCATATAAGACAGCTTTTCTCTTAGCCTTTGCTTCCGCAAGAAGAGTTAGTGAGCTTCATGCTCTGTCTATTGATGATTCTCATTATCGTAGTATTGGTAATACTATTAATTTAACTATTAACGTGGGATTTTTGGCTAAGAATCAGGCTCCTTATAAGTATCCTGAGCCTATTGTCCTTAAGGCTCTTCCGTCCTCAGATGGCCTTTGCTGTGTCCAGTTAGAGCTATGCATATTTATAAACGCAGATCAGAGTTTATCAGAAAGGGGCGAAAACGCTTCTTCCTGTCTTTAATTCTGTTCATTCTATTTCTAGATGGATTCAGTTAGCTATTCGTACTGCTTATGAGAGTTTATCTTCCAATCAACAGTCCGTGCTTAAGATTTCAGCGCATGAAGTTAGAGCGCAGTCAACATCTTGGGCTTATTCTAACAGTATTGCTATTACAGATCTTATGAAGGCTGCTTACTGGGTCACAGCCTTCTACTTTCACTAATTTTTACCTTAGAAATATAGTCTATTTCTGGCGACCCTAGATGTTTTGGTCCGTTATCTGTTGCTCAGAATGTCATCCACTGAACGATTACAGCTATAGTTATGTAGGTTTTCTGTTCCAGCAGTGACTCTGTCCTGCTGCCCTCTTCGTTCTGTGGTGATTTGACCCAGAGTGGGAGGGGGGGGGAGGGGGGAAATGGTGTTCCCTTAGGTCACCTGCTTTATAGTGAAAAGCAAGGGAATACCTCCTCCTGAGTCAGTAATTCCGAGTCCGTGCTGGGATGGTTTTAAAGTGTAAAGCTAATGTCTATCTCATTTATGTAATATTTTTAAAGTGTAGCTCTGTGTGAAGCATTTGTATTTGTCACGTGTCACACGAGCGTTAATATACAATCCTCGGACACTTTTAAATGAGTATAAAGAGTCTCATTTTCTGGACTATCTTTATTTATTGGCTTTCCTTTAAAAAGATTAGTATAAAGGGTTATACTGGATGTTAATAGAGATCATTGATGTTATTGTGCTCAATTATTGATTGGTGATGTGTCTTTCTTATTTTTAATAAACAAGAAAGACACATGTATATACTTTTTCTCCTTTTCTCCTTGAGGGGATAATTCTTTATACATAATTGAGCCTATTGGATTTTCCTTTATGTCCTAGGCCCTCCAGCCTTTTTTCTATTCAGCTAAGTCTGGGTCATTGGTTACGGTATAAAAATATGAACAAATTTAAAGTAATTTATATATTTTTTATACTTACCAATGGCCCAGACGGGGATGGCCCTCCCATGAGTTGGGAACTCATACCTCCCCGCTGATTATATAACATTTAGCAGGCACTGGTTGTAAGAATGAGGCTTGGCGCCAGTTTCGGTACTTCCTTGACACTGCGCATGCGCAGTAGGCAAAAGTATGAAGGACTATATAGGACATCAGTTTTTAGCTCACCGAAGGGAGCTTAACTTATCACTTGCCATCTGTCGTCGTCGTCCGTCCTGAACTTTACATTATCAACTACTACTCACAAACTACCGGATCAAATTGAACCAAATTTGGTGTGCATGTTCCTCATCATATGTCAATTCAAACTTGTACAAATAAACTTGTCGCATCCACAGGGGGCACTACAAGGGGCATAACTCTGATAACACCCATGAATTTCTTTCCAAAATTCAAAAAAATCTTCTTCAGATCCACCAGGCAGAATTCTTTCCCATTTGGTATTCATCTCTAGGGGGGGAGGGGTGGGGGGGGGGGGGGGGGGGGGGGTCAGATTCAAGTTTGTTCAAGTCAAGTCCCTGGATTCATATTTGGGCTCACTATAGAAGCCCGAATTTGAACTTAGTGCATTTCAGGCAAATTTCTTAAAAAATCTTCTTCTCCAGATCCAGCAGGCAGAATCTTTTGATATTGGGTATGCAGCATGCTTAGGGGGGTGAGATTCAAGTTGTTCAAGCCAAGTCCCTAGGTTCATATTTGGGCTCACTGTGGGAGCCCGAATTATAACTTAGTTCAAACTGAGGAATTTTCTTTAAAAATCTTCTTCAGATCCAGCAGTCGGAATGTTTTGATATTTGGTATGCAGCATCCTTAAGGGGGTGAGATTCAAGTTTGTTCAAGTCAAGTCCCTGGGTTCATATTTGGGCTCACTGTGGAAGCTCGAATTGTAACTTAGTTCAAAATGAGGAATTTTCTTTAAAAATCTTCTTCAGATCCAGCAGTCGGAATGTTTTGATATTTGGTGTGCAGCATCCTTGGGGTGGGATTCAAGTTTGTTAAAGCCAAGTCCCTGGGTTCATATTTGGGCTCCCTGTGGGAGCCCGAATTATAACTTAGTTCAATATGAGGAATATTCTTTAAAAATCATTTTTTTTTTAGATCCCCAGTCAGAATCTTAGGATATTTGATGTAAGCTTTTCTAAGGAGAGGCAGATGCAACTTGTTGAAATCAATTCCCTCGGTTGATATTTAGTCAACCTTGTCAGGTGATCGCCCTCAGGCCACCTGGGGCCTCTTGTTTTGATTTGGATGTAAATTTGGGGGATTTGGGGGGCAAAATATGTGTTTGGCCCTGAATATTTGAGAGTTAGCACCAGCTAAGTCTGGGTCATTGGTAAGTATAAAAAATATATAAATTACTTTAAATTTTTTCATTTTTATTTTGTGTGAAGCTTCCTTACTAACAGCAGAAAGGAAACGTCCAAAAAAGAATTGCCATCAGGTTTTATCATAGGGTACTTTTCCAGGACTTTGAAAAAGTGCGGAGTCGGTATTTTTTTTAACACTGTGGGTAACATTACTGTGGGTTATGGGGAAAAAAAATTTAAGACTCGTCTGCTCCCAAACCACTGCTCCAAAAGCTTTCAAATTTCACATAAAACATCGTTGGAAGATTGTTTCACATGTTCATTGAAATCAAATCCCTGGGTCCATATTTGGGCTGTATGGGAGCCCAAATGTTTAAATTAGTGTAGTATGAGGTGTATTCTATAAAATCTTCTTCTTCAGATCCAGCACTCGGAATGTTTGGATATTTGGTATGCAGCATCCTTAGGGGGACGAGCTTCACGTTTGTTCAAGCCAAGTCCCTGGGTTCATATTTGGGCTACCTGTGGGAGCCCAAATTATAACTTAGTTCAATATGAGGAATATTTGTCAAAAATCTTCAAATCCACCCGTCAGAATCTCTTAATATTTGGTACACAGTATTCTTAGGGAGGTGAGATATAAGTTTGTAAATGCCAAGTCCATGGGTTTATATTTGGGCTTCCTGGAGGAGCCTGAATTAAACCAAAATTTCTATTTTCCGAACTGAGAGGCCAATTTGAACCAAATTTGATATGAGGGCTTATTGGGTCATAAGTACCCATTTTATGCAACAAAAAAAATAATTTCCCATCACTCACTCCATGGGAACCGCAGGACCTAAAAATAGAAAAAAATTAAAATACCCGGTATCTACAAAACTACATGGCACTGAGAATTTTTATTTTGTGTGAAGCTTCATTAGGAACAGCAAAAAGAAATGGTCAAAAAAGGATTGCCATTGGTTTTATTATAGGGTACTTATTCAGGACTTTGAAAAAATGCTGAGTCATCAGCTTTTGACACTTGAGTAATGCGAAAAACATTAAAGAATCTTCCCCATACCACTGCTCCAAAGGCTTTCATTTTTCACATATAACATCTTTGGAAGATTCATTCACATGTTTGTTGAAATCAATTCCCAGGGTCCATATTTGGGCTATCAGGCTTGTCATTTTAAAACTTGCAGGAGGGCCTTTATGGTTTGCCTCAAATCACCCCATCAGGGCCATTTTGGGTTTGCCTAAAATGACCCCAGGAGGGCCATTTGTAGTTTGCGGGGGCCATTTTATTTCAGCCTGCTGGGTAGACAACTAATATAATTTTAAGGTACATGGTTTGTGTGATTATGATGTACGTTATCACGCAATGTTTTGATGCAGGCTTGAATATTTGGATGCAAGATACCAGGTTACCCATGACACTCATTAACAGTGAGTGTTATAGTTATCTTACATCCAAATAACCAAGCCCGTATCTTTTCATTACATGATGACCGTACAAGCCAGTGCACTGTGCTCACCGCCAGATGCCAGTAACTTTGGACGAATCAATCAGATTTGGGGGACGAATCGTCCCAGCTTTGATTTTGGGCCGAAATGCCCCAGGTGAATCATCAGGGATTGCACTGGCTTGGGGATGATACGTCCTAGAATCGCACGTGACCCGAGAGTTGTCAGTCTGATGTACAATGTAATAACTAATTACATCTTTGGAATTGGCAGACCTCTCCCTCGTATTTGGAAAGTTACTTACTGTTTCTGGGTGACTGCGTCAACGACACACTACAAACTTCAGAAATTGCACTTCATCTCCGTGAATCCATGACAGCCGATTTTGAGGTGCCTTCGACTGAATTATTGGGTCCCAGAAATCTAGGTTAGGTGGATGTTTACCATCTGTGTGGGCATCTGCGGTACGGGGTGATCGCTGCCTCAGAATAACAAGCCTGGGCCTTCTATGGGAGCCCAAATGTTCAGATTAGTGCAATATGAGGAGTATTCGTTAAAAATCTTCTTCTAATCCACCTATCAGAATCTTTTGATATTTGGTATGCAGCATCCGTAAGGGGCGAGTTTCAAGTTTGTTCAAGCCAAGTCTCTGGGTTCATATTTGGTCTCCCTGTGAGAACTCTTAATTATAACTTAGTTCAGTATGAGGAATATTCTTTAAAAGTCTATTTTTTTTTAGATCCACTGGTTAGATTCTTGGGATATTTGGTATTAGTGATGAACCGATTATCAAAACTTGCTATGAACCGATTACTGATTATTTCTCTGCCGATTGTGCCAATTTCAGTGCCGATTCCGATGGTTGAAATAGGACCAAGAAGAAAATCTGTTATACTTCAGAATTTCGTTGATAAATCCCCAATTATGAAAGCTTAATACCACATAAGGTCTCATGAGTATGCATGTTTAGTGCTGGGCAATATTAGCCAAAATAATATTTCCATTTTGGGAGTTGGGGTGGGGGAAGATCGTTATGTAAACGATGCAATCACATGATATTGTTCTCTTGTGAAGATTGGTTTATTCTGGTAAATAGTGTTAATACGGTTTTGTATAAGAATACATTACACTTGGCTGTATTAACCAGGAAGATACTGAGCACATATACTTCGTGTCTTAATTGAATAATAACTTGGATGTTTGTGTGTTGTGAAGTTGTTTGGAGCATTGTTTACAAAAACGCATGCAGCGTCAGAATGTATTATTTAATGTTCATTGTTCAACTTGTTACCTCCCTTGATGTGTTTCTTCAGTGTTGTCATGCTATAAAATAAACTTGACAAACTGAGAATGTGTTTGTGACAGTCAAAAAATGGGTAAAGAGCTGAAAATTCCTAGGGTGCGAAACATCCAGAAATTTGGGTACGAAACAATCAAAGATTTGGGTATGAAACGTCCAACTGAGTACTGCAGACTACCGACTGAAAACATTTTATTTATTCATGTACCCAAAGCAACGTTGTACAGCACCATGATTGAAGACCAGTGACTTCAATCTGCTGGGAAATGGTGGCGATCTTGTACCGATTGCAGTTGGTAAATTCCGTAATATCTGCTCTGCAAATCCCTAAAATTTTCTGATATGCACTACACACGTTTTTAATGGGGAAACTTTATTGAAATGGCCAGATATGAAAGGAATGTTTAATAGGCAGTGTTAAATATAGAATAACCGGAAACTGACAGATTTTAACTGCCGGTTGTCATAATCGGCCGATGCCCCATAACCGTCCGGTTTCGATTGCTGATTCAGATTATCGGTTCATCACTATTTGGTATAAGCTTTTCTTTGGAGGGGCAAATCAATTCCCTGGATTGATATTTAGGCTACTATGTCAGGTGAGTGCCCACGGACACAGGCCCCTGGGGCCTCTTGTTATCAGTTTATGGGGGGGGGGGGGGGGGGCATCTTATTCTATTGAACATCGCAGCTCACCTGGAGCCTTGCACTTGTTTTGCCAGTCTGTCGGTTTCCATGTAAGCCATTTTGTAAACATGCATTGTCTGTTCATTGGAGTGCCTGTATAATTCGGGCCAATCAACTTTGGCGCTATTTACAGTACATGTGTTGGTAACGTGTTTATGATACTACGATAGTATAGTACAATGGCTGAACTCGAGTGTGAAGATATTAAAATTGTTCACCCACCGGCAACATTCAAATCAGCAGTGTAGAAACATTTTGGCTTCCATTCTTTTCAAGACAATGGCATTGCAAAGACAGATAAATCAACAATAGTTTGTAGGATCTCCTCAGCAAGTGTGAGCTATAAAACCAGAACAACAACTAACATGAGTACACACTTGAAAAGGCATCACAGCATTGATGTCACGATACATTTTTATCATTTGTTCAATAAACATCAGTAAAACTTCCATCAAGCATAGATGAATTAGATTTTAGTATTCTCTTTTGAAGTAAATAGTACTAAAGATGAATCGCGATACATATCGTATCGCAGGGGATGAATCACAATACACATCGTATCGTGAAGAGACTGTATCGTTGCAGCCCTAGTGCCCCCTAAATATTGCCCAGGCCCCTTTATTTTAGAACCCCAGCTCTGCCAATGATCCAGGGACCTCCCCAGGAAAGTTCTAAAAATTCAAGGCCCTGAGAGCGAATCTGAGGGCATTTCGGCTTCAAATTCAAAACTTGGGACATATGGTCCTGGGTCACACAGCAAATGCTGTGTGGCTTGTAAGTGAAACTAGATGCACATGTTTGCAGTTGTGGCAACAAATCTAAGGTCTTGGGGTCTGATTCTTTATTTCTACTGGAATACTTTTGTGGGAGCGAAAATTAATATAGGAACACTGACACAGCGCATGTATACTGTCGCGTAAGAAATGAATCTGTCACTGAGAATCCCATTGGCATCAGACTGAAAATGTCGGTATTGGCGTGTTTGAATGATGAGACCCGTAGACTCATACAAAATGATCCTATATCTGGCCGTCTTCTTTCTTCTTAGTCTTTTTCAGTTTTCTTTTCGTATTTCTTGACAAATTTATTCTTCTTCTTTCCTCAATTACTTTGCCATTTCACCTCCTTTTTGGGCCCCCTCAGACTGGGAGCCCCCTGGACCACTCCTGACTGCATCCAAAGGGTAGGCCGCCTCTGTCAGCAATGATGGAATGATTTGAACAAAATTTGGTAGGTGATACCATTGGGTACTTCTTTAGAGCAAAATAAATTCAAACACTCCCTGTTTTCCTAACTTCAGGGAACAGAGAATTGTAATTTGGTTTGAAGCATCCTTGGGAGCAGTAGATTTGAAAAAAATTATTCTGGTAGCGCCACACAGTTATGTCGTTGGTTGTAGCATTTTAACATTTTTGTCTTCTCCAGAACCACTGCCCCCAAACTTGGCACAAATTATCTTTTGGGGATATCCTTCTGTAAAGTTGTGGAGGCTGGGAGTTATACTATACCCTATTCAGTCAACTGACTCTCAAGGAAAGGTATTCAGGAGATTATGGTAGAGCTGCCCCCAGTATCAAATGATACACAATAATTCAGGTATTTCCCCAACCTCCCAGGCAATCTTAACACTGGGGCATTTGCAGTAGTGGGGTTAACTGGCCAGGAAATCTCCCAAGATGCAAACAACCTCAGTTGAGGGATTTACAACATTGGAAGTCCGAACGGCTGGTTGGATATCAGTACTGGTATCTTAAATGCTTTAGTGGTCACTACAAATTGTCACTCAGGCAACTATGGTCACTGGTCATGGGTTAATTCACTCAAGAAAGTCAGCAATGGTCAGTCAGACTTCACCCAACAGCACCAGGCTATCACTGTTGCAACTGGTTTTGTCTGTTCTGGATATTCTCTGGTGGTCAATGTAAAATACTGGTTCGGTATTTATCTGGTTAACCCTTTACCCAACGTAACGGCCAAAACCGGCCAGCGCTATTCTCAAAAATCGCCAATTAATTTTCATTATTTTTTCATTTTTTGTCTCAAAAACATAGGTTATGACCCCTCGTTGGAACGAGCTCGTCGAGCACGTTCCAACGAGTGGTCATAATCTATGTTTTTGAGACAAAAAATGAAAAAAATTAGTTATTCTAGAATTTTTTTTGCAAGTGTCGTCTGCTTTTCATGTTAGGTAAAGGGTTAATACTAATAATAGGTTCATTTACTACTCTACATCAAGGTTCAGACTCAGTTGAAGCCCTTCATACAGTTCACAGCTCTTAGTCAGGGCCCAAATAAAAGTGCAAATGGAAAACACAATGGTGTATTATTTATTACGGTTTAACGACACATTAATAGCCAAGGTCATATCATGTCGGTGACAGTTTTATGGGTGGAGGAAGCCGGAGAGAACCACCGAGCAATGATGAGCAGCTGCCAGCTCCCCAACATCGTAAATCCGCACTGCAGCACAGGCAGGGTTAGATTGGTTGAAGACATGCGCACCAGTACTCACCAGACGTGCAGTACACTTAAGTACACGGCGTCATCGTGCCCCCATGTGGACAATCGGGGTGGAGTGTCTTGCCCTAGGACATAACGCGGGAGTCCGAAGCGATCGCTCAGATGGTCACCCATCCAAGGACTAACAGGGCTCGATGTTGCTTAACTTTGGTGATCTGACGAGAAACGGTTACCACAATGCCACTGCGCCCCGCACACACAATGGTATATGAAAATAAGAGGGTTAAACAAAGGGAGAATAATAAATGCTGGGCTGGTGTTGAGGTAGACCACAAATCAAAGTGCGTAACACCACTCTCAATCACTCACCTCAGGACGAGAGAATTATACTAGGGAAATACAGCACACAAATGCAGGTTAACACAAACGATGAATATTTATTACAATATAAATACTTTGACAGAACCGATCATATCAGGTTACCAAAGTGGGGCAATGGTCCATGTTAATTGTAAATATTTTACTTAAATAAATAAACAAATTCCCTATATCTTGCCCAGAAATATTACGAAATGATGAGGCCCTCGGACTACTCACTACTGTATGAAAGTATGTACAAACGCTTCGTTGTCAGTGTAAACAAATCTGGAAGGTTCATGTGTGGTCAGAAAAATCTATAGAGACACAGCGGTTCTTTCAGTTATTAGGTCCACTTTCACGCAATCGAGTCATGATTGCACATCTAGTGATGTGATATGGTTACTTCACTGGTTAGTACCTTTATTATCAAGTTTATCTTTATTTACTTTTAACGGATTGGATGGCGTCCGCTACAGTCAGTGACCAAAATGGAGACCAGTCGTGTGCAGTGCCTATCCTTATATACTCTATGGTTGTCAAGGGAAGAGCCCGTTGTCAGCTGGGTTGTTTTAAAAGAACCCAGCGAACGTCGAGAGTGTACAGGCAGTGGAGGAATTTCATGGAAGAATGGGAGTGAGAACCAGTCGTAAAATGTGCATGCAGTCGCTTGTGATCACAGCTGATTCACTGTTCGAATACCGCCGGGAAGTGATAGGATTTCAACAAGGAATGAATCCAACACTTTTGCTAAAATTAAGCTATAAAGACAAAAATATGGATATTACACGATCTACCCATTGAATACAATCATGGTAAATCCATAACTAGCTTTTCTCAGGTTATGGTAAGCAGATTTCAATGGTAAATTGACAGTTGGTGACCTGTGGGAGTGATGGAAATTATACAAAAGTGCACAAAACTGTCAGTATAATAATCAAGACCGGTCGCCAGTTAGTTTAAGCATATTTTATTTGCCATAAATTTGCAAAAAGGATTGGAGTACAAGTTATATAATTTATGTTAACTCCTCTCCATAAATACAACAGAAAAACAATACATAGATGCGGCTACAAGATATGTAGATTGGTTCACAAATGAATAGGGATTTACGTTATTTACAATTGAAATGTAAGTTGTTGAAACAGGCAGCCAAGTACGTAATAGGGTCTTGACTCAGGGGATACATAGGGCTGAACACTGTTGACTCTCTGTATGAAAGCTCTTGAATGGCAAGTTAAAGGGTGAGGGATATGATGTTTATAGAATGTCTCGTCTAGTGCAAGAGAGAAGCTAGTCAAGAATATAATGACTCAATTGAAGTAGCCACTAGCTTGGATGAACGCTTGGGTTTTCAGAAAGATATATTTGTTTTGTTTTGTTGTCACTGTGGGTTTACAGTACAAGAGATCGGTTTTCGGATGATATATCAAAATCTCGAAGAGAATCGAGTAGTGTAATCCTGGTGTCAGAGTATCGAGGGCACACCAGGAGATAGTGATGAGCATTTTCACAGGGATTACCACACATACACTTTGGAGTGGCCAGAATATATAGTTTTGGAACTTGTCATCATTTAGGTCGCTGCAGTTATTACACAATTTTGAGTGTAAAATGTTGGCCTTTCTTTTACCCACATGGAAGTAAAGAGGTGGTTTGGGGATCAAGTTCAATTGGGCATAGGTTTGTTTGAACTCCGTTAGTGTTGCGGCTCCGGCGAGTAGTCTGGTAAGTTGTTCTAGCTTTTTGTGGTGGACGGGAAAAAGGATTTTTTGAAAAACTCCGTTCTTGCCGGATAATACATGAATCTGTTTGGGTTGCAACTGGCGACCGGTCTTGATTATAATATTATATTGACTGTTCAAAAGTTCAGAACATTAAAGCTTTGAATGCACCTAAATTTATTTATTTATTATTTATTGGTGTTTAAGGTCACATACTTATGCACAATGGCTAATCGTGACCGTGACAGTTTTACGGGTGGAGGAAGCCGGAGTACCCGGAGAGCAACGACGAGCAGCTGTCAGCTCCCCAACATCGTAACTCTGAACTTTTCACCACAGCACAGGCAGGGTTAGATTGGTTGAAGACATGCGCACCATCGACGTGCAGTATGCCTCAGTACACAGCGTCATCATGCCCCCATGTAGGCAATCGGGGTGAAGTGTCTTGCCCAAGGACACAACGCGGTTGCCACAGGTGGGATTCGAACCGAGGACCTCTCAGCTTGCAGCCTGCACCTCTACCAACTGAGCCACCGCGTCCCCGAATGCACCTAAAAGAGGATCATCTTTGTTGTTTACTTAAGGTAGTTCTACTGACTTGAACTTCATTTTTAACGACTTTAAAGAGAAGGTGGGGGTCATCTAGGTACGATTAATCGATTATTTCTGACGATTAATCAATTCCGAAATTAAAAAATCGTGACAGCCTTGATTATAATAATGGGCAATGAATGACAATAATAATAATAATTAATATACAACTACAAATTACGACAGCATGGTTCCCAAATAATTTATATATAAAAACAACTTATATTCAACTTGATGCTTTCCCAATTTATTACACTTATAAATCTGTTGGATAGAAGTTGCTAAGCCTGATGAACTGAAGGCAGAGCCTGAAGAGCCCCCTATTTTTCAAAAATAGTCTCATAAACCACCAGTCACAATGCTTCCTTACGTGCTGAGATTTAAGTTTTCACAAGCAATATTTAGGCTTGTGCTGGGAGGGGCCAATTTTTTGCCTTGCCCCAAATTTCTCTTTTCCAATCTGATTGGGAGACGGAATTTTAGCTTAGTGCTATATTAGGAATATTCTTTGTAAATGTTCTTCAGATCCTTTTGTCAGAATTTTTATACCCTCCGAGTGGTTATGTTGGATTTGTCTTGTCCGTCCATCTGTCCGTCCCTCCCAAAATTCAATCATGAATAACTTGTAAAGTACTTGGTTGAGTGACTTGATATTTGGTATGCAAGTGTATCTTATTGATGTAAATGCAGGTGTTGTTTGAGAGTTTGTTTCCAGAGTCATTGCCATTTATGGACTTTTATTATGCCAGTAATTGTTATTGACCAATCAGCTTCAATATCTAGTGACCGTATATGAGACTGTATCATTGGGCTGATAGAGCTAAAATACGGTCAGTTCTGACATTTTGTTTTTGACATCCAACGCTCGCTTCAATGTTTTTCCTAATTTCGCATGTTCAACGAACAACAAATAATTTCGCATGTGTGTCTGTTGAGCAGTCTTTGAGAAATTTTAATAAACAAATGTAAATAAATACAATAAATAAACCACTAAAATGACATTATAGAAACCAACTGGCACTGTCTGAGACGAACTCAAGCGAGAATCCTTACTCTAATAATCTGCCCTTCTCAGTTCATACATATATTTTTGAGTTACTCCCTGGACTGCAAATTTTATTGTCTGTTTTGTTTTGATTTGAATGAATGAACTTGAAGGTTGATCGATATCGAACATAAATTATACTTATGGTTGTGTCTCTTTCAAAGGACTGGCATAATATGGTGTGATATAAGGCTCAGCGAGATCAATATTAGGCTCGGCCTTCGGCCTCGCCGAATATTGATCTCACTTTGCCTTATATCACACCATATCCACCCCCGAAAGCCCCATAACCTATATTATCCACCTTGAAATTAATTCATGAATAACTTGCAGAGTACTCAGTGGAATGACTTCATATTTGGTGTGTAAGTCTATCCTATTGATGTCTACCCACAGTACAAGGCATATGTCATGCAGTATATTAACTGAAGGAGTTATTGGGTTTTATGGACTTTGATTTTGTCCCTCCCAAAATTCAATCAGGAATAACTTGCTTAATTAACGGTACCTTCATGGTGTAATCAACTCCTCCCACAATTTCTAGTTTAGAGAGTTGAAACTTTAGGATATGGTTACACATGTCTTACAGATGCACAACAAACATAAAGTGTGCAGAAAAATATTTTTTTCACAGAATTATCAAATCGACATTCTCACATTTTGTAAAGACGTGGTGGTACCTTTTTTGTGTCACCCTATGGTGACACTTAATAGTTCTCATGATATAAGCTCTAATGGTCTGTAATCTGTCATCCTTCAGCATCACCCAGTAATTTAAATAGTAACTATTTAACTATTCTGAAATTTAATTAAAAAAAATTAATATAAAAAAAAAATGATACAAAAATCTATTACACTAATTGGTTTACAGAAAATAAAAACAGTGGTACTTATCAATTATAGAATTAGACCAAAGTACAGTTTGACAGATTCCAGTAATCCAGTTGGGAAGAATCTTGTGAAGAAAGTTACCAGCTGGTAGTATTAAATCCAAGAATGTCTCTTCAGGAACAGTATCCCATAGATTTGTAATAAAATTTTCTCTTACAAATTTCAGCAGTCTCCAATAAAATATAATAAAATGCTCCACAAAATTCAAATGGAGTAAATCTCCAAGAAGTATTGGCACCACGGGTAATTTCCAAATAATTCAGTGGCTTTTCACAAAATAATATTATTCTGTTTCACAGAAAGTATACAAAATTCAAATGGAGTAAATCTCTAAGAAGTATTGGCACCACGGGTAATTTCCAAATAATTCAGTGGCTTTTCACAAAATAATATTCTGTTTCACAGAAAGTATAAATTCTCTTTTCCAAGACGAATAGATTCTCTTCAAAATTCTCTCTTGGAATCAATCTTCCAAATTCACAAAGAAGCACTGCTTCTATAATAAATGCACTGTTCTGAAACAATAATAATCTCCAATGGAAACAGCTGAAGTGAGTCTTTCTGAAATGGCTTTCTAAAAATGAGTTTTTATGTGTACCCATACTATGTATGGTACACATAATGCCGGCATCCGGGGTGACCATCCGTCGTTCATCCATCCTTTGTCCGTCCGTCCGTCTGTCTCTCCGTCTGTCCATCCGGCATCCGTATCCATTTCTTTGGCATTCGATAACTTGAAAAATATTGCTTGTATTGTTAAGTTACTTTATATTTGTGTTCAGGTTACTGATGTGCCGAGCTGTATAGTTTTTGGTGTAAATCAGGTAATTTGATCCTGAGATATTAACCCTTTATCCTTCAAATTGAAAATTCCTCCAATCCCTTTGGCATTCGATAACTTGAAAATTATTACTTGGATTGTCTAGTTACTTTATATTTGTGTTCAGGTTACTGATGTGCTGAGCTGTATAGTTTTTGGTGTAAATCGGATAATTTGATCCTGAGATATTAACCCTTTATCTTCAAATTGAAAATTCCTCCAATCCCTCCCTTTGGCATTCGATAACTTGAAAAATATTGCTTGGATTGTCTAGTTACTTTATATTTGTGTTCAGGTTACTGATGTGCCGAGCTGTATAGTTTGTAGTGTAAATCTGATGATTTGATCCCGAGATATTAACCCTTTATCCTTCAAATTGAAAATTTCTCCAATCCCTTTGGCATTCGATAACTTGAAAAATATTGCTTGGATTGTCAAGTTACTTTATATTTGTGTTCAGGTTACTGATGTGCCGAGCTGTATAGTTTTTGGTGTAAATCTGATAATTTAATCCTGAGATATTAACCCTTTATCCTTCAAATTGAAAATTCTTCCAATCCCTTTGGCATTCAATAACTTGAAAAATATTGCTTGGATTGTCAACTTACTTTATATTTGTGTTCAGGTTACTGATGTGCAGAGCTGTATAGTTTTTGGTGTAAATCGGATAATTTGATCCTGAGATATTAACCCTTTATCCTTCAAATTGAAAATTCCTCCAATCCCTTTGGCATTCGATAACTTGAAAAATATTGCTTGGATTGTCTAGTTACTTTATATTTTGTTCAGGTTACTGATGTGCCGAGCTGTATAGTTTTTAGTGTAAATCTGATGATTTGACAACGAGATATTAACCCTTTATCCTTCAAATTGAAAATTTCTCCATTCCCTTTGGCATTCGATAACTTGAAAAATATTGCTTGGATTGTCAAGTTACTTTATATTTGTATTCAGGTTACTGATGTACCGAGCTGTATAGTTTTTGGTGTAAATCTGTTATTTTAATCCTGAGATATTAACCCTTTATCCTTCAAATTGAAAATTCCTCCAATCCCTTTGGCATTTGATAACTTGAAAAATATTGCTTGGATTGTCAAGTTACTTTATAATTGTGTTCAGGTTACTGATGTGCTGAGCTGTATAGTTTTTGGTGTTAATCTGATAATTTGATCCCGAGATATTAACCCTTTATCCTTCAAATTGAAAATTCCTCCAATCCCTTTGGCATGAGATAACTCAAAAAAATATCAATCCGATTGTCATGTTACTTTATATATTTATTCAGGTTACTGGTGTGCTGTACTGTATAGTTTTTTTTATGTAAATCTGATAATTTGATCTGGAGATATTAACCCTTTATCCATCAAATTAGACACTCCTCCAATCCATTTCTATATGTACCCATACCTTGTATGGTGTACATAATGTCGGCATCCGTGGTGGCCCTCCGTCATACAGCTTTCTACTAGTTGCGCGTATGGGTACACATCTGACAATTTCATCGGTGTATTTTTGAATTCTGTTGACAAACCTTTATATAGTAACCAGATAGAATGTTCCAGAAGATGAAAATTCTTCAAAGTTCTAACAGTTTCTAGGGGATTCTGTTATAGTTCAAGTAAACAAGGTCCTTGACCTACTGAAACAATTAAACAATCAACAGCTATATGTACAATATATTAGTGTAACAAAGATTTAAACAAAGGTCGCTCAGTGCAAATGAGTCAGACCAGTCAGAAAATGCAGAAATAATAATATCTATCTTAATATAATTAACAACTAAGGATATATCAATCTCAGTATAATATGTGGGGGAGGGGGGGGGGGGGGCTATAACACACCCCGCCTTAAAAAAAAAGTTCAAAGGTACTGAAAACTTTTTATATAATTTTAGCAGACTCTGACTGGTTTACAATACACAGGCCCGTCGGAACGAAATTTATATGGGGGGAGGGGGGGGGGGGGTGGCTGATATTGCTAGATTGGGTGAACTGGCTGATACTAAATGGGTATGGGGTATCCAGATGCCAAAGGCATCTGGCATGAGTGCTGAAGGCACAAGCTTTTTGAGGGGAGGGGGGGTTACTCCCGCCGAAAATTTTTTGAAAAGGGCAATCAAAGGAAGTATTCTGGTAGCTTTTGAAGCAAAAACCTCTTGAATTTTTTAAACGGCAAAAATTGTTTTTTTAACAGAATGTTTCAAAAATCCCAATAGAACCCCATAACATTTGGGGACGGTTCTCACACCGGGCTCACCTGGAGGCCGTGGCCGTATTCCGTCATGCTAAAAAACAGTCAGGCCTTATGGTGGATTCATTAGTTTTATCATTACGCCAACGGTTGTCGTGGTCTTCTAAGCTGCCAATGGAATTGCTCAAAACGTTTGCACATCAACATATGCAGGTGCATGTTATACATTCAGTGATACGTTCATAATTGTAATCCAGGGGCGTAGTAAGCTAATTTTATTTGGGGGGTGGGGGTGGTAGGACCTATCTTCAGCGGCGTGTGGGGATGAACATGAGAGGGGGTATCCTCCGTCTTGTTGGTGGGGGGTCCGGGAAAATTTTAAGAATTTAAGATGTAAAAACATGCATTCTGGTTGATTCTGAGCAAATAAATCGTATATTCCTATGACACAAAGTGTCATCCGAACTGCGAAGAGGCGAGTGGGGGGTGAGCATGAGAGGGGGTACCTCCCCGTCTCGGTGGGGGTCCTCCCCCGGGAAATTTTTTAATTTAAGATGTACAAATATGCATTCTGAGTGAGCAAATACATCGTCAATAAGGAAATACGTCAGCTCTCTGATCAATTCAGCATGATTTCCAAGCAGAATGACAGGAATAGTGAACATGCAATGAATTACCCTGTGGTTGGTTGGTGTTTAACATCGCTTTCCACAATTAGGCGAAAACACGACTGTCAGTTTTATTGGTGGAAGAAAGCCCACATGGAACCCACTCGATCCAGTAATCATTAACAGTAATGTCGGAATATGGTAACCAGTGGGCATCCTGTGTGGAGAAACCGCCAACCCAGCCCAGTAAAGCCTACTTTTGACAAATTTGTGGGGGTAGGGGGATATCTCCCCAATTCCTACGCCACTGTTCTAATCTGAATTAAATAATGTAATGTCCAGTTTTATTCAGATTACTTCGGTTGCTCCCATCATGGATAAACTAACGATGAAATATGTGCAAATTATTGGGGGTCTGCAGCCCCTCCACCTCCCCCGGTTCCAACGGGCCTGATACACACACACCATAATCTTAACAATTTTTTTTAATAAGCATATATACACTTGAAGTGAATACGGACTGAACATATCATTTTAAATTAGGATATTCTGGAAAGAGTATCAGCTACAACATTATCTCTTCCCAAAATATGCCTAATCTCTAAATTATATTCTTGAAGGACTAAACTCCACCGCAATAATCTTTGATTCTTGTTTTTCATTTTATTGATAAAAGTTCAGGGGTTATGATCGGTGTAAACTGTAATAGGGCATTGGGTGGTTCCTAGATGCACATCAAAATGGGTTAATGCCAAAATTAGAGCCAAAGTTTCTTTTTCTACTGTAGAGTAATTCTTTTGATTGAGAAATTTTCGGGAGAAATAACATACAGGGACATCAATACTTTGGGAATCTTCCTGGGCAATATACCCACCTGCTCCATTGTCACTTGCATCTATAAATAATTTGAAGGGCTTTTCATAATTGGGACTGGCCAGGATAGGGGAATTATTTAATAAAGTTTTTATTCTGTTAAAGGATTTCTGGCACTCCTCAGTCCAAACAAACCTAACCCTTTTGTTAATAAACTGGTGAAAGGGGAGACAACATCTGAGAAATTTAGCCCTTTCGTGCTTTTGTACGTCTTGTGACGTATGAAATCAAACAGCGCGTTGATACTTTGTGGTCATTTGTTTTATTATTATTTTTAGATTTTCTAAAGTTTTAAAAATTCCTATATTTTTATACTGTACCAATGACCCAGACATAGCTGCTGGTGCTAACTCTTAAAATATAGGGCCAAACACAAATTTTGCCCCCCAATCCCCAAAATTTGCATCTAAAACTAAAGAAAACATGTCCTGAAAGGCCCTCCACACTTCGCCCCTACTGCGCATGCGTCAAGGACGTTCCGAAATTGGCACCATTAATCATTCTGAGTTTGGCCCTTCATCAGTTAACATCTGACTGATCTTTGTGCTTATAAATCTCAGTTTAAATGATGCCAGACACATAAATATTAGTGAAATGGTGATTCTAAGGAGGATAGAGAAGGAGGAGAGGAAAAGAATGTGTGACAGAATATTATCAGGGCTGTAACTTAAAATTTTTTAATGAAATTATGTTAAGTTACCTATTTTCAAGGCAGCAGCCATTTTGTTGTCATTCTGATTATTTAGTTACACTGTTTTTTAAGTGTTTTCCTCTCTCCCTGTCCTTTAAGTTCCCCCTTGCTATTCTCCCATGCTTTTGGCATAGTTTTTGTAATTATTATTACTAAATTTTCTTGGGAGTTTTAGCTGATTAACAGAATGAATTCTGTTCTTTCCCCATGTTTACGTCTTCACCTACGGGTGGTTAGGCATTGTGTTCTGCATCTACCATCTGATGTTCTGCAGTTTCTTCCCTGGAAGTCTCTGTTTTGCATCAGATGGTGTATTTTTGGTAACTGATTTCGGGCCTGGGTGCCTGGAGTCTTATTTTAGTGTTTTTACACTCATTGTTTACATTTACAACAGCCCTCTGTGTGAGGGGGGGATTTCTAAAAAATAATATCTTGATGTTATTTTAATCATAACTAGATACATTATTATTGTTCGTAAGTGTTGAATAAATTGTTTAAAATATTTTTAAAATTTTTGTCCACACTTAGGCTTGGGATCCATTGGGGCTCAAAGTTACTTTTCAGAAACTTGGGCTGTTCTGAAAAAATATTTTTTCAAAATATTTTGATTTCAATTATTTTTTCTATATTAATGGATCATATTATTATTATGTATTTTGATTGCCAGGGGTTAGTGCGAGTACCAGGACTTGTTTTCTTTTCACATTGAAAGGATATTGATCAATTGTTTTAAGAGGAAGTCTTCCTCTGACTTATTATCATTCTATATGTGGTTAGTGTACTCGCATTAACTCCTGTTCTGTATCGTATGATTTCGATGACAATATGGGAAGCGTATGTCACGGTATGTTATTGGGGATTTGGACACTCCGGTCCTTTCCCCGCAGGGTCACTCTAGTTTATCAATTTCTATTTCAGACGATCAAGATTAGGGTGATGTATCTGTGATGTCTTCCAACAGTGTGCCTCCGTCGTCACAATTAATGAAGGGCTAGCGGAAAAGTGCTCATGTAAATACGCCAATTGCCTAAGAGGACCCTAGTAGGTTCGACGGCCTTTGACGTCCGCTAGCTCGCCCGGTGTAGCGTCCATTCACCGAATGGTTCGGCAGCCGGGTTCGTCCATTGCGGTCTAGAAGGAATTTTGGGGTGATGCGAGCACTATAAATTAACCTAATGCACACCCAGTGACGGCGGATCGGAGGGAGAACGCAGGAAGCCTTTTAGTCCGGTTCATAGCTCGTTCCGGTCCATCCGGACGGCAAGCGAGAGAGGCCCCTCTCTCGTTCAACAACATCTGGCCCCAGATGTTGTGGTACAAAATGTGTCGCAAGCGGAGCATACGTCCGTCGCTCGGGACGCTCCGTTGTATAGGCAGTCCGCTGAGACTGCTAAGGCTTCCTCTTCTCGTCAGCGCACACGACCGCACCTTGGCTGCGTGACCGCCGATATATTACCAGCTTCGCCGATCAAGGATTCTTCGGCGACCAGGTCACACCATCCGGTAGCCAGGGACACGAGGCCTGCAGACTCCGGACGTTCGCATAGGAAGTGTGCGGGAGTCAACATACACGGAGCTTCCGGCGGCAATGCATCGTAAGACCGCTACTGCACAGGCCTCGGGAACGGACGTGCTTTCCTTAATAGCACAGTTTATCGCAGCATCCCAGCATCAACTGAATCTGTCGCATATATTTTATCCGACGATGCTGAGTCGGGACGCTTCGCGGAAGCGGGTACGGACGTCCGAAAGTTTCATCCGGTCCTACGGGATACTGAAAGGGATTCGGAGGATTTCGAGCTTTCCCTTTCGGAACAACATATGCTGTTGTGTATGTCATCTGACTTGGTCTTCTACAGCTTCTTTCGTCGGACCAGAATGCTGCGATGCCGGATAAGAAACTGATAGCGTCGGTGGACTTTGAAATTTTTGGTTCGGTTCAGGGACATCGTCCCTCAGTTCCGACATAGTCCAATAATGTCACACAAACTTTCGAATTATTGAACGACGCTATATATATTATTATTTTATGCTTGCTAACCAAGCATTTCTGGTTTCTTGTTCGAAGAGTTATGGAGATGTCTTTCAAAAGTGTGCCTCTGTCGTCATAGTTAATGAAGAGTTAGCGGCAATAAGTGCTCATGGAATATGTCTATCGCCTACGGAGTGACATTCGCTAGCTCACCCGGTGTAGCGTACATTCATCGAATGGTTCGGCTGCCGGGTTCGTCCGTTGCGGTCTAGGAAGGAGATTTGGGTGATGCGAGCACTTTAATTACTTTAGTACTCACCCAGTGACGGCAGATTGAGGACAGATCGGAGGAAGCCTGTTAGTCCGGTCCCTGGCTTGTCCAGGTCCGTCTGGGCTGTGAGCGAGAGAGGTCCCTCTCTCGCCCAACAACATAGGGGACCGCATGTTGTGGTTCAGATATTTTACATTCGGAGCATATGTCCGTTGGTCGGGACGCTCCGTTATATTGACAGTCCGAGAGACTGTCTTTAATGATTCCTCATCCTCACAGCAGGGCACACGACCGCACATTGGCTACGTGACCTCGAGTATCCGATCAGTTTCGGCATTCAGTGATTCCACGGCGAATAGGTCGCGCCATCCGGTAGCCAAGGGACACGAGGCCTATACACTCCGTTCGCTCGCATATTGGTAGTATGCACGGGGTAACGATCACGGAGCTTCCAGCGGCAATGCATCGTAAGACCGCTTCTCCTCAGGCCTCAGTGACGGACGTGCTATCCGAGTTAACACAGATGTTTCGCCGCATCCCAGCAATTGACAGTTTCTCGGTCGAATCAGGAATTATCCGACGGCGCTGGGTCGGTGCGGTCCGCGGTTGCATCAGGTACGGACGACCGAACGCTTTATAGGGTCCGACAGGATGGCGAAAGGGATTCGAAAGATTTCGAGTTTTCCCTTTAGTAGTATCGGAAGATGCCTTTCATATCTTCTGGCATTATCTTTCAGTGATTATTATTTCGGACTTCATTGCTGCGATCTTGGATAAGAGACTTATAGCGTCATTGGACTCGGATTTTTCGATCGGTTCAGGGACATTGTCCCTGACTTACCGACGCAGTCCAATATTGTCATTACAACATGTGTTTTATTTTTCGACGCTATATATATATATATACAAGCCTGCTACTAAGCATGATAGTTTAGTTTCTTGTCCGCGTTGCTCATTTCTGCCATTTTATCATTTATACATATAGTTTATTTTGGCAGAGCAGGGCATACCGAGAGTTCATATGCGTCTAGACGGTGTGATTAAAGACTGCATATATTCTTTTTCGCCGTTTATGTCTTTTCCAATTTCAATGTTGGGAACGACATTATGTATAGTAGACTTAACTTAGACGCTTTATTATACGTAATCCGCCTTACTGAGGCGTTATCATTACGTCTTCAAGAAAAGATTTACGGGATATTATTCTCAATGTAATTTCTTTTGAGGGCAGTAGTTTGTTCACGTATAACTCCGCCCTTCAGTGGCTGATTGGAGTTAGTTAGACGTGACGCAGCCCTAGCTACATCCACACGCGTGGATAGTAAGGTTAAGAACTCTCTCAGAGTCGCTTCGTTCTCTGAGGAGCTTCTCTTCGACGGCAACTTTTCGGCAATCCATGAATTGCTCGATTTACACGTTCTCTTGTCTATCTAGTGTTACAAGAGATTCAGACTGGGGCAAACATTCGGTGGTTGACTCAGAGAGTGCCACCGCAGTTGCCGGACCCGAGTGTTGCTGTTATGACGGTTGCCAGTCAAACAGATTGGGATATAATACTGATCCCAACAGATTCGAAGTGCCAGGGTCTTTGGGTTCCGCAGTCTCTTAGCAATCAGTTTTCTTCCGCGGAATAATGTTTTTTAGGCTTGCTTTATGTCATTGCATGAACATTATTCAGAAACGCATGCCCAAATTCCTGTCCTTTAATTCGACAGTAGTGGCGTATCTCCGGAACCAGGGAGGCACTCTTTCGTTTCCGTTATTCAATTTAATGGAAAGAATCCGTCTGTTGGTTATAGTACACCAAGTTCAGTTTTGGTCCGTCATATTCCGGGTCGTCTGATTGTTTTATCGGACTCCCGTTCTCTTACGGGTCGCTTGTTGCTGTCAGAATGGACTCTCAACAAACAAGTATTCAACCAGATTTGCTATCTATGGGAGCGCCCAATGATGATTTATTTATGACACAGCTTGCTAATCAATTGCAGACGTATGTGTTGGCTTGTCCAGATTTCTGAGCTAATATTGTTAACGCTCTATTGATCTATAGGACGGAATGATAGGATACGCGTATCCTCCGGCGCTGTTGTTTTAGCAGGTATTGCTAAGATAAACAACCACAATACATTTCTGTTGATAGCATCTCTATCTTCACAGAGATCATGAGTAATTTACTCTCTTGTCTACTGTGGGTCTTAACGTGAAATCTTCCTCTATGTGAGGATCTTTTTCACTGGGTAAATCGTGTCATCTTTATCACAACCAGCAAGGTCGCAACCTTCATGTATTCCGTTGTGTGGTCCGTATTGCATTGTAAGCACTGTACTGGACGAGCTTTGGACGCGATTTCTTACTATAGGAGATCCTCTTCTTCGCTATTCTATGCGGCTAAAGTGGAGGCTCTTCCGTCGTGGTGTAGGGATCATTATGTTCATATTGTTGATCCCTCCATACTACTCATTGCTATTTTTTAGTATACTTGTTTCACAAGATCTACTGCAGCCTGTTATTATTTAGGTTATAGGTTTATGTTACCTCATACCTATGCACTCTACGATAGTTTACAATTGAGTCTTTTGTCTCTTTATCTAAGTCAGTAACTTTTTGATAAATAGACTTAGAATCTTTAGATTAAATTCCTATACGGATTTTAACTTCGGTTCTTATTTAGCTAAGTAATCATTTGAGCCTCTGGAAACAGTAGTTTTCAAATTCTGACCTTTTAGACAGTAATTCTGTTGGTTTCTCTTTTACTGTAGAGTCAGTGAGTTTCATGCACTATCGATGGATGATTTTCACTTTCGTAGTTTCGGAATCAATACTTCCGTTACTATTTAGGTTGGATTGTTGCATAAGAGTTAGGCTCCTATTATCCGGAACCTATTATTTTAAGGTCCTTCCGTCTTCGTATGGGCATAGGCCTTTACTCTTTCCGGGTACAGTTTATGTATTTATAAACAGATATCTGTTTATTACTATGGGCGTAAGCTTCTTCTGTCTTTGATGTCTAGTAGAAGGACGTTACGCTCCATTTTATTGTTAATGGATTCTATTAACTATCGGTACTGCTTATGGTATATCATTGACTTAGCAGTTGTGCTTAAGATTTCGGCTCATGAAGTAAGAGTTCTTCTACTTCTTGGGCTTACATTAATAGTGTCGCTATTATAGATTTTTGAAGGCCGCTCATTGCGCTCAGCCATCCACATTCATGAATTTTATCTCAGAAATATCGAGTCCATTTCTGGAGGCCTCTATTGTTAGGTCTATTATCTACTGCTCAGAATGTCATTCACTTAACAGTTGCTACTATAGCTAGGTAGGCTGTCTGTTTCGGCAGTGTCTCCGTTCGGCTGCCCTCTTCGCTCTGGGCTATTTGACCCAGGGCAAGAAAAAGGGGGGGGGGGGGGAGGGTGTTCCCTTGGGTCACCTGTTTTACTATGAAAACAAGGGGATACCTCCTCCGGAGTTAGTAATTCTGAGCTGTTATTGGGATGGTTGTTTAGTGAGAAGTTTAGGTTTTTAAAATTCATTCAAGTCTTAGTTTTTAAAGTATAGCTTTTGAATATTGCATATGTCAACGGACATGATTATGCAATCCTCAGACACTTTTAGGAGTATAAGAGTCTCTATTCTCTAGACTTACTTTATTTATTGGCTTACTTTAAAAATTATTAGTATAAGGATTATATTGGATATTGATAGAGTACATGGATGTATGAAGCTTAATTTTGGAAGGTGTTGTATCTTTCTAATTTATCATAAATAAGAAAGATACATGTAAGGCCTATTACTTCTTTTTCCCTACAGGGGATGACTCTATTTTATTTTATTGAGCGTATTCCATTTTGCTTTATGTCCTTGGCCCTCCAGCCTTTTTACTATTCAGCTATGTCTGGGTCATTGGTACAGTATAAAAATGTTAAAAAATTTATAGTAATTTATATATTTTTTATACTTACCAATGACCCAGACGGGGATGGCCCTCCCAGGAGTTGGGAACTCTTGCCTCCCCGCTGAGTACATAGCGCTTACCAGGCACTGGTTATTAGAATGATTAATGGCGCCAATTTCGGAACGTCCTTGACACTGCGCATGCGCAGTAGGGGCGAAGTGTGGAGGGCCTTTCAGGACATGTTTTCTTTAGTTTTAGATGCAAATTTTGGGGATTGGGGGGCAAAATTTGTGTTTGGCCCTATATTTTAAGAGTTAGCACCAGCAGCTATGTCTGGGTCATTGGTAAGTATAAAAAATATATAAATTACTATAAATTTTTTAACTTTCTCCCGAATAGTGCTCAGTGACAACTGTTGAGCCAAATGTTTTATAGCTTAAAATACTGATATAATCCTGCTGTCAAGACTTCTTAAATGGTTGAGTGCTAGAAGCCACTATCAAGGCTTTCAAAAATTGAGGATACCAGAGCAAAAAGCCAACACTCTCCTTGCTTATATCTCATATTCAGTCAAACACAAATAATATTTTGTTTATATAAATTTGTTTTATTACAAATTATTGAAGAGTACCTGTGGGCACTCTCCAATAATTTGTAATAAAACAAGTTTTGAATAAGAAATTCAGACCACCAAAAATAATCTAGCCCTCAACCAGTTCATCACTAATGTGAACAATATCTTGTTATTTGTAGTTTCCGACTTTTGACGTCGCATTTTCAAAAACGTTGAAGAAACTGAATTCCCCGTGACGTTTGAACGTCAAGATAATTAAAGTCTCAAAGGGTTAAACAGAATTTTCTATAATATCCAGCCATGCCTTAGAATCTCATGAGCTCTTTTTTAGAGCTTGGTACTGGAAAATTTACAATGGTATCAACTTTTGCCGCAATCGGCCTCACCTGCCCCTGACCCACAACATGACCTAAGTAATTTACAGTTGCTTTGCCAAATTCTGATTTTATCAAGTTAATAGGTTGGCCTGGGTCACTTTGTCAAAAAATTCTTGAATATGCTTTAGATGATCAGCCCAATTTGTATCGGTGTGTATAATAACATCATCAATATAAGCTTCACTGTGACCTAGGTCTGCAATTAAGTGGTTAACCATGCACTGAAACGTTGCCGGAGAGTTTTTCATGCCAAAAGGGGTTACTTTATATTGATACAACCCAAATGGGGTAACAAAAGTAGATATTTCTTTTGCTTTTTCTGTTAAAGGGACTTGCCAATAACCCTTTAACAAGTCAAATTTTGTCACAAATTTAGCTTGGCCAAGTTTGTCAATGCAGTCATCAATTCTTGGAATTGGATAATTGTCTGTTTTGGTGAGGCTGTTCACTTTTGGGTAATCCATACAAAATCGGTAACTGCCATCAGGTTTTGGGACGAGTATATAGGGCGAACTCCAGTTGCTATGGCTAGATTCTATGATATCATTGTCCAGCATATACTGTATTTCCTTTCGCATGATCTCAGCTTTGAAAGGGTTCAATCTATATGGATGCTGTTTGATGGGATTTGCCTCTCCTACATCAACATCATGAAAAATAACAGATGTCCTACTAGGCACATCGGGAAATAAGTGTTGATATTTGAAAATTAAATCAACTAAATCTTTTCTTTGGTCAGGCAGTAAATAATCTATTTTATTTTGTAGATCTCTCAGGACATCTGAGTTCTGTAACTTCAGAGGTACATTTTCGCCGCATTCATGAATATCCTCCACAGGAATTTCCACCTCATCCATGTGGGTGACTGTTGAGACTGGTAGAGAGTTTGGTTCTCTCCCATAAAATGTTTTCAACATATTTATATAGCACAGCTGAGTATTTTTGAGTCTATCGGGAGTCTGAACATGATATAAGGGCCTGAATATCTTGCTTGTAAAGCATTGCCCTTTAAAGGAAATAATACTAGCACCTTGTCCCCAGGTTTAAAGGTGCGAAATTTTGCCTTCATATGACTCTGGGCTTTCTGTAAATGATTATTTGCCATTTCTCTGGGCTGATGCAATTTTTCCTTAAAAGTGGACGCATAGTCCAGAAGAGAAATTTCAGGTGGCTCTTCCTCGAGTCATTTCTCCTTCAAAGCAGTGAGTGGACCCTCACTGAGTGTCCAAACACTAATTCAAAGAGCTGAAGCCCAGAGATTCCTGTACAGTCTCACAGACTGCAAATAAGTGGAGATGTACTCCTTCATCCCAATCCTTCTCATTATCCTCCCCATTGGCCTTTATCATGGTCTTCAATGTTTGATAAAAGCGTTCTAGTGCTCCTTGACTTTCGGAATGGTAGGCACTTGATGTGTACTGCTCAATTTTGAGCTCATACATCACCTGCTGAAAAATGTTTGACATAAAATTTGAGCCTTGGTCTGATTGCATTGACCTGGGTAGACCAAAAGTCGTGAAAAATTTCATCAAGGCCTTAACTATAGTCTTAGTTTTAATATTTCTTAGAGGTATAGCCTCAGGAAATCATGTAGAAGCACACATGATGGTAAGAAGATATTCATTTCCAGATCTTGTTCTAGGCAATGGGCCAACACAGTCAATAATAATTCTACTAAATGGCTCCTCAAAAGTAGGGATTGGTTGAAGTGGAGCAGGAGGAATCTTCTGGTTGGGTTTTCCTACAATTTGACAGGTGCGGCATGTTTTACAAAATTCGACAACATCCTGTCGAAGCTTGGGCCAGTAAAAACACTGTTGAATACGAGAGTTGGTTTTCCTAACTCCCAAATGTCCAGCCATTGGATTTTCATGAGCCAGGCTTTTTATTTCATTCCGGTATTTAGTGGGGACAACTATTTGATAAATAACCTCCCAATCACTATTGGAGGGTACTTCTGGTGGTCGCCATTTCCTCATGAGTACATCAGATTTTTTAAAATAACAGACAGACGAGTTTTGGGTTTCTGCCTCTGTTAGAGCCCTTTCATGTGGCTCGGCAAGGTCAGGATCACTTTCCTGTTCCTGAATTGAAGAAGTCCGGGAAATGACATTCAAGGATATCCTCCTATCACTCTCAGGTGTAGTGGCCTCTTTACAATTTCTGGAGGAGTCATCACATTGACTCAAAAATGTCTGAGACAAATCAGTGTCTTCAGAATCCGTAATTCTATGACTGCTCTTATCCTCAGCTTTACTGTTCAAATCAACACAATTGAGGTTGTTATCAACCTCAGCTTTCTTTGTCATGGACCGAGACACAGCACATGCTGGAAAGGCAAAAGGAAAATATTCCTGTAAATTAATAATACTTTCATTTGTGCTCGTGTTATCCACCACTTGAGATTCCACAGTGACTTTGTCACCAGCTAAGTCATTCCCCAGTAATAAAGAAATACCTTTTACAGGTAGAGTAGATCTGATTCTTACTGTCACAGTCCCATTTACTAAATTACTACTTAAATTCATTTTATGAAGTGGGACATTTAAAGAGTTTGCCTCAATACCTGATGCTAGAACTTGTGCCCCTGGAGCACTTTCTTCAGAAAATGGCAAAATGCCTTATAACATTAATGACTGAGTAGCCCCTGTGTCTCTCAGTATTTTTATTGGCAAGGAACAGTGCTTATCCCCCTCAAGGGAAACAAAGCCTTCAGTAATAAATGGCTTATAATTTTCTAAAGCATCTTGCTTTATAACATAATTTTCAGGGCATGGAGCATATGCTAGTGCATTCTGTGAAGTTGAGGACTCATTTTTCCATTTCAACAGCCAGCAATCAGATAATAAATGTCCTGGTTTCTTACAATAATTACAGGTTTTAGTTGAGCTGTTGGGTCGTAATGGTGTAGGACTGGAATTAGAGGTTTTATTTTCACCAGATTTCTTATTAAATTTGGGTGGTGAAAAGTTTGAAGGATTGGAAGGATGATTGAAAGGATGAGTTTTATCTGAAATTGGTCTAGGTCCACTGTCTTTGGAAAGAATTCTTGTGAAGCCAAATATTTGTAGAGTTACGACTCATTTTATGAGTTAAGGCATAGTCATCTGCTAGTACTGCTGCTCTATTTAATGTGTCAACTTTTTGTTCATCCAGGTGGGCCTTTATATCTGAATGTATCTTTCCTTTAAACTCTTCTATCAGCATCATTTCTTTTAATTTTGTAAAATCTTTTCCTGTTTCATTTGAATGGCACCACCTGTCAAATAAATTTTGCTTCTCTGGCAAATTCCACATGAGTTTGATTTTCACTTTTGTAATAATTTCTAAATTTCGGACTATCGGCCTCTGGAACAAGTTCATATGCCTTAAGTATAGCCTCTTTAACAGTGTCATAATTATTGCTTTGCTCAGAAGATAGAGCAGAATAGATTTCTTGGGCCTTCCCTTTCAAAACACTTTGCAATAGCAAAGTCATCCCTTGGCCATTCTAAACTTGTTGCCACTTTTTCAGAATGTGAAAAATATTTTATCAACTTCTTTTTCTTGAAAGGGAGAACTAGCCTCACATGTTTAGTTGCATCAAATCTACTTAGGGATATTACATTTGAGCCTTGATGTTGAGATTCTAATTCTTTTATTTTTATTTCCTTTTGGGCCTGAATTTCAATTTCCCTTAAATGCATTTCTTTTTGAGCATGAATTTGTCGGTGCTACTAAATAACGAAAACAAACATAAATGAACACAAACGAAAACAAGTAAAAAATGGCAAAATACAGGCTAATAAAATTTTTTAAATGGGTAGAGGGTGTGTGTACGGGTATGTTTTACTTGTGTATGAAATTTTATCCACTTTTGATGAGTATTTTGGTCATAAAGAGGATTTAAAATGTGTTGCGTGACGCAGAACTTGTGTTCGTTAATTAGTCGCAATGACCTGTCTTACTAAATAACGAAAACAAGAAACGACTAAATAGAGAAAACAAGAATCTACAGTGGATAATTAATTAGCTGTCAATATATTGAATCGGATTAGCGCTTGCATGAATGGCTGGTTTGAAATTTTATCTCTTTTATATTTTATATGTTTATATTATTATTTTTAACTGGGATCTATTTTAATTTTTTTTGTTGCCTATCTGCTATGTTGGATGTTTTATTGTTTGTCAAACAATTCTACTGATGTACAACATAATACAACTGCAGCTGTATTGAATGAATTAATAAACTACAGGTAAAAAAAACGCAACCTGGGGTTGAGAAAAAAAACACAGCCATGGTCTAATGTAGGCCTATGATTGGTTCACTTTTGGAATTTAGAGACATAAGACGGTCTAATCCGATGACGGGCAACTTCCCAACAATGGGACGACCTAAGACAGGAAAGGACTGCTGTCATACTGAATGAAAAATTAAACTACAGGCAAATTTCTTCTAGTTCTGTAAAAGCACCGGAATTATTAAGCAAGGAATGTGGAAAAGGAAAAAATGAACATAAAAAAGACTTTTAAACCAGCCATGTTAAAACCTGTGTTGACATGCCAGTCCAAAGACCGTGTAAATTGATGATGAGAATTGTCATGTAAGTAGTAATAAATATGTAAAATATAAAATAGACAAAGTTTCAAACCAGCCATCAATACAAGCGCTAATCCAATTCAATATTGACAGCTAATTAATTATCCACTGTCGTTTCTTGTTTTCGTTATTTAGTAGGGCTGGTCATTGCGACAATTAACGAACACAAGTTCTGCGTGACGCAACACATTTTAAATCATCTTTATGACCAAAATACTCATCAAAAGTGGATAAAATTTCGCACATGAGTAAAACATACCCGTACACACACCCTCTACCCATTTAACAAATTTTATTAGCCTGTATTTTGCCATTTTTTACTTGTTTTCGTTTGTGTTCGTTTGTTTTCGTTATTTAGTAGCACCTGAATTTGTTCAATTTCTTTATGAGCTTGAATTTGTTCTATTTCTTTTTGAGCTTGAATTTGCTCCCTTTTTTTTTGAGCTTGAATTTGTTCCCTTTCTTTTTGAGCTTCTAATTCTTTTAATTTTAATTCCTTATCCTCTTGTTCTTTTTGAGCCTGAATTTGTTCCATTTCTTTTTGAGCTTCAATTTCTTTTAATTTTATTTCATTTTCCTGTCTTTTCATTTCTTGTTGCATTTCTAATCTCTTCAGTTCCAATTCTAATTTTTTGAGTTCATGGGCATCAGTAGGTTGTGGTTCAGAGGGGGAATTTCAGACTGAGGCAAAAGGCCTTCCTCCATATAATAATTAACAATGAGCTGTTTAAGTTTGTTTGTTCAGACCAGGGGTGGCAGGTAATTTTGGAAAAAGTGCAAGTTGAAATAAATCCTTAAGAGATTCTAAAAGGGCCAAACTAGGAGAGTTTTCAAATTCAGATATAAATTCTGTCACAATAAACACCATGATGAAAAGGTTTGCTGGGTTCTCAGATTATATACGGTAAATAATAATACTAAGATTTTCTAAGAAAATTTAAATGTTTTGACTGTGAGCCAAACTAATAATTGCAATATGCAAATAAAGCTTTTTCGTTATCTTATATTCAATCTCGACAACGAGCCCCCCAATTTCTGTGTTGGTATGGAAATATTATTGATTTTGGTAACAGAAAGAAATCTGAGAATCAGCAACAAAACTATGAATTTAACTATTCTGAAATTTAATTAAAAAAAATTAATATAAAAAAAAATGATACAAAGATCTTTTACACTAATTGGTTTACAGAATATAAAAACAGTGGTACTTATCAATTATTGAATTAGTCCAAAATACAGTTTGACAGAATCCAGTAATCCAGTGGTGAAGAATCTTGTGAAGAAAGTTACCAACTGTTAGTATTAAATCCAAGAATATCTCTTCAGAAACAGTATCCCGTAGATTTATAATAAAATGTTCACTTAGAAATTTCAGCAGTCTCCAATAAAATATAATAAAATGCTCTGCAAAATTCAAAATGGAGTAAAAATCCAAGAAGTATTGGCGCCACAGGTAATTTCCAAATAATCCAGTAGAATCCTGGCTTTTCACAAAATAATATTCTGTTTCACAGAAAGTATACATTCTCTTTTCCAAGACGAATAGATTCTCTTCAAAATTCTCTCTTGAAATCAATCTTCCACATTCACAAAGAAGCACTGCTTCTATAATAAATGCACTGTTCTGAAACAATAATAATCTCCAATGGAAACAACTGAAGTGAGTCTTTCTGAAATGGCTTTCTCTCTGTTGACAAACGTGTATATAGTAACCAGATAGAATGTTCCAGAAGATGAAAGGGGATTCTGTTATAGTAAACAAGGTCCTTGACCTACTTAAACAATTAAACAATCAACAGCTATATGTACAATATATTAGTGTAACAAAGATGTAAACAAAGGTCACTCAGTACAAATGAGTCAGACCAGTCAGAAAATGCAGAAATAATAATATCTATCTTAATATAATTAACAACTAAGGATATATCAATCTCATTATAATATGGGGGCTACAACAGATGGGTCAGGGTTTTGGAAGGGGACACAATCTCATCAGGTTCCATTTCCCACCACCCCACCCCCCACCAATACACTGTTCAACACAGTTTGTTTGTTTGCTTATTGTTTATAATTGTTTAACCCCTTCCCTAACATGAAAAGCAGACGTCACTTGCAGAAAAAAATCTTGAATAAGTAATTTTTTAAAAAATTTTTGTCTCAAAAAACAAAGGTTATAACCCCTCGTTGGAACGAGCTCGACAAAAAAAAAATGAAAAAAATAATGAAAATTAATTGGTGATTTTTGAGAATAGCACTGGCCAGTTTTGGCCTTTACATTGTGTAAAAGGTTAACAGAAGACTATGTACACTCACTTGTAAGTATGGCCTGAATAAATTGACACTTGTTCCAGTGTGGAGTAACAATCTTTTGAGGGAAGAAGTTTAACAATAATTAAAAAAGATGGGGGGGGGGGGGGGGGGGGGCTGGGGCGGTATCTGTTTGCCAATAGTTAATTAAGTCTATGGCAGATATAGGCCTCATTATGTGAATGAATCTTACAGAATGCAGGCTGGATTCTCAAAGGGGTGGGGGTGGGGGAGCTGAGCAATATTAAGCGGCAGCATGGCATAATAACAAAATCAACATGTTGGCATGCGTATTGGAGGGCATTTTTGCCATGGAAGCCAGCTTTCTCCTGAAGACATGAATTCGAGGATAGATGGGTAATTTTCCTCAATAAACAACGCACATCTTCACGTACATGGAAATGTCGGGTTTTTAGTAAAGGAAGACTACTGGCCAAGGCACTTAATCCCGATTGCCTACATGGTGGGCATGGTGACGCCATGTACTTTGGCATTATGCACGTTGCTGGTGCGCTTATTTTCAATCTATGCTAACCATACTTGTGTGGAGTTAGTATAGTATAGAAATCTATGGACTTTATTTTAGGTTGTCCATTATTGGGTGCAGCCAGCATTTTGTTTAGGCAGGGTTGCCCACAATGCAACTCAAGGATGAGAATGTCTGGCAACTAAAAAGACTGGAAAACTTGGCCAGGGACCAAGCCTTGCCCAGAGGTGGAGATTTTGGGAGGGGGTGACCCCCCTCCCATAATCTCCTCCAACTTGACTGTTGGCCATTGGTGGTGGCCCGGTGATGGTGGGGGGTGGGGGTGGTGGGTATTCAATATTTGATATCGGCAGTGATCAAAGATTTCGTGTTGAGGGAAAGTGAATCAACTTCAGTGTAGACATGTATTAGATTGCTTTGGAGAAAATTGGCTGCGGACCTTTTGGGATTCGGGGGGTGGGGGGGGGGGGGGGTCATATGACCCTCCATGGCTACACCCTTGCTGTCTTGTTTGAGGCCAAAACTCCCACGCTTAAATGCGAAATGTCCAATTCATCAAGCCTATGGGAAAATAATTGCGAACTGTATTCATTCGTTGCCGTCTGCGTTCCAAATTTTTATACTCGTAAGTTTCAGAATTAAGCTTACTTGCCAAATGCTTGTAAGTTTTATTCTGAAGCCCACTCATAAAATAAAAGTTTTAATTCTGACATAAGATGTTCATTAATTTGCTGCTCCCTGTTACGACCAGTGGTGTATAAATTTACCAGTAATGTCGAAATCGACCAGTAATGTCGAAAAAATTAACCAGTAATGTCGAAAAAATCGACCAGTAATGTAAAAATCTGTAATGTCGAAAAATTAACCAGTAGTGTCAAAAAGTTACGACCAAAATGACAATTTTTTGCAAAAATTTCAATATTTTTTCAGATTGCTCAAATTGTACTTTTGCCTATATTTATCGACTTTTAACCATTTTCGCACAAGTCTAAACACATTTACCCCAGTAAATATGGAATTTTATGTTTAACAATTATTTCCCTCTTTCATATGCACAACATATCCCATCCTATTTGCTCTCTCTCTCTCTCTCTCTCTCTCCTCTTTCTCTCTGTCTATCTCCCCCCTCTTTATCCCATGTCCCTCTGCCTTTGCCCCCTCTCTCTTTCTCTCCATTCTCTTTCTCTATCCCCCTCTCCCTCTGTCTTTGCCGAGCTCTTTCCCCATCCCCCTTCTCTCTCTCTCTCTCTCTCCCTCTCTCTCACTCTCACTCTGCCTTTGCCCCCTCTATCTATCTATCTATCTATCTATCTATCTATCTATCTATCTATCTATCTATCTATCTATCTATCTATCTATCTATCTATCTCTCTCTCTCTATCTATCTCTCTATATCTATCTCTCTATATCTGTCTCTCTGCCTTTGCCCCTACCTCTATCTCTCCTCTATCTCTCCCCTTCTTTCTCTCTCTATCGCTCTCTCCCTATCCCCTTTTCCCTCTGTCTTTGTCCAACTCTCTCTCTCCTCTCTCTCTCTCTCTGGATAGATAATGAATTGATACGACGCTGAAATATTTAGTCTAGTATTTAGCGCTCGCACAGACAGACATACAGTCACACATGTAGGCTGGCAAGTGTGTAGGCAGGCAGGTTAGCAGCATCCAGACAGACGGACAGAAATCCAGACAGACAGATAGCAATGTGGCGTGTGGAAAAATAACCCCTAGACGTGGATAGACAACTGAATGACGGAAAGATAGGCAGACCTACATACAAAGATTGATTGGTTGGTTGATTGATTGATTGATTTCGTTTACGACACTTAGTTTAAAGCACACGCACCATACACGTGCCATTTCGGCATGTGGCTTGGCACACGAAGTCAACGTGCACCTGGGATAAAGTGTCATTCCCAAGGACACAACTTAACTGACCTCGTCAGGTATAGAACCCGGATATTCATCAAATTGAATTGCGAGGCAATTTCTCGATTGAGCTAATAGTGCTCCCCACGGACATGCGGGTACATGCGGGTGACGCAGACTGACTGATTGATGGATGTAGGTAAAATAACAGGTAGCAAATTGGTAGAATTAGATGATAGACATGTAGCAAATATCGGGTAGTGACTGGCATTATAATAGTCAGTCATTAAATCACACGACCAGGGGTGTCATCCGGGGTGGCTATACCCCCCCCCCCCCCCCACCCCCCCCCCCCCACCCCCACCCCTACCGTCGGCAAGTGTTAGTGCTCCTCATTTTGGTCATAACTTTTTGACACTACTGGTTAATTTTTCGACATTACGGATTTTTACATTACTGGTCGATTTTTTCGACATTACTGGTTGATTTCGACATTACTGGTTAATTTTTTCGACATTACTGGTCGATTTCGACATTACTGGTAAATTTATACACTACTGGTTGTATAACACTCCCCCCCTGCTGAGGAGGCCTTCATTCCTCCTGTCCCACACGCATCATCCCAACCCCATTGTCCCTTCTAATCTCTGAGTACTCGTTTTACAATATTTCTCATTAGCACTATCGTAATCTCCAGCTATAATATTAATATAAATACTCAATAATTAAAAGTCACATAACATATCGGGCTGTCATTGACTATAAGAGCCAAGCAAGCCTATAACCCAAAATACCAGTCTGAAAGAATAAGATTCACTGGGAGTATAATGGGGAAGTGGGATGAGAGAATGAAGGACATGTGGCTACTGAGTGTCTCAAAGGAGAGTGTTAACTGGTAGAGTGCTGGAAGCCCATATTTGGGCTTTATTTGGAGGTGCCAGTACCACAATTTAAAGGCTTCATATCCTGTGGATGTGCTTCATATTATCTTTAAAATGATATTTTATTTGTTAGGATTTGCCATGTTACAATTTATGGGAGAGTGCCTTCTGGCCTTCTGGCACTCTCCCATGAATTGTAACAAGTCAAAGATGCACAAAGAAATTTTAAGAACCAAAAATAATTTAGCACTCTACCAGTTAATAAGTCGATCGGAGAGATTGGGAAGAATGGGGCAAGGGATGTCATCGAGAAGTTCATCTCCGAGTGTTGGAAGGAGAAAAGAAGCGTGGGAATAGGGAGGCAGTTGGGAGCACATGGGGTAACCAAGACCTGACCCGAGAACCGCGACAAATCAGCGGCCGGCCAAAGTGTTTTATTATATTAATGGCCTAATGCGTCTAAATATGAATAATGGCGTCACATCTCTCAGCCGGTCGATAATATTTTCCCCCAGGTTTCTATTTTGATCGAAATTCAATTTCAGATTTAATTTGTAAACGCATTTGTTTCGCGCGTTTTCCTTTGTGTCTTGGATAGATAATGTATCAAACTTACGAAGTGACAGGCAGAAAGTAAGTAATGACAACTTTGATGAATCAAGTCTTGCTCGAAATTCGCATCCAGAAGATACATTTCATCATACAACTTTCTAAATTTCGCTGTAGATTGATCAGACGCTAGTCAAGTTAACCAATTTGTCAACAAAGCAGACCATAGTTCTGCAGTTTTTATTTTTTAGTCGAGTTGTGACGAAGTCAAACTCGACTTATAGTTTGATGAATGTCAGGCGGGCGGTTGGGCAGACGGGTGGGCGTAAACAATTGGTTTCCGGACGATAACTTGATAATGGTTCAACCCATGTTCATGAAACTTCAGAGGTAGGTTGGTATTGGTGAGGGGAAGAACCCTATTAATTTTGGACTTGCTTGGTCAAAGGTCAAGGTCACAGTGACCTTGAACATAGTAAATTGTAAACAATTGGTTTCCGGATGATAACTTGACTACGGTTCAACCCACATTCATGAAACTTCATATGTAGGATGGCCTTTATGGGAGGAAGAACCCTATTTATTTTGGACTCACTAGGTGAAAGGTCAAGGTCACAGTGACCTTCAACATAGTTAATCATAAACAATTGGTTTCCGGATGATAACTTGATAATGGTTTGACCCACATTCATGAAACTTCATAGGTAGGTTGGCTAGGTGAGTGGAAGACCCTTATTTATTTTGGACTCACTAGGTCAAAGGCCAAGGTCACAGTGACCTTGAACATAATAAATCGTAGACAATTAGTTTCCAGATGATAATTTGACAATGATTCCACCTATGTTCATGAAACTTCATAGGTAGGTTGGCATTGGTGCAAGAAAGAGCCCTATTTGTTTCGGAATCACTAAGTCAAAGGTCAAGGTCTCAGTGACCCCTCACATAGTAAATTGTAACAATTGGTTTCTGGACGATAAGTTGATAATGATTAAATCCACTTTTGTGCTGTCACAACTCGACATTGGATCAGTGATCCTATTGGCATTTTTTTTTAAATTTAAAAACTTGATTTATTCTGTAAGTTATGCCTGTCTAGTTATACTGCTGACGTTAATTTTTATTTTCCTTGAACTTGTACACGCCTGTCATGTTTCTAAAGTCTACATTTGATAATGTACATAGTTGTTTTAATGATCGTAAAAAAAAGAGATAATTTAATGTAAATTACTGGTTTGTGTTATAATACTCTCAACAATCCCAGTTTTCTGTCTGGTATAAATAATTAACATTTCCTCATTCATCTCAACACGGACAGCCAGCTTCTTTATTACCATGGAGACTGAAATAGTTCCATTGCACTCAATGATTGACAGAATCTATTTATAGGCTGACTGATCGTAATTACCTTTGATTAACAGAACTCAGACACGTAATGTCGCCAGAACCATCTTTTGATATTTGGTAAACAACATCTCTTAAGGGGGTCAGATTCAAGTCTGTTCAAATCTGGTCCCTGGGCCAATAGTTGGGCTTGTTCAAATCTGGTCCCTGGGCCAATAGTTGGGCTCCCTGGGCTAATAGTTGGGCTCCTTATGGTAGCCAGATTTTTAACTTGGTGCAATATGAGAAAATTTTTTCAAGAATCTTCATCAGATCCACCAGTCAAAATGCTTTCAAATTTGGTATACAACATCTCTAGGGGGTCAGATTCAGGTTTGTTCAAATCGAGTGTCTGTGTCATTATTTGGGCTGTCTAAGGGAGCCCAAATTTTAACTTGCTGCAATATAAGGAATAATCTTGAAAAATCTTCTTCAGATCCACCTGTTAGAATCTTTATTGGGATTGTATTTGGGGTCAATAGGTCAAAGGTCAAGGTCACCATTGCTATAAAGAGATTTTTAGTTTCCGTGCAATAACTTTAGTTTTTATGTGTACCCATACTATGTATGGTACACATAATGCCGGCATCTGGGGTGGCCATCCGTCCATCCTTTGTCCATCCGTCCATCAGTCCGGCGTCCGTATCGATTTCTTTGGCATTCGATAACTTGAAAAATATTCCTTGGATTGTCTAGTTACTTTATATTTGTGTTCAGGTTACTGATTTGCTGAGCTGTATAGTTTTGGGTGTAAATCTGATGATTTGATCCCGAGATATTAACCCTTTATCCTTCAAATTGAAAATTCCTCCAATCCCTTTGCATTCGATAACTTGAAAAATATTGCTTGGATTGTCAAGTTACTTTATAATTGTGTTCAGGTTACTGATGTGCCGAGCCGTATAGTTTTTGGTGTAAATCTGATAATTTGATCCGGAGATATTAACCCTTTATCCATCAAATTAGACACTCCTCCAATCCATTTCTATATGTACCCATACCTTGTATGGTGTACATAATGTCAGCATCCGTGGTGACCCTCCATTATACAGCTTTCTACTAGTTGCGCATATGGGTACACATCTGACGATTTCATCGGCCTATTTTCTTTTGTGTACTAAGCTATAACTCCTATTGTGGTTGCATTTAAGATGTTGATCGTTCAGGCCTGGCATTCTGAAAAATTTGGGGGGGGGGGGGGGTGGGGCTAAAAATCGCTCTCCTGAAATGATCTAGGAGAGCCAGTGGCTCTCCTAATTTTTTTTTGACATGGAAGGCAGTTGGATATATCATATGAATGCAGTTCAACACTGTGACCAGACATGCTCTACTCACAAAGTTGCATTGCTTAATTTGGATAGTTGTAATACATGTTACTTTGAAAGTTACTCAATACTGTGTTGAAGTCGTCGGTTCCAACAACTCACAACTGTCACAAGCCAATCATGGTTCAACTTCATCCCATCAAATAAATTTTGAATTTCAGTTCATTGCACCTGAGCCAGCTGTACAGTTCATGATGCCAATTGAAGATTTTCTAAATGGTCCTGGGATAACACAATTTTTTATCTTCAATTTTTAGCTCAACTTTGACGAAGTCAAATTTGAGCTATTGTCATGGCCCGTCGTCCGTCTGTCCGTCTGTCCGTCTGTCCGTACGTCAACAATTGGCTATGGCTCGGGCTAGAGGTCGTATTTATGAACCGATCTTTACGAAACTTCATGTGTACCTTTGTTATGACCCTGGGACGGGAACGAGTGTTTTTAGGTGTGGTCCGAAATTCAAGATGGCTGCCAGTGGCCATTTTGTACCGATGATGCAAAAATCAGTTTTTTGTACAGAACTTCTGTATGAAAGTTCTGATTTGAATAAAGTTTTGTATAAATGTTTAGTACCATGGGATACATCACATATAATACAGGTTTTTTTCTCGTGCGTAAATTATGCAAATTAGACTGACTTTGATTTATTTAGTGTTACTTTCAGAGCTGTAAGTGCCAAGCTGCTATGGCTCGGGCTAGAGGCCGTATTTATGAACCGATCTTTACGAAACTTCTTGGGTACCTTTGTTATGACCGTGGGACAAGAACGAGTGTTTTTGGGTGCCATCCGAAATTCAAGATGGCTGCCAGCTGCCATTTTGTACCGATGATGCAGAAATCTGTTTTTTGTACAGAACTTCCATATGAAAGCTCTGATTTGAATAATTTTTTGTATGAATGTTTAGTACCATGGGATACATCACATATAATACGGGTTTTTTTCTCGTACGTAAATTGTGCAAATTAGACTAATTTTGATGTTTTTGGGGTTACTTTCAGCACTGTAAGTGCAAATGCCAATACGGCTCGGGCTAGAGGCCGTATTTATGAACCGATCTTTACGAAACTTCTTGGGTACCTTTGGTATCACCGTGGGACGAGAACGAGTGTTTTTGGGTCCGGTCCGAAATTCAAGATGGCCGATGGCAGCCATTTTGTACAAAATTAGGTGCAATCAGATTTTTGCACAGAACTTCCATATGAAGGCCCTGATTTGAATAATTTTTTTGTGTGAATGTTTACTACCATGGGATGCATCACATATAATACGGGTTTTTTTCTCTTGCAGAAATTATGCAAATTAGATGAACTTTGATTTTTTCAGTGCGACTTACACACAGTAAGTACACATGTCAATACGGCTCAGACTAGAGTCTGTATTTATGAACTGATCTTCACGAAATGTCTTGGGTACCTTTGTTATCACCTTGGGACGAGAACGAGTGTTTCTGGGTGCGGTCTAAAATTCAAGATGGCTGCCAGTGGCCATTTTGTACCGAAATTAGGTCTAATCAGTTTTTTGTACACAACTTCTATACAGCTCAGACTAGAGGCCATATTTATGAACCAATCTTTACGAAACTTCTTGGGTACCTTTGTTATCACCGTGGGATGAGAGCGAGTGTTTTTGGGTGTGGTCCAAAATTCAAGATGGCCACCAGCAGCCATTTTGTACCAAAATTAGTGCAATCAGTCTTTTGTATAGAACTTCTGTATGAAAGTTCTGATTTTAATAAATTTTTGTAGGAATGTTTAGTAACATGGAATACATCACATATTGTAAGGGTTTTTTTTCGTGCAGAAATTATGCAAATTAGATGAACTTTGATTTATTCAGTGCTACTTATACACTGTAAGTGCACATGTCAATACAGCTCGGGCTAGAGGCTGTATTTATGAACCGATCTTCACAAAACTTCTTGGGTACCTTTGTTATCTCCTTGGGATGAGAATGAGTGTTTCTGGGTACGGTCCAAAATTCAAGATGGCTGCCAGTGGCCATTTTGTACCGAAATTAGGTCCAATCAGTTTTTTGTCACAAGTTCTATACAGCTCGTATTTATGAACTGATCTTCACAAAACTTCTTGAGTACTTTTGTTTTCACCTTGGGACAGGAACGAGTGTGTTTTGGGGTGCCTTTGTTATCACTGTGCTATGAGAACAAATATTTTGGGGTTCAGTCAGACCCACTCTGGGACTCAAAGATTTCTTTTCTAGTTTAGCATCTGACTGTCACCCACCTTTACAATACTTTACCTATACATTTGTTACAGGCAATGGTCAGTATTTATGTACAGACCGTTACAATACTTTATATGTACCTTTGTTATCAGGTCATTACCTAGATGTTTGTCATTGCTGTGTCACATACTATACATGTACATGTCTTTGCCTTGACAAGTTGAGCTATAGTGTCATTGACACTTTCATTTTATTCATCGCATTCGAAATTACTCATGATGCGGTAAATAAAAAAATTGTGAACACTCTTAGATGGGGACGGCTTTCAGAAAGTGTACGTCAATAGTCATGCCTATTGAATTTGTGTTGAGGGAATACCGTCCCTCCACATGGTTATCACTTAATTTAAGTTCTTTGATTATCCGTTGTTGTTTAATGGGAATATAAGTTGGTTTTGAAATGGGGCAATGTTTGAATAGTAATAGAAACTGTACATACCCGGTGAAAAATGAAACCAATCAAATAATTCTCGTGGGCAGGTGATGGTGACGTTCTGAATATTAGCAGAAATTCACAAAAAATCAGATTGATTATCTAATATCATGACAACCGAAAGTGAAAGTAAACACAACAGAGGTTTATAAATAACCTGGGTTAGGCTGTTCATTGATGCCTTGTGTAACTGATGAAAGATGGCGTTGTGACCACCAACATAAATTGAGATTTTGAGCAACTTAACCCGCGAATCGTCCCAAGCCAAAGCGCATACGTTGTCACACCAGGAACTGAGGAAGTAATAAACTCTGTTGTTGGTGACGTTACGATATCCTCCATGGATTTATGATACTGAACTTGTGAGGGTCACCTGAATTATTCCACAGTCGTGTGTTTTACAGTTTACATGACAGAAAAAGAGGTACGAAACCTCTGAAATGAAAACAAAAAAAAAATGAGATAACCTTTTGATTTTCCCTGTGCTGTGACACACAAGCATAAATACGCACGCATCCTTCAATTTTGAATCTGTGTTTTTCAAAAGTGTTTTACTTATCTTTGTGCAACCAGGAGAGTGAAATTTGGTATACAGCTTATTTGGGAGATAATGCAGGTTAAGTTTGAAAATGGACATGATCCATTTATTTTCACCAGAGTTATGGTCCTTTTTCAACTTAGGAAACATGTTTTTTGTATTGTCCGAATTTTAACTGGAGTTTGGGTGAATTGATTGCAACCAAATTTGATATACATCTTACTGGGGAGGAAATACATCACCTTCAGATGGCTGAACGGCAAAGGGTGTTATTTCTCGTGAGCCCACGCTCACTTTGTTTTTATCAGCTCACCTGACTGAAAGTCAGGGTGAGCTTTTCTTATAACTCTCCGTCCGTCGTCCTGCGTGAAGGTGGTGTTTGAGCCTCATTCTCCTAAACCGCTGGCCACATTTTAATTAAATTTCATATAAGTGTGGTCATATAGGGGCATTTTGATTTTTATGCAAATTAGGTTTCGGCTCATATTGAGCAGAGGTGTGGGAAAAAAATGGCCAAATTTTTTGAAAATCATCTTCTAATGAACAACCAGTAGCAGAGACTTGATACGTGGTATACAGAGTCCTTTTGAGGTTTAGAATCAAGTTTGTTCAATAGAGGTTTGTCGGGCATTATTTGCCTTCGTTATGGGAGGGGCAAAAATTTTGGCCACGCCTAAAATTTCTATTTTCAGAACCGTGAGGTCGATTTGAACCAAATTTGATATGACATAATGGGTCATAAGTAGTTGATTGATGCAAAAAAAATTTTCTCATTGCCCGGTGGGAACCTCGGGAGCTAAAAATAGGAAAAACATTAAAACTGCCATATCTCCAAAACTACACAGCACAGAGAATTCTTATTTTGTTAAAAGCTTACTTTTATCCAGTAGTATAGAATGGTTAAAAAAAATCCTTATCGGTTTGATCACAAGGTACTTTTTTCAGGACTTTGAAAAAGTGCTGAGTCAGCACTTTTTAACACTGTAGGCAATGGGAAAAAGATTAAAAAATCTTCTTCTCCAGATCCAGCAGGCAGAATCTTTTGATATTTGGTATGCAACATTGTGGGGTGGGTCTGATTCAAGTTTGTTCAAATCGGCCCCCTGGATTCATATTTGTGCTCACTATAGAAGTCCAAATTTGAACTTAATGCATTTCAGGCAAATTTCTTTGAAAATTTTCTTCTGAAGATCCAGCAGGCAGCATCTTTTGATATTGGGTATGCACCATCCCATGGTTTGTTAAAGCCAAGTCCCTGGGTTCATATATGGGCTCCCTGTGGGAGCCTGAATTATAACTTAGTTCAATATGAAGAATATTCTTTAAAAATCTTTTTTTTTAGATCCACTCTTTGAATATTTGGTATAAGCTTTTCTTAGGAGCAGATGCAACTTGTTGAAATCAATTCTCTGGGTTGATATTTAGGCTACCATGTCAGGTGAGCGCCCTGAGGCCCCCTGGGGCCTCTTTTTAAAAATGGACTTAAGTGTAGAATAGCTCTCCTGACACAGGTTTAGGGGAGCCGTAGTATCTCCCCTAGAGTTTTCAAAAGTCCAGGCCTGTCTGAATAAATCCGAAATTTGGGTTTCCAGCACTCTACCAGTTAAATGAATTGTGATAAACATTACTTACATATAAATCTGTCTACATAACATTAACGTTTGTTCAAATGGGGACCATCAGGGGAAGGGGGTGAGGGTGGGGTTATTTGTTGAAATTGTTTTTTGCTTGAAATGAAGATTTGGAGGTGTTGCATTTATATGCCAAAAAATGAACTTTCACCCTGTTGAAGGCAAAATTGGAAATTGGCCCATGCAAAATACAGGTCCCCAACTAAACCTTGACCATCTTGAGTCAAGATTAAAGAATAAATTAAAGGTTAGATCGTTCATCTGACATGACATGCATCCAAGGAGAAAAAAAAAAGTATTTGCAGGCTTGTACACAATGGGGAGGGGGGGGTATACTGGAACCACCTTGTCCGTCTGTTCTTAGCAGAGGTACGTTTGTGGGGTCATTTGCAAGTACAATGCTGCATTAAGTGTTTTTTTTTTCATATGGGGTTAATCCCACAATGCATTTGATTTCTATAAGTTTTAATCACCTCTTGGGGGTTAGTTATTTTTAGATTGAACCCCACAGTGTTATTTCTAAAATTTCTAAGTAATTGGACCAAAAAACCCCAGATTGTAGGTTTGTACCAGTAAATATCCTCCCAGAGGGGCACTTTACAGTACTCAATTAACCCCACAATGACAAATTGACACAATGGATCAATCATGTGTATGTCCGTCTGTCCATAAACATAATTATACCCCCACTTTCGAAGAAAATGGGGTTATACTGGATTACATGCGTCTGTCTCCATCCATCCGTAACCGTGTGTGAGTCCATCCGAGAATATACATAACTTCCATAACTTAAGTAAATTATTATTTTTTTCTATAATATTTGTTGGCCATAGGTATGCTCACACTGGTTAATTTTTTTTTTTTTTAATTACTTATTCTCTTTGAAATTGTGTCCATCCGAGCCAAATTTTGTCTGTTCAGCCTGTATCTTGGGTATCGAATGTTCTATTGCAATGAAATTTGCTGTGAACACTGCTTATGATGTAGGCTTTAAAAAAAGGATTCAATGATATTTCTCGCATTCTCCTTTTTAGAGTTACTGTGGTCATGGATCGCTTTTTTGTTTGTCGTAGCTGTAATTGAGTTGTGACTTGACCATGCAAAGGATATTCATTATTCATATTACTACATATTCCAATGTCAAGGTTACAGAGAGCAAATGCCAGATGATGGTCTTTTTTTCTATCCTGGATTAGTTGTTCCAACTTTGTCCTTAAGCCTATTGTTAACCCTTCCTTAATTTTCATTCCCCCCTCCCCCCCCCCCCCCCCCCCATATTTTTTCAAGGGGATACGGTCTGTAGATGGAGTTGGTTTCCACTCTCAACTAAAATACCACATGGCCGACTGAAGCCAAATTTGGCATGTGGGTTAGGCATGATGAGAGGAAGAACACTCTTTTTGGGGTCATTCTACCAAAGGCAAGGTTACAATGACCTTGAATGTAAACATTTACCTGAGTTTGCTTCTGAAATCAAAGTTTTACTTGCTCGACTGATACTTAACTTGGCTTATGGATTGAGCATGATGAAAGGAAGAACCCCATTTATTTTTTGGTTATTGTGTCAAAGGAAAAGGTCACAGTGACCTTTAATTTATAACTTTTCTTGTTCAGAGTTGGTTACGGCTCGCTTAATTATTAAAAATGTGCATTTGCCTTCGAAACGCAACTTGGCATGTGGGTTGAGCATGTGAGGAAGAGCCCTACATATTTTTAGGTCATTGTGCAAAAGGTCAGGATCACAGTGACCTTGAACTTAAAATCATCGGTCCCGCTCGAAACCGAACTTGACATTTCATCAAATACAGGTAATCTTATATGTATTATTAGCTCAACTTGACAAAGTCAAGCTGAGCTATTGCTATCACTTCTCGTCCGTCGGCATACGTACGTACCTCCACAATTTTCTTTGGCATCCCTCACAGGTCGCATTTATGATCAGATCGCTTTGAAACTTGGTATGCTTGTTTGGGGTGACCTCTACATGGGGCTATCTATTTTCTTCAATTTCCATCCAAAAATGTTGCCGCGGCCAACGTTCTGAGAACTTAGTTTAGTCAGTCCTCAAATATTTCCCTTTGGCACACCCTACAGGGCACATTTATGATTGGATTGCTTTGAAACCTGGCATGCTTGGTTGGGGTGACCTCTAGATGGGAGCTATCGATTTTCTTCCATTTCCGTCAAAAAATGTTGCTGCTGGCAACGACTTTGAACTTATTTTAGTCAGGCATCAATATACTCCTTTTGCTCCGTACAGAGCACATTTTTTATCAGATCGGTTTGAAACTTGGTATGCTTGTTTGGGATTACCTCTAGATGGGAGCAACCGATTTTCTTCTATATCTGCCAATAAATGTTTCTGCTGGCAACAGCCTTTCATAAACCTAGTGCAGTTATGCATCAGAATGTCCCGTTGGCATACCCTCCAGGGCACATTTATTATTGGATCACTTTGAAACTTGGTATGCTTGTTTGGGGTGACCTCTATATAGGAGCTATCGATTTTCTTCCGTTTCCATCAAAAAATGTTGCCGTTCTTAGAACTTAATTTAGTCAGACCTCAATATTTCCCTTTGGCACACCCTACAGGGCACATTTATGATCGCATTGCTTTGAAATCTATCATGCTTATTTGGAGTGACCTCTAGATGGGAGCTATTGATTTTCTTCCATTTCCATCCAAAAATGTTGCTGCTGGCAACGACCTTTGAACTTAGTTTTAGTCAGGCATCAATATATTCCTTTGGCATGCCCTACAGAGCACATTTATGATCAGATCAGTTTGAAACTTTATATAACAAAGGTTACAGTATCAGGGGGATTTGTCACCTGTAGACGGCTACCTCTAGTTTCATCTTTTGTCTCGAAAACACAGCTTATGACCCGTCCCTGCAGCGAACTTGTTGAACTAGATGCAATGAGGATTCATAAAGTATGTTTTTGGCCAAAAAAAGAAAAGAAAAGTCATTCAAGAATTTGTTTGGAAAGTATTATCTAAGGGTTAAAGATGTTTTATACTACTCCAAGTTTGCTAAGCACCAAATATTTGACAAATCATTGTGAAATTTGCTTGTGACATAATTGCGATATTTCTGGTGGATATGATTGAGGAATGTATCGAGATGGTCCCAAGTGTTTACATTAGCTCTCTTGACAGGCAGGCTTTTTTTATGACATCATGAAAATCAAGGACATGCTTTCCATGACTGTTTTTGTGTGCTGTCTACATGTACCTGACATGTGTAGGGTATTCAGTCTTCATTTCAACACAAACATTTGCATTTGCCATATTCAATCATTAAATCACAAGAGTAAGAAGACATTTGTCTGAAGCAGAAATGTGGCAGGCTGTAGGGATGGTGGAGCAAGGGGCTACCCATCGCCAGGTTGGTGAAGCCCTTGGTGTGCACCATACAGTGATCACCAGAGCCTGGGCAAGATTTCAGCAGCATGGCACACCAGTAAGATGGCATGGTGGTGGCAGAGACAGGGCAACATCTGCAGCTGAAGACCAGTTTTTGATCATTCAGGCCCATAGGAACCGCTTTGCCACAGCAACCCAGCTTCGCAGTGACCTTCAGAATGCATCCAGGGTAAATGTTTCGACACAGACTATCCAAGCAAGGTTGCACGAAGGTGGTCTCAGGGTCTCCGATCGAGAAGACTGTGTATTCACATTCTGCTGTCCCAGAACCACCGTCAGGCATATGATCCATCCAACGTGATCCATTGCCCATTCAGAGAAGATTGACGACCTATCCTTTTTACAGATGAGTCAAGGTACTGCCTGGACCACACAGATAGGCGTTCTAGGGTATGGAGAAGACCAGGAGAGTGATTCCATGCAGCCAACATTGCTGAGCATGACCGCTAGGGCCAATCATGGTCTGGGGCTGCATCAGCAGGGATGGAGCTACAGATCTCTGTGTCCTTGAAAGTGGTACATTGACTGCACAACGGTATATTAGTGAGATCCTGGATGTCCACGTCAGATTGTATGCAGGTGCAGTGGGTGATAGATTCATTCTGATGGACGATAATGACTGTCCTCATGTTGCCCATGCTGTCGGGGAGTACCGACAGAGGGAGGGGATTGAGCATATGGACTGGCCAGCAAGATCCCCTGACCTCAATCCAATCGAACATGTCTGGAATGAGTTGCAGTTTGCAATTTCAGCGTGTCCAGTGCCAAGAAGTGTTAAGGGGCTTGGTGCCATGCTGGTCCAAGAATGGAACCACATCCCACAAATGACCCCCAGGAACCTGATTGGGAGCATGAGAAGGCGTGGTGGCTCAGAAGGTAGAGGTGCAGACTGCAAGCCGAGAGGTCCTCTGTTCGAATCCCACCTGCGGCAACAGCGTTGGGGGCACAGTGACACTGTGCATTAAGGTATACTGCACGTCCATGGTGCACCTGTCTTCTACCAATGCTAACCCTGCTTGTGTGGAGTTAGTATGTTGGGGAGCCTGACAATTGCTTGGTGGTTCTTTCCGGGTACTCCAGCTTCCTCCACCCGTAAAACTGTCGTGGTCATGGTTAGCCATTGTGCAGAAATATGTAACCTTAATTACAGCTTGACATATTATTTATTGGTGTTTTAACAGTAATGGGTCTCGTACTCGATATTGAACCCATACCAGTTCGCTCCGTCAACTTTTTGGCAAATTGAAAAATTTCCTCTTTTACCAATAATAATCCATTTTCCATGGTTATCGTTGTCAGAAGCTAAAAAATAATGTCAAACACAAATAAAATCTTTAACTGTATCTTAATTTCTGTACTTAAAATATATATACACTTTTCATTACAATATTTCATTTAATGATTTAACTAAAACGTAAAACAGGTAGTTGGATATACTTTGTGTTTAGCAAACTTTGAGTAGAAAATTAATAACAAAAGACATGAAATGGTAAATTGAAAAATAATTTATTTTTCTCTTTTTTTTCAGTTTCAAGAGTGCAAGAGTGGTACATTGAATAGATTGATTCCATGATGGATGATTCCATAAATATGACATAACCTTGTGGACATTTAGACTTGGAATGGAGTGATGATCAACTGTAGGCCAAAAGGTCCAGAGTACTGATTTGTGTACTGGGTGTATATTTTTGGTATTTCTGTACAGTCAGTTCCAACAGTCCCCCCCCCCCCCCCCCCCCCCATATCTCTGGAATGCAAGAAGGCACCACCTGCAATGCTTTCACATTGCAGATTGTGCCTTGTTGCAGTATCGGGGCAGAAGAAGCAACAATATTGACAAAGGTGATGTGGTACTCAGCCACCCAAATGGTGGACATCTACGTAGACGTTTGCTAGATAAGTAGAAATTTTAGGAATGAACAAGTAAATGTGTAGTTCATGGACAACTGTGTAGTGTTGTTGAGCTCTTTGTCCATGGTCTGTACATTTCCTCGTTTGTTCCTAAAATTTCCACTTCTCTAGCAAATGAGTGTATAGGTTGATGTCCACCATTTGGGTGGTTATTCGTCACAACAATTGCAAGAATAAAAATGGATTGCTACACAGAGCCCAACTTTTCTGAGGTTGTTTTAAGCCCACTAACTTATTAATTTTCTGACTTACTGATTCTGTCTCACCCGACTGAGGACCTGGTGACAGCTGAATGAGGCACGGGAAATTTGAGTTGACCCAGCATGTCTGAATGCTTTATCCCCAAGAGCTATGGCACTGTTAAAGAGTTCATGATGTTTGGGGGGGTTTTCTTAAAAGGTCATCTTTTATTGATGGTTTCCTCTGCACTCTGGAAATGCATCTTTTAATGACAGCTGCCTCTGCACTAACAGGGAAATCTTCTATTTTATGTTTTTTTTAAATAGAGGATTATCCTGTTAGTGCAGAGGCAGCTGTCATTAAAAGATGCATTTCCAGAGTGCAATTAGAAAACCTCCTCAAACATTATTTCCTCGTGTGTAGCAGCAATGCCATAGCTGTTGGACTAAATTGTCTTCAGGCATGCCGAGTCATCTTGTGTGGACTGTGTCTTAGTCAGTTGCCACCAGGTTTTCTCACTTGGGTGGGACAGTCTGAGTAAGTCAGCTTCTTTTCTTTCCGAAGCCCCACCCGGATTTTTTTTTTTATTGGGTGGGGCGACGAAAAAAAAAACGAAAGAAAAAAAAAAAAAAAAAAAAATAATAATAATATTCTCTTTTGTTTCTCTGTGTAATATCTTTATAATATGATGTTCTTATATACATTTAATATGTTCTTGTTATAAAATACTATTCATTGATATACTTATATATATCTTAATACACTTATAAATACATACTTATATATATCTTTATACACTTATATATGTATATACTTATATGTATGATAATTATATATATACACACTTGTACATGTAATATTCTTAATAAATACTTGAAATATCTTCAATAGTTCTTCATTTTGTTTCCATATGCATGTATCTATTTCACTTAAAAAACTCTCCATGTTATGGGAAAAAGAAACAACATACTCAAGGATTTGTGAGCACAGACATTTTATTCAAGTTACTTCCAGTTCTACAAAAAGTATATATATACTTTACAATAATAATGACAATATCCTTTTGTCACTTTAAAAGACTTCTACTTACATTGGAGTTCACAGGAAACACCAGGCCTGAGGTGGAGAATGGGAAGGAAGAGGGTTTTTGAAGTGACTGTGCACATCTTTGCTCTATTGTGTTTCCAACAGAGACTGTTGACATGAATGTTACAGGGTGGGGGATGGGGGGCACATAATATATTTCCAGGCGTGTCAGGAAAACAATGGCTACAAATGTCAGATGGTCACAGAGGTTTCGAACCTTGGTGGGCTGGGAGTGAGGTTGGATAGGCTTGGGGACATTGCGTGTCTGTGACCAGCCCCAAGATCTCTCTCTCCCAACTAAGCATGGGGGGGAGGGAGTGCTTGGCTGGGCACAGGCACACAAGGATATCTTTCCAAGCATGTTGGGAAAACAGTGGCTACAAATGCAAAAGGGTAGCACAAGTTCTGCATCTCAAGTAGTGGGGAATAGGGTTGAGGTTGAATAGGAATAGGACTGGACCAATTATGTGCCTGTGCCCAACGGGCATGCCAGATGGTCACACAAGATCTGCATCTTGTTGGGATAGAGGTGAACTTGGATAGGACTGGGGACATTGTCTACCTATGCCCCCTCCCCCCCACTGGGCACAGGTACAAGCAATATCTTTCCAATCATGTTGGGAAACAGTGGCTACAAATGCCAGATGGTCGCAAGTTCTGCATTTTAGTGGGGTGGGGTGAGGTTGGACAGTACTGGACTGGGGACATTGTGTGCCTGTGCCTGTGGAAGGGGGGGGGGGGTGGGGTTGGTTAGGTCTAGGGACATACATTTCCTTCACAGACCTGTGTTCAAGTTGACCATTTTTTAGGGATTTGCAGGTCAGGAGTGGGGAGAGGGCAAAACACAACACTTGCACTTCATCTGTAGTTAAGATTGAGAATCATTTCAGCAATACCAGTTGAGGATAACAGAAATGTTATGGCATTACAACTATTTCAAGTTCAGGGAGAAGAACAGTGGACTAGGAACAATCCCCATGTGCATGCAGATGCAAGTTGAAGGGGCTGGCCACACAATGCTGTCTTTTCAAGCATGTTGGGATAACAATGCAGGTACAATTGGTCACACAAGTTCTGCATCTCAACCAGCTAGGGTGGGGGCACAGTTGGATCGCATTGGGAACATTTCCTTCGCCTATCTGTTTCAACTTTACCTTCCATACCTGCATAGAATGTTTTGATATTTGGTAAAACATTTGCTGACAGGTGGATCTGAAAATTCTTTTTAAATATATTCCTCCGCTTCAACTCAGTTATCATTTTGCATCACAAATATGAACCCATGGACTTCCCTTGAACAAACTTTAATCTCACCTCCCTAACAATGCGCATAGCAAATATCAAAAGATTCTGATTAGTGCAGTGTGAGGAATAATATTCTTCAGTGCCATTAATTTAAACATTTGGCTCCCATATACAGTCCAAATATGAACCCAGGGATTTCATTTCAACAAACATGTGAAACAATCTTCCAAACAGGTTTTTTCTTAAAGAAAATTTTCAAATTTTTCATCAGATCAAGTCATGACTGCTTCACAGTAGCCATGACTTCATTTTATTTAAAATTCATGAAAATTCTTAGATCAATATTTAAACTATCAAATATAGAGCTGCATCAGATGTTTCATTTTCTTGCAATATTGTGATTGCAAAAGCCATCCCTTTCTTGATGGGATTGCTATCTTGTCACAACAAATGCTTACCCATGGATCGAGGTTATTTCAGAGATAAAATATTGTAGAATCAAAACTTTTTACAGGAAAAACAATTGAAGTGAACATCTTTGATGCAGTGTTTTCATAACCTTTTTACCCAGCGCATATCATATCAAAATTTAGTATTTTAAAAAATTTTTGTCAAAATTTTTAAAAAACTTCAACAAAACCATATCATGTGACCCCCCTCATTGGAACAAGCTCAATGAGCTTGTTCCAGTGAAGGGGTGGGGGTCACATAAAAAATTTTCAATTGCTCAATTTGTATATTATGTGGGCAGATGTGACTGATTCATCATGAGAGAGTAATTTCAACTGCGTCACGACCCAGTCAAAACTCTCTGTCCACTTTTGTAAGGCCTAAAAAAAAAGTTTAAACTCAGTTTCTCAGGCCCTCCCACAATGACCTTTTGGCTGCCGCATGTTCTCTTTTTATAACGAATGCAAACTTAAAAATATATAAATTAAATGGTTTATGGTTGATAAAATTGATAAATTTGTCTCTTGAGTGCAAGAAGGCTTTGCAATGCTTTAGCATTGCAAAGCCCTCTTGCTCTCAAGAGACAAAATACACGCATGTTATTCAGTAGATTGTGAGGTCTAAAACATAAAATAAACCAAGAACATAAATTTTTTTATGGCAAAGAAATAATTACAAAAATAAAATAAATGGCCAGGAGACATGCAGTTTTATAAAAAATGGCCTGAGAAACAGAAGAGCTACTTTGTTGAGCCTAATCTCAGCACTAAAAAAAATTACTCTTTCTTTCTTCATCATTTGTCTGAGTCCAAACTACCAACTTTGGAGTTTTATATTGAATCTCTGATTGAATTTAACAGCCGTATAATGCTGATTTAATAAGATATGAAAGATTGGTAAGTCACAGGCAGAAAGGCATAACTAGTCAATTACTAAAAGAACATATCATTTGTCTCATCCCCTGGGAATTCATGCACATTATTATGTATTCAATATTATTTAGAGCAAGGGTTTTCTTGCTGTATTTTTTTGTTATTAAACCTTAGGAAATCCTTTTTTTTTTCTTCTTTTTTTTTGCTGTATTACATTTTTCAGGTGTTATGATTAAGTGTTGTTTCGTTTTCTTTTTTGTTCAAAATAATAATTTAAAATATGGTATTGTTTAATTTATTTTGATTTTGTGTACTCATTCTGTTTCATTAGAAGTTCTTAACTGATTTCTTTGTTCTGCTTGTTTTGTTCCATTTTTCAATTCTTTCAATTTATCATAACTTTTGTTTGTCCTGATTCAGTTGAGAATGTTTCATTTTATTTAGACTGAATTCTCCACAGTATTTCTGTTTGATCGAAACATCAAGCTTTTGAAATCCGTCTTTGAAGAGAAAGCTACAGTCCAGTTTCTCATCATTCTGATCATATTGCTAGTATTTTTTGAAAAGCTGAAGTGATTTCCAACAAGAATTGCAGAAATCTTAAAAAAAAATACAAAAAGATAAAAAACTGATGCATCGAGTAATTGAAATCACGAAATCCTATTAATGGATTACAAAAAAAATATTAGAAAGCATATTCAAATAACCGGAACATACCATCATCCAGAATTTTGTTGATAGCTGATTTCTGGTGACAAATTCGGAATTTATTCTATTTCTTGATTGATTTGACAGCATCGGAGGAAATTTGGCTGATTTTTCATAGAAAAATTTAATACTCAAAAAGTTTGGATTAAAACATGTACAAATACCAAGTTATGAACTTGGTCTGAATGATGATGGCATCTGGAACCTATGTTTTATAGTTGCACGGTGCCTTTAACTGAACGGCAGTTTTCTTAACGTATATATCTTCAAGCAAGGATTTCTAACAAAACCATTTCTAACTCTGGCTAGAATTCAGTCTAACGTTGTGTTGAGCTGTTGTTATTTTGGCACGCACCATGACATATAGTGATTTATCATTTCTAAACACAAGATTTTTTTTTTTTTATTATTTCCTTGCATTATTCAATTCTAACAAACAGTACAAAAATGTTGGTGTTTCTCTCCCCAGAGACTATGGGGGATATATATTGAAGCTTGTATATCCCTTTATCTACACAAAAAGCAGACGACACTTGCAAACAAAATTCTTGAATAACTAATTTTTTTCACTTTTTGGTGTCAAAAACATAGCTTATGACCCCTCATTGGAACGAGCTCTATGAGCTCGTTCCAATGAGGGGTTATAAGCTATATTTTTGTGACAAAAAATGAAAAAGTAATGAAAATTGAATGTTGAATTTTGTTAATAGTGCTGGCCGGTTTTTGGCTTTACATTGGGTGAAGGGATAAAGATAAAACAAAGATAACTAAAACATAACAGAATAAAATAAAAAAGTCACACCCACTTATACAACTTAGAATGCCGCATATTTTTCCATTGTTTGTCCAGCTTTTATTTCTGCATGACACACATCTTGTTTTTCTCAGAGGAGGTTATGTTCAGGTGAAGGTAAAGAATTTTGGTGATTACTTTTTAAAATATTTTTTTTTAAAAACAAATATACCTCAGGACTTTTTCAGTGCTAGGGTTGGTTTTAATCCCGTGCCCACTGATGCTGAAATATCTAAATTCCTAGTTGCATCATGGGAAATATTTGCTGCGTGAATTTTTGTTATTTCAGCATCAGCACTGCTTTACATTTTGGTATGTTGTCATCCATCTCCAGAGGGTAAATCTTGTATTATTCACTTGCAGGGTATTCTCCGCGTGGAAACGATTTTGCAACATTTCTGCAAAGAATTTATACTCTCGATCTAACACAACCATTTCAATTTACTGTAGCACTTTTTGCAAAAAATATCGCCATTTCAATTTGATTATTTTATCCAATTTTTGTTTCCAGAACATAGTTTGTGATCCTTCATGGTTTGTTGAGCTAAATGCAAGTAGGGGTCATTCACTAGTTTTGGGATGCAGAAACGATACTTTCATTCAAAAAACCTTGCAAGTTTTGTGCATCTGGTAGAGATGGGAAAATGGTTTACACATTCAATTTAGTATCATGGCTTTTTTATTAATGGATCTCAGACCTAATTTTTGTATTTTCAGGCTTCTCATTATCAGAAAGTTAGCTTGTCCTAATGAGAATGAGTTTGCTTTAATAAGAGGTCACAAGCTTTCTTTTTTTTTTTTCTTTTTTTTTAGACATTCAAAAATGTTTACGCAAGTTTGTCTCATGTTAAATTTATAATTTTAAATATTTGATGACTTGATGCGAACGGAGGACGTCAAGTAATTGAAAAAAAAAATCTGATTCTCAAAAGTAATTATTGTTAACCCTTTATCTAACATGAAAAGCAGACGACACTTGCAAACAAAATTCTTGAATAACTAATTTTTTTTTCATTTTTTGTCTCAAAAACATTGGTTATGACCCCTCATTGGAACGAGCTCGATGAGCTCGTTCCAAAGAGGGGTCATAACCTATGTTTTTGAGACAAAACATGAAAAAATAATGGAAATTGTATGGTGATTTTTGTATATAGCTCCAGCCGGTTTTGGCCGTTACTTTGGGTAAAGGGTTAAATCTTGAAATGAAAACGATTTGAAAGATAGAACTCATCTTCATATTAATGTTCTTTCTGCAGACTTAGTATTTTTTATCAAAAGAAAATGATTTCCTAGCACTGAAATTTCACATAGGAATGTCCGAATATTTACCGTTAACCAGAACTGACCAATAACTACACAGTGCACCATTACAAACTCGTATGTTTTGCATATTTAGAATTAATTCAAAATTAGATGCTACCCTCCTGCCAATGAACACGTTGCCTACCACAATTTGAAAGAACCTGGATAAGTTTATTCCGAATTATTTTTTTTCGTATCAAAACTTAGGTTCTCACCTCTGATTAGAATAAGCTTTTCAGCTTGTTCACATGAAAGATGGTAATTTATGTTTTGAAGTGAACACTTTAAAAAAAAAAAAATGTTGAGAGTTTTGCTTATTTTGTGGGATCGGTGTGGTGTACTTGTTTGGCAAAAGGTTGAAATTATGTATGACAAGCTTTCTTTGAACTTTTAATGTGAATCAGCATTATTTTCTTACCTCCAAAAAGTACAGTGGTACATTCAGGGGTGCCAGAAGCACTTCAGGACAGGGGTTCAGAACTGGGAAAAGGGCATTTACTTGCACTAGTAACCTTGCAATGACATGACGAAGCATGCATGTCTGGAAGGCTGAAGACCCGAGATAGGGGAGTTTGAAACTGGGTGCCCCCCCCCCCCCCCCACCTCCCAGCTCCCAGAACAGATTTGGGGTGTATTTTCGCTTAACTTCAAGAATAAATCATTGAAAAAAAATGAGTGACGAACCTGGGAAGGACATTACGTCCCTCCCATGGTCCAAAGGCAGGGAGGGCAACTGCCCTCATGCTTCCGGCATCCCTGGGTAATATAGAATTTATGGAGTAGATAACAAACTGGTCACATGCATAAAAATCACTGTTAATCCACCGGACATGTTCAGGCTGTGGTCAGCTGTGAATTCAGGACAATTGTCTGGTCCTTTAGGGTTAAGTAAATCTTGCTCCATGTTGCTTTTATCTCTGTATAATTTCTAGTCCTGTTTTGGAGAAGGGATTGGGGCACGGTGGCTCAGTAGGTAGAGGTGCAGGCTGCAAGCCGATAGGTCCTCGGTTCGAATCCCACCTGCGGCAACCGCCTTGTGTCCTTGGGCAAGACACTTTACCCCCATTGCCCACGTGGGGGCACAGTGGCATTGTGTACTAAGGTGTACTGCACGTCGATGGTGCACCTGTCTTCAGCCATTGCTAACCCTGCTTGTGTGGAGTTGGTATATTTGGGGAGGTGACAGTTGCTCGCCGTTTCTCGGTGGTTCTCTTGGTACTCCAGCTTCCTCCACCCGTAAAACAGTCATGGTCATGATTAGCCATTGTGCAGAAATATGTGACCTTAAACACCAATAAATAAATAGTGGAGAAGGGATAACATGATCTCTTTTGGATGGATGCAAAATAAAAATAAACAAAATTGTTTTTCTGATTTAATTTTTTTTGTTTCTTTTATCTGGGCACTATTTTTTTCAAAAGTAGCATTGAATGTTTAAAAAAAACATTAAAAGGTTGTTTCATCACTTTCGGATTTTTTTCTATGAGAATTCCAGTGATATATTTTATCCTTTGTAGACGTCATGTGACAAGATGTGAGAAAGAGGATTTTTTTTTTTTCAAAACAAATTAGTCCAAAAATTTTAGCAAAACTTACATCAACAAGCATGGTTTATTGGCAGGGTTAAAGATTTTTGTCTCCTGTGAGATGTGACACTAAATATGCAAGCAACTAACAAAATCTTTTTATATGCCTATATATATATATATATATATCTAAATATAAATATATAAAAACAATGAACACAGGTCTCGCTGTTCTAAACATGAGATGAGGAGAAAACTATTGTGGGCTGTGGCCCTAGAAATCTCTACATTCCTAACGATATAAAATTCCATTTTAATGAATATCATTTTTATTCGTTAAATAGATGAAAAGTGCTTGTTTATTGTCTCTTCGGAAACTTCAAGTGGCATATCTTATTCATTTTTAGGTAGATAGATAAGGGTAACTTTATTTTGCTGTATATCTTTGAAAACAATTTTATATGAAATTCCACTAAATAATACTGTGAAATTAATAGTGTTTGGACAGGGATTTCTCTGCTCTCTTTGGGAAGGCATCCGGGGCCTATGCCATTGGAAAAATTTGTGTCATGGGGGCTCCAATTGGGAATTTGGAATTTGTTTTGGAGGGGAAAAAACATACAAAGATTAAGAAATTTTACATTCGAATTGAGCCGAGAACATTAAGACCGATGCCAAAGCAACTGCATGTTTAATACAAGTAAGTTTTATAACAAACAGTCAAATGGAATCATGTTCACACAGTCTCTGTAGTCTCAATTAACCCTTTACCCAACGAATCATCCACATCTGTCCACGTAATATGCAAATTTAGCATCTGAAAGAATATTATTTTTCAAAAACTTTCAACAAAACAATATCATGTGACCCCTCTTTGGAACGAGCTCATCAAGCTCGTTTCAATGAGGGGTCACATGATATGGTTTTGTTGAAATTTTATGAAAAATGTTAAAAAAATGATTTTTCAAATAATAAATTTTGATATTGTCTGCGTTGGATAGAGGGTTAAACTGTTCTTATACCATTAAAGAAGAACTTGTCATTTGCCTCTAAATTAAGAGACTACGTTAGGCAAGCAATTTAATTTAATAGACAAATTAGTGTCCTGAACTGTGTGGTCATAAGGCCTTTCTCAGGCCTTATGACTACCCAGTTCAGGGCAACAGCAGTACATTAATTTTTTGTTGGATTGGGAACTGATATTGGGAAATTTGGGGTTAAGAATTGGGAAAAATCCTGCCCAAATGTCATTGAGAAAGGATCACATATAGTGAGTCCCTGTAGATTTATTTATTGTCTTTTTAAGGTCACATACTTATGCACAATGGCTAATTGTGACTGTGACAGTATTACGGGTGGAGGAAGCCAGAGTACCCGGAGAGAACCACCGAGCATCGATGAGCAACTGTCCGCTCCTCAACATTCTAACTCTGTTCAAGCTCCGCTCAAGCAGGGTTTACAGTGGTTGAAGACATGTGCACCATCGACGTGCAGTACGCCTTAGTACACGGCATCATCGTGCCCGCATGTAGGTAACCGGGATAAATTGCCTTGCCCAAGGACACAATGCGGGTCGTCCCGGACGGAGATCGAACTTGGTACCTCTAGCATTGAAGTCCAACAGTCTACCACTGAGCCACCGCGCTCCCCAGTCCCTGTAGATACCCAAAAGAATCTGTGAAGGATATGACATAGCATGGTGGGCTGTGTACCAGTTATCTCCCACAGGGACAAGGAACTGTAAACGCACCTTCAATGAATTGATTCCAGACTGATGCAATGAAAAATAAATATAATACAAAGACAAAGAGAAACAATGTTTTCACCTCTTTTGCTCTCTTGTGGACTCTTGTTTCATCTAGAGACCTAGATCTCAGATTTTGTGTCTTAACCCTTTACCTAACATGAAAAGCAGACGACACTTGCAAAAAAAATTCTTGAATAACTAATTTTTTTCATTTTTTGTCTCAAAAACATAGGTTATGACCCCTCGTTGGAACGAGCTCGAAGAGCTCGTTCCAACGAGGGGTCATAACCTATGTTTTTGAGACAAAAAATGAAAATATTTTGAAAATTAATTGGCGATATTTGGGAATAGCGCTGGCCGGTTTTGGCCGTTACGTTGGGTAAAGGGTTAATAGAATGCCAAATGGAATCAGGCAGTGGATTTCAAATTGAATGTTAGGAGGGCTCTTCAGATTGGAACAATGGCACCTTACATCCATAAATATTGCCAATCTCCTGGCAAAGTGGTTATTCAATTCACATGGTTGCGCTGTAGCTTTGAAAAATACCAAAAGGGAAAATCATGCATGTGGTTGCTGAGGTTTTTAGTATCATGGGCCTTCGACTTTTCTTGCAAGGTCCTTGAGAAAGTTCATAAAATAGCACAAATTTTAAAATTTCAGGACATTTGAAAGTCCTAGAAGATCTGACTTTCTGGGAAAAAGTCAATAAAAGCCCTTCAAAAAAGTCTTTTGTTGTTTGCTTTGCTTATTTTGGCCAAATATTTATGCGTGAGCTTTGGTATTTGTGTGTTTTTGTCCCTCAATTGCATTTTCATCTTTGAATTAATGCCTGCTCTGCACACCTTTCCGTGGAAAGCTCTTTCATGGAGCTTCCCAAGCATTGGTGTCAAATACATGTATTACTGATTTAGAAGGCATGTTTAAGAGGTATTAACCCTTTTACCTAACGGGAGTGCGAAGGCTCAATGGTTACGGCATTGGAATTCAAACTGAAAGGTCCATAGTTCAATCCCTGCCAGGAGTAACTGCGTTGTGTCCTTGGGCAATGTACTTAAATCCTAATTGCCCACATGGGGGCATGGTGGCTCTGTGTACTAAGGCGTACTACACGTCGATCGTGCGCTTCTCTTCGACCAATGCTAATCCTGCTCACGTGGAGTTAGTACATTGGGGAGCTGGACAGTTGCTCACCATTTCTCTGTGGTTCTTTACGGGTACTCCAGATTGGAATGTGCTCTTAAGAGCTTGTTCCAATGAGGGTTAGCATGATTTGGTTTTCTTTAAAAGTTTTTGAAAAAGTTTAAAAATTTGAAAAAAATATTTAACCCTTCGAACCCGAGGAGCCCGACTTTTCGGCCCAGGTACATGACACGTCATAATTTAATTAAGTATGATGGCCACTAAGTTAATGTGTGGGGTAAACCAATCAGCCATAAGGCTGCATGTTGACAATATTAATTGATCTACCCCTAAATAATGATTATGGACTCTTCCAACTGCTACTATTGAACTGACATGGATGATATCACCAGCGTTCAAAGGGTTAAAATAATAAATTTTCATATTGCCTGCATTGGGTAAAGTGTTAACCCCCGTTATGCTGAAATACCAAAAACCAAGCTGTAAATTATTCCCAAAATGCGTTCAAGAATTTAACCCTTTACCTAACATGAAAAGCAGACGACACTTGCAATAAAAATTCTTGAATAACTATTATTTTCATTTTTTGTCTCAAAAACGTAGGTTATGACCCCTCATTGGAACGAGCTCGATGAGCTCGTTCCAATGAGGGGTCATAACCTATGTTTTAGAGACAAAAAATTAAAAAATAATGAAAATTAATTGGCAATTTTTGAGAATAGCGCTGGCCGGTTTTGGCCGTTACGTTAGGTAAAGGGTTAACCAATTCAGTCTTATTTGACAGAGCTGAAACTAAATTTCTTTATTGCAGTTGACACGTTCCTCCTTACATTAATAAAAGGACCAAGTAACAATGCTTAGGGTGTAAGTTCTTTTGAGTGGACGGTTTAACTTTGAAAAACTGACTAAACTTGAATATCTTTATATTGTGGTCTTGTGATCGCCACAGATGCTGAAAATGGCTGGAAACTCCAATGTTGTCTAAAATCATAAAGTGTTTGTTTCTAAGGAAGATCCAGTTGCCATTTTATTGGCTAGTATTTTATTAACAGGGGCCCCCACAGGAGTGAAGTGTGGCAGTGCTTGTCTACTGTGGTAAATAAACTCTGTTTTAATGGTGAAATAGGAAGTCCTCTCAAACAGTCATGGGTATAAACAATTGACTAAACTTGACTTTCTAGCCATTTTGCGGTCACAATTAGCCACTGTGCAGAAATATGTGACCTTAAACACCAATAAATAAATAAGTTAAGGGGTCCCACTCTATTTGTTTTTAATGATAGTCCATTCTTCACACATTTTCATTCATTTTGAAAAACTATTCTGTTATTGTTGGCCTTCAGGCATTTTCCAATAAATTACTACAAAAGAATATTTTTATACAAATTTTCTTCAAACACTGTTCAATGAAGACCTGGTAGGGCTCAGCATGTCACTGGCGAGGCCTCCACTAAGCATTTGGCCATACCAATTCAACTTTAAGTTTTAATGCGTGATTGCAACTATCACAAGTATCAGGGCTGTCATGATTAATCGATTGTCGATCGGTCAGGCTGAAATCGATTAGTATTTTTCGTTGTCAAAGAATCGGTAAATTGTACTACGTTTTGGACATTTAATAATTAGAAAATGAAGAAAAAACTATTGTTTCAAAAGGTAAAAGATCAAGAACGTCTACGTTAAACCCCAAGAAGCCATTAGCAGCATTTGTCTTTTGGGTACATTCAAAGCTTTGGTGTTCTGAACTTTTGAACCGTCAGTGTAATAATCAAGACCGGTCGGCAGTTGCGAACTTGCGAAATTCGCAACTGACTATTACACTGACGTTACAAGAGTTCAGAACATCAAAGCTTTGAATGTACCTAAAAGAGGATCGTCTTCGTTGTTTGCTTGAGGAAGGCCAACTGACTTGAACTTCATTTTTAACCGTTTACCTAACATGAAAAGCAGACGACACTTGCAAAAAAAATTCTTGAATAACTAATTTTTTTCATTTTTTGTCTCAAAAATATAGGTTATGACCCCTCATTGGAACGAGCTCGACGAGCTCGTTCCAATGAGGGGTCATAACCTATGTTTTTGAGACAAAAAATGAAAATATTTTGAAAAATAATTGGCGATTTTTGAGAATAGCGCTGGCCGTTTTTGGCCGTTACGTTGGGTAAAGGGTTAACAACTTCATATAGAGGGGGGGGGGGGGGGGGGGGGGGTTATCTAAGTTTGATTAATCGATTATTTGCAACGATTAATCGATTCTTAAATTAAAAAATCGTGACAGTCCTAACAAGTATGCCACTTGAAGTAGATTTGTAAATAAAATATTGCGGAAGAGCCATGAGTTGTTAATATTTCTCAAAATCAAGGGAACAAGTTTTATTGAGAAAAAGTGCAAAAAATGTAATTATGACAATTCCATTAACTAAACATGTGATGTTTTGCTTTTTTTTTTTACCCCAGATGATTGACATACAAGCTTTTGAAGTCTTTAATATATATCAAGAATTTTTATACTGTCCTGCAGCAACTGCTTTCTCAGTTTCGAGAGAGTTGTTCGACGACAAAATGAATGTTCTATTTTATGAAGCAATATCAATTTAATATATTCTTATACTTGACTTCCATTTTGAATAAACACCAATAACTTTGCTGAAACAAATATGCAAATTTTTAGAGTTTTTTCATGATTAAACTGTTAATGTCTTCTATATTTATAAATTTTTTGGATACAATGTATTTCATATGGTTTTAGAAACGGAAAAATAACAAACAGACCACTGCCGTTAGGACAACATGCAAATTATTTTTCCTAACGCTGGTGCGTCATGGTTTATGTGCCAAGTTGATAGTTACTTGTTGATTAACGTTCAGTTCATATGTATGTGACCTAACACCTTGTGTTCTATAAACCATACGTTCATACTATTTCTTAAAGGCGATAAGATATTCCAGTTGTTCAAGCATTTTTATCCTCTTCCGACACAGTGTGATCCTGGTTGTTAAAAGTGTCATTGAACCCCAATAAACAAACATTCCCTCATTGTAACACCTTTGAAGGGAATTTCCTCTTTGCTAGTTTAACTCGACCCACTGAGTAATTTTTTAAATACTTTTCATCAAATCCAGTCATGGCTGCTTGAAAGCAGCCATGACTGGATTTGATGAAAATTCTTGAATGTCAGCTGAAGAAATCGTTGGTTTATAAGGTTATTCAGTTCACTGAGAAAAATTTGCTTAAAAGTGTCCCAAAATTATACTCATTTTGGCGAAAAAGAGATCTGATACGTTGGGCAGGAATGTTTGATAACTGCTTAGAAAGGGGTTAAAAGGACCTTGAAACCAACACCTTGGGTCAGAATCCTTTAAACTGATAAGTAGGACAACGGTTGTACAGAGATTTTTGGGAAGGTCTTAAAAAGAACTGACCTACAGATTGCAGTCACATGAGAAGGGGATGATCTGTGATTTTCGTCGGCCCGGCATTCTTTGCTGTTGAAATAGAAACAATTATCGATTGTCATTGTAAAACTTAATAAAATGAACTTGTAAAATTTAATATCAAGTTTCCGATACTCTGAATCTGTGCTATACCTCATGTTCAACTTTGCATAGATTCTTCGTGCCATATCAAATTGAGTGGATTGAAACTTCAACAGTTTGTTTTGCTGCTTGATAACTTGTGCTGTTCCTTTATCAAGCAAGACTTTGAAATATGTACTAGATTTTTAGTCAGCTTATCTTCAGATTAGTTTGAAATAATTCTTCCTTCCCATCACGTCTTGCATCAGAAACCAAAGGATGACCTGTAAATTTTATGAATAAAAATGGAATATCTTTGTGTGGAAATAGTATGACATTTGCAGTTTTTTTGTTAGGAAAATTAGCCCAAGGCCATATTTGTAGAGGTTATATGCCAGATGAGATTACCATGGTTTTATGTGTGAAAAACAATTGGGATATCTGCGGTGACTTAATGCAGTTGAACCCTTTGAATCCGTGAGCCCGTTTTTCCGGACAGGGACATGATTCATCATAATTTCATAAGCAGAATGGCTACTTAGTGAACGTGTGGGGTAGACCAATCAATATTTTCAATGTGCAGCCTCGGGGCTGCACATTGAAAATATGATTTGGTCTACCCCTAAATAATGAATATGGACTCTTCCAATTGCTCCCATTGAACTGACATGGAAGATGTCATCTGTATTCAAAGGGTTAAGAAAAAATGGTTTTAAGTTTCATATTTGAATCATTTTTTTTTCAAAAAAGATATTTGTGAACAAAAATTTAAGTGCTTGGTTACACCCTCTGAGAATCAATAGTTGGTTCTGTTTGGTTATCTTTATACCCAAAACGAACATTGATCGTGAATCCAATTGCAATACATTTAGACATTATGTCGGTTTGACAACTCAGAAAATTTGATTACACGTCTAAATAATTTGCTACTAAAGTTTTTTGTGTTGAGAGCTTGATATTATAACCATAGATGCTGAAGGTAATGTTAAACACCTATAAACATGAACCATAAATGTCCATGCTCAGCTGCTGGACAATACTAGTTTTTCTTCCCTGTGGAAGCCCTGGAAAGTGAAGCAGTGCTTGTTTTTTGTTGCAGACAAGCTCTCTTTTTCTGGTAAAATAGGACCTGGTAACCAATACATGGGGTGAAAGTCCTCTAACATATGTATAAACAATTGCTAAATCCATCTTGGGTTCCGATTAGCCATTGTGAAGAAATATGTGTCCTTAAATACCCGCAACTAAATAAATTGTCAGCTTTGAAATTTTCAGGACTGAAGAACAGTTGCTCGAATGTGCTGTTTTCAGGTAGCATTCTCTAAGTAAATTTACCTTGCAGTGCTGCCAAGACTTGGCTAATATCACTGCTGAGCCAAAAGTCTTGGTGATTTTGATGTTGGAAAAAAACTGAAAAATAAACAGATATTCAGAAAATAAGTAAAGTGAAAAACTTGTCAGTGTCTGTGGTGATTAGTTATTCATTAAAACTGCTTTAAGAATTGATTAGAAATTAAATCTGACACATTTTACATTCAGATGCCACAAATGCTAAACTATGACTTGGGTTGGTTTTTTTTCTGTTGAGGATCTTGTTTACAACCGTGTGGAAACCGCAGGGAGTGGACTAGTACTTGTTTACTGTGGTAGACAAATTTTCATCAACTCATATAATTGGATTTGATATTGGTGCATTGGATGTGAGTCCTCTGAAGAGCATCATAATAAATATATGGGAACCCTGGGAAATGAAGCAGTGCTTGTTTACTATGGTAAACAAGCTCTGTTTTACATGCAAAATAAGGCCCAGTCACATGCTTGGGGTCCTCTAAAATGGGCAACGTGGGTATAAACGACGAAACTAAATGACTAAACTTAATTATTACGATTACTCATTGTGTCGAAGTATGTGATCTTAAACACCAATAAATAAATATAAACAGCTAGCTAACCTTAACTCGTGTTGCAGTTCAAAGTCATAGATGCTGAAAGTGACCTTAACCCCCAATAAAATGTTCTTTATCAGCAGTACAGTTCGATCAATTTCAACTGATCTCATTTAGAATTGGTAGTGAGCGACAATACAATGTTCAAATGTATTGCAGTTTGATGACAAAATCCCAAGCAACAGTGTAAATTATGTTTCACTATTTCTCACATTATCTCTTGGTGACTTCAACACATATGGCCAAAACACAACAAGCACAGACAAAAGTTATGATGCTATGATTTTGATAATTCTCTAAGTTACTTTTTCAATGCTGTAAAACATTTTATAATTGTTGACTTACAATTTGTATTTTTACAATATTCTGTTGACAGTCTTGAGTGTGTATTTGTGTGTGTGTGTGGATGTATATGTGTGTGAGTGAGGTTGTGTGACTATGGTGTTTGTTTAAAATTTTGTGTGCATAACAAGTGCTATGAATTTAGGCTGTTGCACACAGCATGTGACAAGGGGGATTTGTATGTTGTCATAAAGATGTGATTACCAATTATTAATTATCAAATCGCTGTGTACTATCTGAATATTAAAAGAAATGGATCCCCGTGGGAACCCCGGGAAGTGAAACAGTGCCTGAACAGGCTCTGTTTTACTGGTAAAATAGGACCCAGTCACCATTGCTTGGGAGGTGCAAACCCTCTCTAAAATGGGCAACATGGCTTATTAACACTCACCCCTGGTCTTGAGTTGATACTCATGTTGTGGTCATGTTTAGCCATTATGCAAAAATATGTGATCTTAAACACCAGTAAATAAATAAAAGAAATGGATCACATGATCTGACCATTTTTCCGAATATTAACTCATTGCATGCTGCGGGCTGATGTTTCTGCTCCTGACAGGATTTTTCTTTTCCACTGAAATAAGTACAATTCGGGAACTTATCCCCCTGTAAATTGAATGGATTTTCTCCACTAATGATTTCTTTAGTAAAATTTAAACCAATTTTTCGTTAAATCTAGTCATGGCTGCTGTGACGCAGCCATGACTAGATTTAATGAAAAATATATTGAAAATATTCTGTAGGGTTAGATTAGAGTTAATCCTCCACACACTGAGGTCAAAATGTAAAAATTTTACCCTTCAAATTTTTCCCATAATGCACCTAGATATTTAACCCAGTTTAATTAGCGGGGGAGGAATTCGTCACATACAGGTGAATTGTGCACTTGGTGATACCTTCTTGAAATTTGGCACACTGTTAGTGTAGGCTATGAGGTTCTCAAAAACGATCGGCTACAAGTTGACACCGACCGGTGGCGACCAGTAGCGGCACAATCCAAAATGGCCGCCAGCGGCTGAAGGGAACCTCCTTTTCGACGGTCTACCGACTATACATCCGATTGTAAGGGCGCGAAAGTGAACTCTGATCCACGCACGTGTTGGAAACAGACGTGGGAGATGATGTAGAATAAAACGAGATTCTCTATACGGACGCATCAATTTCTTGGAACTTGAAAAGAGCGTTGTTTCTCCGGGATCAGCGTCATTCAGGCAAACCTGAATGACGCTGATCCCGGAGAAACAACGCTCTTTATGAAGCAGTCTCTTTGCCATACAATCTCTTGTTTGGCGTAATTCCGCAAGCAATTCTGATTTGTCTGTCGAAATTAATTCGAGAACGCGATTGTTCACAAAAATCATTCACAGAATGAGTGAGAATCCTCTTTGTGTACGGACTAGTACTGACTGGGAACGTTGTTGCTTTTGCCAGCAAGACAGTTCCAAGAAATTGATGCGTCCGTATAGAGAATCTCGTTTTCATGACGCCTATAAAGCTATTGAGGAAGACATAACGCGCTTCCTAGATAATGGCGTTGAGCTTCCATATAATTTGACCATTGATTGTTTGATGAGAGAGAGTGATGAGTGTATGTCGATGTCACTGTTGACGAATAAGGCAATATATCATAAGACATGCCGTGACAGTATTCGGACTCACATCGTACAGCGCGTGCTACACAAGCGAGAGCGAAATGAGGCAGTGGCATCCTGCTCCACGCTGAGTCCTAAAAGAACACGGACAAGTTTTGAATCTGGCTGTGACAGGAAACTGCCCCAGTGTGTTTATTGTCACAAACGCGAAGGTGACAGCAGTGAGCCTATTTGCAGATCAATGTCTGATAACAATAAACTCAAAATTATGGCAAAGGAAGCCGAGAACTGGGTTGTTTTTTCTCGGGTCAATGCAGCATTTGATTCCGCTGCTAGTGATCTTTACTATCACAAAACCTGTTATTGTAAGCTTGCCAATGAAGCACGAGCGGCTAAATCTAAAAAGTCGAAGAACGCCGAACATTCCGCGTCAGGCCTGCCCTATGACCCTCTCGTTATGGCAGAGCTCATAACATTTGTTGAACACAACGATTCCGCGATGAAGCTTGTCGATCTCAAGAATCTGTACAGTCGGAGGTTGAAGCAAGTCGGTTCTGATTGGCTTAGTGAAGAAATACATTCCACTCGATTCAAAGAACATTTGTTGCAGAAATTGGGCGATGGCTGGGACGCCTTCACACAGGGTAGAGATGTGTTTATTTCAAGTAGGTTTCGAGTTGGCTCCTTGTTGTCCGAATCTTCAACTCGTATAGTGTCTGAGGAAGAGGCAAAAAAGATAGTTGATGTGGGTCTTCTTCTGCGTAAACACATACTCATATCTCAAGCTCCTTTCACGGGATCATTTTCATCTTATTGCTTGAGCGAGCCTGTACCCAACTCACTCCTGACTCTTCTTAGAGTTCTACTTGAGGGCACATGTAGTATACAGAACTTAGGCGATGATGAGACTGTTAATGCCAAGACTCGAGTGGCTTGTACTATTTCACAGATGTTGATCAGCAATTCAGCGAAACGCTCCGAACATGCACAAAATGTTCACCAGAGACGTGACAGAGAAACTCCAATGCCTCTTTATGTGGGTTTGAAGTTGCATGCCCATGATCGTATGAAAAATCTTATCAGAGATTTTCATCAAATGGGACTCTCTGTCTCTTATGATCGCGTAATGGATGTTCGCAGGAGTTTCGCGAGAGCTGTTTCACTGCGGTTCAAGAACGAAGGTGTTGTAGTCCCAGCTAACTGCAAACGTAATGTTTTCTCGATAGGAACCACTGATAACATTGATGTATCTGGTAGATCTGATATGCATGGTACGTCCATCACACTCATTGGTCAACTGAGCAGGGACAATGTGGGTACTGATCCCCCACCACTGAGTTTAGATGTTCCAGAAGACACACAAATTGAACTCCCAGACGACTATGCATTTGTTCCTTTCGTTGAAGACTTTGGTGGGGACATCAGGCTTGAATCTCCAGATGAATGTAATGTACGGCCCAATGAATATGCAGATTTGAACGTGGGAGAGAATGACTGGTTGTCTCATGTGTCACAGATCAGCAATAAAGGGAAGGTTGATGGCAGCTGGCAGCTTGATGAAGTCCCTGTGACCTTTTCAGGCTTCTTTTCAAAACATGAAGATCAAGACAATGTCAAACCTCGTGCAGTTATTGGGGTATTCCCTGTTTTCAGTGAGCAGAAAGCGGACTCACTCAGTATGCAGAAGCATGCTATGTATGTGGTCAGGGAAGCTACTGCTTTCGTAAACCCCGGCCAGATACCTGTCATTGAAGGTGACTGTCCGTTGTATGCCAGGCAGAAAAAATGTCAATGGCTGTTCCCAGAGGAGATAGGTGAGGATCGAATGGTGTGTATGATTGGATTCCTGCATCTTGAAATGTGCACCCAAGAAGCTGGTGGTAAGCTTATGGGTGGTTCTGGTTGGGAGCGAATGTTTCACCTCGCAAAGATATTCACACCCGGTGTAGCATCATCCCTACTTGGTGGGAAACATGTCAAGAGGACGCGACAGGCATATCTTCTCACTCTAGCTTGGCTTGAGATCCTCAGAAAGAATGCTTATGAGATTTACTGTCAGCAGACTGGGCCCCATGAGTCATTTGAAATGTGGGAACAGAGGATTCTTTCACAATCTCCAACTGCACGCTATTGGGGTGAAATCGTTCGGAACTTTCTCTTGACAAGCTGTCAATTCGTTCGGAACCAACGAATCGGTAACTGGCCTGGTACACTGTGTTCTATCGATGAGTTGTGCAGTTACTTTTTTGCCCTAGGACATACAAATTATTGTCGGTGGGTCCCCGTATTTCTGAGAGACATGTCTCAGCTACCCAGGCGGCATCCTTCAATCCACAACAAATTCATGGAAGGCCATTTTGTGGTCCAGCGTAGTGAGAGGAAGTTCAGTATGATGGGTTTAGATCAGAGCCAAGAACATAGTATCCAACTACTCAAAGAAGACAGTGGTCCAAAAGGTCTCTATGGCCAGGCTGAAGAGAAAGTCGTTATTGAGCTTTCAAGGTCAGAAGTTCTGCGTGTTATAGATGAGTATGAATATGCAAGTTTCCACACAACATCATCAGATAACACGGAACACCCGGAAAGTTCGGTATCAGAGCAGAAAAAATTTCTGAATCAATTGAAATCTCTCCTCGATCTGGTGAATCAGGGACTCATTATCAACCCTTATGATGAAACTAGTGGTCAGCTGGTGACATTAGATACTGGTGAATATATGGACCCCGAAGTTAGTAAGAGTTTACGGTCATTACCCGAAAGGGGCAAGCATTTATATTCCACTTTCTTGAAGGAAAGGCTTGTGGAATGCACCGTACCCCTGAATGATGTTATTCCCAAGGCAAATATATATACCTTCCTTAACCCACCCCCAGCCAACCTGGACAAAGGCCGAGACAAACTCATGTCAAGTAAAGCAACTGCCGCAATAGTTACCCAGATGTTCGTTTCACTGCAAGCCCGGCCTGATTCAAACATGGATGAGTTTTTCATGCACGAGAATGCACGTGATCCGCCAGCATTATCCGATAGAGGTAAGCTACGGAGTGGGACAAAATCTCAAATTCTCAATTGTTTACCAGCTATTCCTGCACAAGGGAAGAATTCAGCAGCTAGACAAGCTTCAGTTGTCATCTTGGATATGCCTGCTGTAGTCCATGTAATCAAACCACAGAAAGCGATTGCCATACATCGAATCTCTGATTAACACGAACACCACAAGGGTTGATGCGATCTATGACTGTTACCCCGAAGGCAGTTTGAAGAATCAGACGCGAGCAAAACGCCTCGGTGAGACAGCAGTTAGGTTGATACGGGTGTCCGAGAACGTCCCTTTACCTAAAGGGAAGAATTGGCAGGCATTCTTGAAAGTTAGTGAGAATAAAGACGAATTTTTCAAGTTCCTGTCTGCTGAACTGCTGAAATTAACATCAACATCCGAGTACCAGTTGTTAACGACATCAGGAGAATATGTACTATGCAATAAGGATGTTAGCTTATGTGACATATCTCCATCGAACCACGAGGAAGCAGACACGCGCATGATGCTTCATCTCAACCATGCAGTCTCACAAGGTCACAAAATAGCTTTTCTTCGCACGGTTGATTCTGATGTCGTCATTCTGTCTTTGCACCATTTCGCAACATTCCGTGACCTTGGACTCAGTGAGCTGTGGATTGGGTTTGGAATTGGAAAGGCATATAAAGATATGCCAATTCATGAGATAGCTTCACAACTTGGACCTGATTACTGTAAGGCCCTGACTTTCTTCCACGCCTTCACAGGTTGTGATGTAACATCCAGCATGCTCGGCATTGGGAAGAAGACAGGATGGAATGCATGGATGAATTTTCCCGCATCAACTGAAATGATGATAGAATTGACTGAGAATCCGCAAGTCTTTTCAGAGGATTCCCCTCATATGCAGCATATCGAAAAACTCACCATACAGATGTACAGTAACAGTTGTGTCAGTACACGTGTCAATGATGCGAGACGGCATATGTTCACACATGGCCTTAAGTCTATGGAAAACATCCCGCCCACCAAAGCAGCTCTGTATCAACATGTAAAAAGGGTAATTCTTGTGTCATCTTTCATTTGGCATCGTGCTCTGCAGAAACACTTATGTGTGCCAGACCCATCACAGTACGGATGGGAGTGGAATCCACGTCTCAATATTCTGGTCCCATTTTGGACTCACCTAGGAGACGCAAGTGCTGCATGTGCACTGATGCTCCACTGTAGTTGTGCCAAGGCCTGCAAGGGCAATTGCAAATGCTTGAAAGCTGGATTAAGGTGCACACCTTTGTGTAAGTGTGAAGGTGGCTGTTGTAACAATATTGAGTAGTATACTGTCATGTTAGGACCAGTCATCTCCTATTCTGGTATTTTTTTTTCCATTTTCGGCCAGTTAACACATGTCATGTTTCTAGTTGAGTTGATTTTGCTAACAAATGTTCATCCCATGTGGCTTGCTACATTGTCCGGGGTATAGGAATACAGTTTTAGATTTCGGAAAATAGTCTGTTATTTACTGCACAAGACGGTGTTAATTCATGCATAGCATGATACAATATCCCCAACTATTTTGCCTCTGTACAACAGTTGATACCTTCGTTCACCCGTGTGTTCATCTATGGTATCCTTGTCTTTCTCTGGCCATAGGCCACATGTGACTAGTCAGTTCCTACTCCATAGCAAATCAACTTGGAAATCCTTCATCTTGTAGCGCACTCATGTCTCAATGAATCCATACCTGAGTTGATCTAATAAATCTAACGTAAGGTATCAAATTGCCATACCGGATCATATTTCGATAAGTTATTCGCTAAAACATTTCGACCACTCATCGACATCAAAGGTCATGTTTTGGCTCCCAGTGGTGGCTATATCTCTATATCCCTGGTAAAGTAGCATACCATGAGGGATGGGCATTAAGTGTCGGCAACATTAATCCTGACTTGGAACACACCACATCTTAACTGGCCGAAAATGAAGAATACTACTTGTAGTCAAAAAATATTCCTGTACCTCGAATGACTGCAAACATACACTCACCCCTTCTAGTCCCATTTTGCCAATGTTCTATACTGGCAAGATAACATTGTATAATTAACAACGGGAACTAATGCATCCCGAGTTCATTCCAGCACTGCCCTTGCTGGCAGACGTGTCGCTATGGTGTTGAGATTGAACCAGAACTCCTCTAGAAATTTGATAGTTTTATTTTCTTAGAAAATAAATCTATCGAAAATGCCGGAAGTTGAGAATAGACTGTCACTTTAATTGGATTATCAAATGTCCAAGTATCCCCACTGCTGCATACTATCGAGTACCCTTGTTCATGTGTTGACAGGAATCTCTCATACCATGTTCATTTGACCATTGCATTCCCGAGAAACATTCAACACTAATTTATCTACGGACGGACGATCATACTGACAGTCAGACACACAGACGCACACATCGACGGAAATTCTGATCCCATTATCCATTAATCTTCCCCCCAACTTGTTCCAAGGGCTTCACTCCATCATTCACATCAATTACAGCACATGTATGGTGTTAGGTTTGGAGCTTCAGTTGTGCGATCGGCGAAAATAGCTTTTTTTCGATCCGCTTGGCGGCCATTTTGGATTTCGCTGCTAGTGGTGGCTAGAGGATGGTGCCAACTTGTAGCCGATCGATTTTGAAATCTCTGATGCCTACCCTTACATCATGCCAAATTTCAGGAAGGTATCACCAAGTGCACAATTCTAGCGAATTCCTCCCCCGCTAAATCATGCTTGACAATGTGCATGGAATAAAAATCATAATTGTAAAGCATGACCACTGAAGAACATTTGGAAGTAGCCTCAGGTATATGTAGTTGTCCACAAACGTGGAACTTGAATCCATGACCTCTGGTCTCGTGTTTACATTTTGTGGGCTACATACGTAAAAAAAAAAAAGTTCCTGGCAGTATCTTTTTGATGAATTCAGTGGTGAAAATGGACGTTAACGGGCAAGGAAGCCTGACCTCAATAGCAAAGATGCAAATATAGACCATTCTTGGAATGAACACTCTGCCAGACAATGTGTGGTTTATTATTAGGCCGCATTGAACTGTTTGTTTCTCAGTGCATTTAGGTATCTTTTATCAGGTTTTAGATCAAGTAAAAAAAAATAAACTCAAACTTGTCTGCAGGAACCTGGTTACACTGTGATCAATGTGCAGGCTGAAATATAAAATCATTGATGAGTTATAATTTTGATGCGACGGTTGATGATTGTCGTTTCAGTTGGGCATTAGATTCAGTGTAATTCTCTGACGTTTTCCTTCTGCAGAAGGGTTTGATTACAGAAATCTCACAGTCTTCAAATGATGAGCTGAAAAGATGAATTATTGATCCTGACTTTATGGTGTCTTTTGCTTTACACACATTGCATGCAGTTTATCGTAGCAATACATCTGTCCACTGCAATGTTTTTTTCTTATGTCACTTCATCATTTTAATTTGGTAGTTTTTGAAGCATTTTTTTTTTCATGGGGCCCCCAGAAATGGAGCCATGCTATTCTTACCTCTTTAACCCTTTACCTAACGAATCGCCCGCATCCGCCCACGTAATATGCAAATTCAGCAGCTGAAAATATATTATTTTTCGACAAATTTCAACAAAACCATATCATGTGACCCCTCTTTGGAACGAGCTCAACGAGCTCGTTCCAAAGAGAGGTCACATGATATGGTTTTGTTGAAATTTTTGGAAAAATTTCTCAAAATGATATTTAAAATAATAAATTTTTAAATCGTCTGCGTTGGGTAAAGGGTTAACCCTTTATACCTAACATGAAAAGTCGACGTCACGTGAAAACAAAATTATTGAATAACTAATTTTTTTCATTTTTGGCATCAAAAACGTAGCTTATGATCCCTCATTAGAACAAGCTCAATGAGCTCGTTCCAATGAGGGCTGTAAGCTACGTTTTTGAGGTGAAAAATGAAAAAATAATGAAAATTAAATGGCAATTTTTGTGATTGAACATGTGAGTGCAAGTGGTTGATCTGATGACAAAAATTCAGTCATCTGCTGATTTGCCTGTAATTGTATCAAACTACATACAGTACAAGTCAAAATAAGTTGTAGGATTACCGCTATAAAGTATTATCTTTCTCATCCTACACTGATAAGACCAGAATCTGACATAATTTTCTGGAAAGTTCTCACTGAGAGCTTTCCAGAAATTGATTCTGATCTTATCAGTGCAGGAGCAGTGGGACACTTAAGTTTATTGTGGTTATACTACTTATTTTGACTTTTACTGTAGGTATAAACAATGGGTTAAATTTAACATACCTATGTTGCTGACATGCTACAGCCATAGATTCTGAAAGTGATCCTAAACACCAAAAATTATTATTTCATGAAAAGTCAATACCTAAAAATCATTGGTGAAAAAATTGGTTCACTCTTACCAAGAAAATGTGGTTAAAAGTTCCCAAATTACACTGTTCTGCATTTTGCCATGATATAGCCTTAGCTGCTAAAGTGGCATTAACCCTTTACCCAACGCAGACGATATCAAAATCAAATTATTTTAAATATAATTTTTTCAAATTTTTCAAAAAATTTCAACAAAACCATATCATGTGACCCCTCGTTGGAACGAGCTCATTGAGCTCGTTCCAACGAGGGGTCACATGATATGGTTTTGTTGAATTTTTTTGAAAAATAATATTTTTTCAACTGCTGAATTTGCATATTACGCGGGCGGATGCAGGCGATTTGTTGGGTAAAGGATTAAACCCCAATAAATATACACTGTTCTACTGGAAAGAGATTTACTGTCCTTGGTGAGAATATCCACCAACTGCGTGCAAGGAATTATTCCTCTGCGCACTGATCTGGAAATTCTGAAATTTCCACTTGCAAATCTTTCCCATAATGCAGCTATGAAGTTAACCAATTCAGTTTTGAGTTCAATGGGCTCTGTCAAAGAAGATTTGTATAGTTTTACCCTCAGCACACTGATGTCAAAATACCAAAGTTTTCCGCAGCAAATTTTTCCCATGATGCAACTGAGAATTTAATAAATTATATCTTGTTTCACTGAGCTCTGTCAAACAAGATATATTTTAAATTTTTCATTCTGTACGAACAATATGGAATCGATGATATAAATTTTTAAATACTGCCAGATTGCTAGGAGTTAATTTCCAAGCAAGATTATGAAAAAATTTATTCCTTGAAACTTGAACATTTTGACGTTTGGATTCGCAAAAGTTAAAGGACAAATTTTCATTCAAATATGTATGATGTGAGAAATATAATATGAAATTTATGTTCATCTCCAGTGATGTTTATTGTCCAGAATTTACCATTTTGCCATGTCATTGGTGAGGCAAAATGAAATATTTTCAGGCTCGTTCCACAAGCATTATTTGAGATGGACACTCATTTCATAACTGCTGTTTGTTATGCCTTGCCAAAGGAGTTGGCATACTGGTACAATAGGACTTTGTAACCAATGCCTGTACGACATGGGCTGTTGAAGTGTTGTTAAACCCAATAAACACCAGGGGTGAGAGTCCTGCAATATGGACAGCATAATTATGTACAGATGGCTAAATTTGAATTTATAATACAAGATAGTCAAGCCTGAATATAAGCAACCTGTCATTTGCAAAATGGGGTCTCCAGACGGTGATTTGCTGATGCTGTCCCATACAGTGGGCCAATTTATCCTCTAGGTACATTTTTCTGTTTTGGCTGGAGACCTTGATTCAGACTGAGGTTCAAAGAGGGTAAATTTTGTGATGCTACCCTGCATCACCAAATTCACCCTCTGGGAACCTCATTTTGCAGATAACAGTCTGCTTATTTTCAGGCTTGAATATAGTCATAGCTGCTGAAAGTGACCTAAAGCCAGATGAACAAATACAGTAGAACCTGTCTTGAGAGACAACCCATTTTTGCAGACAAGAGTTATCTATCAAAACAGGTGGTCTCTCACGATAGGTCCATTATAATAATAATAATAATAATATAATAATATGGTTTAGAACCGAGTATCCACTAGTACTCAAACGATTAGTCAACTAGTCGATGTCGACTCTGGGCAAATCAGTAGTCGACTCTCAATTGTGCAGTCGACTAGTCGGAGGAGTTCAAACTTTTAGGTAAATAGTATCCCTTCTGTGCCACTGTCAGACAGTTTGAACAGCAATATTGGGCAATCAATGTATACATCTATTGCCATCTAATAGTAGTGACAGTAGTTTGTTTTAACTGGTACTAGTAGAGTGCTGAATTATTTGGGGCTATCAGGATTATTAATTTGCCTTGTTGCAATTTATGGGAGAGTGCCTATTGCACTCTCCCATAAATCGCAACAAGGCAAATTAAATAAGACTATATACTTTCACTCTTAGCATAATTAGAAGCTTATTAACAGAATAATGTTCCAGTAAGTTGCTGTATATGAATGCCCAAGTGAAGCCAAATTTGGACCTTCAGCACTCTACCAGAACACCAACACTGTTATAAGGAAACAAGTTATCACCATTGACTAGTCGAAGTCGACTTGACTTTTGGGTATTGACTAGTCGACTTTGGAATTCACTAGTCGTTTGAGCACTAGTATCCAGATAAGTGCTCACAGGCTTCACACAAAACTAAAGGTGCATTTTATATAATACAAGCAGGTCAGCAATAAGCCAATTTATACAGGTGTGTTTTAAGTGTCTCTAAAATGACTCGAGTGACTCTGGTTTTTTGATGTCGTCAGGTAACGCATTCCACAAATGGGGTGCCGTAATGCAGAAGGCCCGATCGCCAGCTGTGACCAGCTTTCCTGCATTCTGAACAGATTGCACAAAGTAGCTGGTCGCAAAGGACAAGCAGGTTCATACTTCTTAACTAGATTCCAAAGATAAGGGGGCGCAAGATCATTGACAGCTTTGTAGGTAAACAATAATACTTTGAAACTAATTCTTTCACTAATGGGTAACCAATGCAGTTTTTGTAAAATTGGGGAAGGCGAAGAGGATTTTTTACTCTTGGTCAAAAGTTTAGCCGCACAATTCTGAACATTCTGTAGCTTGCTAACTAGGGACTGTTTGCAGCCATATAGGAGAGAATTACAATAATCCAATCTACTCGAATTATAGAATAAAACAACACATGGTTACAGCGGTTTCTCAAGACAGGTGGTATCTAAAGACAGATTTTACTGTAAGGAGTTTGGGAAGTCCATGTGCTGTCTGGAATGGTTCTGAATCATGATTTTATTTTCTGAAAAAATATGTGTGAATGTTTGAAATAACTGCGGTTGACCTTTCCTCATTGAGATAGCTCCAAATCATAACGTCGAGTACAAATGGATAATTAATTGGGTAAAGATTTGTTGCCAAGATTAGTTATAATTTGATGTCTTTACCTTACATATTGGCCATACACGGCTAGCGCTGTTGCTGAAAATCGGAAAACAAGCTCGGTTTTACTTGTAAAATAAGGTCCAGTCACCAATGCCTGGTGTGGAACTTCTCTAAGATAGGCAACATTGGTGAAAACAATTGGTTGGACTTGACTTTATATTCACTTTGTGGTCACGATTAACCATTGTGCAAAAATATGTGACCTTAAGCATCAATAAATTGACGAAAATCACCATTCAGATGTTATTATTCCTCCAAAGTGTAATTTGTGAATCCTCATTAGAATGAGATCAATAAGCTCGTTCCAATGTGGGGTCATAAGCTATATTTTGAGGACAAAAAATGAAAATTGTTTGCTAAGGGTCATCTTCTAGTCATGTTGGGTAAAGACTTATCCCTCTGCACTCTGTTTTCAGCAGCAAATATTTCCCATAATTCAGTTAGATATTTAACCAAATATACCTTGTTTGACAGAGCTCGGTGAGCTCTGTCAAACAAGATTTAATTGGTTAAATTTGTCGTTAAAAAAGAAAGAAATGAGTGATTGGAGAAAATAAATTCTGTTGCACAACCAGAGTGCTAGGGGTTGATAATGCAACCCTATAGGGCTGCAGGATCAAATTATCACTTATCTTTTCGCCAGATTTTGTGTGCTCATTGGATACATCTTTTTCATCATCCAAAATAGGTTTTCATTTTGGAAGGGTCAGATATTTTTTTCATTTTGAAGGGTCAGATATTGGAATCGGGTGTTATATTTTAGCAAGGATCTGCTTCACAGAACATTGTTTTCATTTTAAAATATGTAGTTGTGAGATTTTAACGTAAAATGTTTTACAGCCTTGTCTTTTGCGCTTTTTCTCCCGTTCATTGTGTTGTCTTCAATTTAATCCTACATGTTTTTAGAAGTTTATCGAGTTACATATTTGATGAAAAAGTTTGTTTGAATTCACCATTCTCTTGATTATTCATTTTCTTAAAAAAAATGTTTCCATTTTATTGAATTTTTTAACTCAATTCGACTATTTGTTCATTCCAGATTGGTCAAGCATTGGTTAACATAAATCTTTTGAGGGTGCACAAATTAAAAATGACTGGCATAAAAGCCTTCTGAATATTAAGACTGATAGAAGCTGTGCAGTGACGGCTGTAATACTAGCCCCTCGACTACCAATGCTTGCTCCAAAAAGTTTCGATTTTCTCTTAATGTTTTAAATTTCGGCTTTTGTTGTATGTCAGTCTGGTCCTTGTAATTTTGGCAACGATTCGTTATTTGCATCAGTTTGAGTGAAGTTTACCTCGGAAGTAAAATATGCCAAGTAATGTGATTTGTCAGAAGGTTGAAGCTGTTTGGAAAGAGCAGCACCTTTAAACAGACATTGTTGTCCTCTCATTGTAGTCTTGTTGTATTGCAATATTTGTACTTTTTCATGTCATGTTTATTGTAATAAATTTTATGAAGAATAAATTGGTTTTTGTGGTAACTTTTCAAGCCATGTCTCCCCGCGGGAACCCCGGAAAGTGAAGCAGTGCCTGTTCACTGCGGTGAACAGGCTCTGTTTTGCTGGTAAAATAGGACCCAGTCACCAATGCTTGGCAGGTTCAAACCCTCTCTAAATGGGCAACATGGCTTAATAACGCTCACCTCTGGTCTTGAGTTGATACTCATGTTGTGGTCATGATTAGCCATTGTGCGGGGGTGCGGTGGTATTGCGGTAACTGGTTCTCGTCAGATCACCGAAGTTGAGCAATGTTGAGCCTGGTTAGTCCTTGGATGGGTGACCGTCTGAGTGATCAATTCGGACTCGCGCGTTGTGTCCTTGGGCAAGGCACTTAATCCCGATTGTCCACACGGGGGCACGATGACGCCGTGTACTAAGGCGTACTGCACGTCGATGATACGCATGCCTTCAACCAATCTAACCCTGCCTGTGCTGCAGTGTGGAGTTACGATGTTGGGGAGATGGCAGCTGCTCGTCGTTGCTCAGTGGTTCTTCCCGGGTACTCCGGCTTCCTCCACCGCTAAAACTATCACGGTCACGATTAGCCATTGTGCATAAGTATATGACCTTAAACACCAATAAATAATAAATCTGGTCACAGCAAACCAGCTAATTTCTGAAGCTACCAAGCCTGGATTGATCATCTGTTAGTACTGATTCTATGGTTTAGAAAACTCTATGATACTGATCTGTCTTTTCATAGTACACATTCAGCTCATCAATGAAGTCACAAGGCCTGGATTGATCTTCAGTTAGGAAAGATTCTATGGTTTAGGAAAGTTTTTGGTACTGACTGATATATCTTAACATAGCATACTTTCAGCTGATCTCTGAAGCCACAAGGCCTGGATTGATCTTCAGTTAGGGATGATCAATCCATGCCTTGTGGCTTCAGCTGATTTCCGAAGCCACAAGGCGTGGATTGATCGTCTGTTAGGGACAGATTCTATGGTTTAGGAATCTCTGGTACTGATCTTGTCACACCATACCTTCAGCTGATCTCTGAAGCCACAAGGCATGGATCGTGGATTGATCGTCTGTTTGGGACAGATTCTATGCTTTTGGAATCTCTTTGTCACACCATACCTTCAGCTGATCTCTGAAGCCACAAGGCGTGGATTGATCCTCTGTTAGGAAAGATTCTATGGTTTAGGAATCTCTTTGGTATACTGATCTTGTCACACCATACCTTCAGCTGATCAAAGAAGCCACGAGGCCTGGGTTGATCCTCTGTCAGTAGGAATGATTCTATGGTTTAGGAAACTTAGGTGCAGATCTTGTCACAGTATATCTTCAACCAAATTCTGAAGTCACGAGGTCCGGATTGGAAACGCCCCGTAGTTCAGGAAACTCTTTGCAAGCCTGTAAATAACTCGCGAATAGCCGCTTTGGTTACGTGTGGGTTACGTCAGTTGTAAAATGGGCGAACGAACTACAGGTTACGACGGGTTAAGACAAAATTAATAGAACGTAAGTGTATTAATTATCATCTAAAACGGATTAATGCAAAAATGAATAGCAGCAACTTCCCAGTGGGAACCATGAGAAGTGAAACAGTGTTTTTTAACCCTTTACCTAACGTGAAAAGCAGACGACACTGCAAACAGAATTCCTGAATAAATAATTTTTTTCATTTTTTGTCTGAAAAACATAGGTTATGACTCCTCTTTGGAACGAGCTCGTCGAGCTCGTTCCAAAGAGGAGTCATAACCTACGTTTTTCAGACATTGAATAATGAAAATTAATTGGCGATTTTTGTGAATAGCGCTGGCCGGTTTTGGTCGTTACGTTGGGTAAAGGGTTAAGCCACGTAAAATACGTTAGAAATGATTACTCAAGAGCAAGGGTACGGGAAGTAGGCGGCAGCTGTCCGCCTTTCTCTGATGCTGGGGTTGGCGCATGCCCTTTTTCTCCAAAAGTGCGCTAATGGAAAAGACTTTACTTTCCTTTCAGAGAAGGATAACGGAGAAACTCGCGTGTATTTGTTTCTAATGCGTTCCGATTCGTTTCTAATGTGTTAAACGTGTGCCAATAGCAACCGGGGGTGGGGGGTCTGTATTATGACGGAGCCCCGTAGATAAACATCAAACAAAACAAAAAGCTATATATAATCGATGGAGTTCTAAAGCTTGAGGATGCGACAAGGGACAATATATTTTGCCACGTTACTGTTGATGCGAACGGAGGACGTCAAGTAATTAAAAAAAAAAATCTTTGATCCTCAAAAGTAATTATTCTTAACCCTTTACCTGACATGAAAAGCAGATGACACTTGCAAAAAAAATTCTAATTTTAAAAAAAAAATTGTCTCAAAAACATAGGTTATGACCCCTCTTTGGAACGAGCTCGATGAGCTCGTTCCAACGAGGGGTCATTACCTATGTTTTTCAGACAAAAAATAATGAAAATTAATTGGCGATTTTTTGTGAATAGCGCTGGCCGGTTTTGGCCGTTACGTTCGGTAAAGGGTTAATGCGGTAAACAAGCTCTGTTTTATTGGTAAACTAGGACCCATTCACCAATGCTTGGGATGGAAGTGCTCTAAAATGGGCAACATGGGTATAAACGATTGACTAAATACTTTATCTCCATGCTGCGGTCACGATTAGCCGTTGATCTCTTATTGGATTGAGCTGGTTGCAGTAGGGGTCATAAGCTACATGTCTTTTAGGTAAAAAACTGAAAATTGTTAGTTCGCTATTTCCTTGGTCCTCTTGTGTTACAAGTGATCCCTCAAAATATGAAATTTGTTATCAATTTTATCCACCACAACAGTTTTACCTAACTTGCATTTTGTTAAAAAAAAAATCATTATTTGCTTTCAATTTATTGGAGAGTCAACAGACCCTCTAATAAATGATAAATTGGTATACCCACCCCCCGCAACGAGTTGATGATGGGGGGATACTGGAATCATCTTGTCAGTCCATCTGTCCGTCCATCCGTCCGTCCATACACATAAGTTTGTCCGGAGATTTGTATCGATGTTTATAGGCCAATCCTTTTGAAACTTGGTATGCATGTTCCCCACCGCAGGAACTTGTGCATCATCGAGTATAGTTCCGGTCGGACTATTTTAACCATAATTATGCCCTTTTCGACTTGGAATAATTTGCTGTTAGGTCTACATTTTGTCTGGAGATTTTCTCCCATGTTTGTATGCTAATCCCGTCGAAACTTGGCATGCATGTTCACCACCATGGAGACATGCGCACCTGTGATTATAGTTCCGTTTGGACTATATTCGCCATAGTTATGCCCTTTTTCGACTAAGAATAATTTGCTGCTAGGTCTAAATTTTGTCCAGAGATTTTCTCTGATGTTAAAAGGCCAATCCCGTCGAGTAAAGGGGGACAATTAGATGTTATGTGCATGTACTTCTGTAGATAAAAGGATGAACATTTGTAAGCTTGTAAGGGTGGGGTTTGGTGGCGTTGCGGTAACCGGATCTCATCAGATCACCGATTTTAAGCAACATCGAGCCCGGTTAGTCCTTGGATGGGTGACCGTCTGAGCGATCGATTCGGACTCCCGCGTTGTGTCCTTGGGCAAGGCGCTTAACCCCGATTGTCCACATGGTGGCACGATGACTCCGTGTACTAAGATAAGAGGTACTGCATGCCGATGGTGCGCATGTCTTCAACCAATCTAACCCTGCCTGTGCTGCAGTGCGGAGTTACAATGTTGGGGAGCTGGCAGCTGCTCGTCGTTGCACGGTGGTTCTCTCCGGGTACTCCGGCTTCCTCCAACCGTAAAATTGTCACCGACAGGATATGACATTGGCTGTTAAAGTGTCGTTAAACCCTAATAAATAAATAAATAGTAGATGGGAGCGCGGTGGCTCAGTAGGTCGAGGTGCAGGCTGCAAGCAGAGAGGTCCTCGGTTCGAATCCCACCTACGGCAACCGCGTTGTGTTCTTCGGCAAGACACTTCACCTCCATTGCCCAGGTGGTGGCACGGTGGCGTTGTGTACTAAGGCGTACTGCACATCGATGGCGCACTTGTCTTCAACCAATGTTAACCCTGCTTGTGTGGAGATAGTATGTTGAGGAGCTGACAGTTGCTCAGTGGTTCTCTCTGGGCACTCCGACTTCCTCCACCCATAAAACTGTCGTGGGTATGATTAGCCATTTGTGCAGAAATATGTGACAATAAATAAATAATCTCTGGGAACCCTGGACCTGGATAAGTAAAATTATTATTTTGTGCACCTGCCTTCAACCAGTGCTAACCCTGCTTGTGTGGAGTTAGTATGTTAGGGAGCTCACAGTTGCTCGCCGTTACTCAGTTGTTCTGTCCTCCACCCGTAAAACTGTCGTGGTCATGATTAGCCACTGTGCAGAAATATGTGACCTTAAACACCAATAAATAAATAAATAAATAGTAATAGATACAAGGATGGGGATTTATTAGCTTGTATATTCTGACAAGTGTTTTTGTAGGATTCAACAGCATCTCTTTTTAACATGGCTAAAATGTTTAAGGCTCTCAGTCTATGCTGTATGAAAACATATTATCAGGGTTCATAAGGCTATGGAAATTCCTGGAAAGTCATGGAAAAGCGAAGGTTCATTTTCCAGGACCTGGAAATTTATGGAATATCTGTGGGGTTTTTTAACAGGCTCTGGGAAGGTTATGTAAATTTACATTTTATGTTGGTTGTTGGTATTCTACACAAATACATCCCAAATCGCTGAATTATATATAACCACTGACATTTTGTGCAAGTTCTGCGGGGATCCAATATGTACAAAAAAAGCTATCCTACCATTTAGTTCTATTTCAAACAGCACTTGGCCAAATATACCTGAATCCTTAACTGCTTCGTCTGTGGAAACTTTATGACTTAACAAACTAATCAGATAATAGTGGTCCACCGGGTAAAATACCCGGTGGTCCATGAATAGCAGATTTGCTTATTGGATCTTCATCGCTATTGGTTTTTAAAGTGAAGATACAGGTAGATGTCCACCCCTTTGTTTCCTTCTGCACCCTGCAGTTTAATCCTTTACCTATCATGGAAAGCAGACTACACTCGCAAAACAAATCCTTGAATAACTAATTTTTTTCATTTTTTGTCTCAAAAACATAGGTTATGACCCTTCGTTGGAACGAGCTCGACGAGCTCGTTCCAACGAAGGGTCATAACCTATGTTTTTGAGACAAAAATGAAAAAATAATGAAAATTAATTGGCGATTTTTGTGAATAGCGCTGGCCGGTTTTGGCCGTTACGTTAGGTAAAGGGTTAGTGGGTACAGGGCTATGTAGAATTTGTAATGCAGGCTAAGGAAAACTATGGAAAAATGTACTACAAGACCTGTATGAACCCTGCATTAAGTTCCAGGGATAGTTTTAGGTGTCTACAGAGGCCGAATATGGAATCCTTTCCCAATGGCATTTTGGCTTGATTTTTCCCCAATTCAAACCCAAAATTTCCCAATCCCAATCCTTATTCAAATAAAAATTTAATTCTTTAACTCCGGAGGGCCTAATATCGACTTGAAAGTTCTTTAACTCTAGGGGAGGGGGGGGGGGGCTAATTTCGACTTGAAACAAAACAGATGCCACAACATGCAGTTTTTAGATACATTTGCAAGTTATATCCCAAGAACCTTGTCAGTTGTTTCCAGGCAAGCCTTGGCTGCCTATATTGGCAGCCAAGACTTGCCTAAACACAAATGCAAAGTCACAAAATGCAGACGGCCGACGTGTAGCAAAATGCATAAGTATCTTCATCATTTAATACAACAATCAACAATTTATTTAACCCTTTACCTAACGTAACGGTCAAAACCGGCCAGCGCTATTCTCAAAAATCGCCAATTAATTTTCATTATTTTTTTCATTTTTTGTCTAAACAACATAGGTTATGACCCCTCGTTGAAACGAGCTCATCGAGCTCGTTCCAACGAGGGGTCATAACCTATGTTTTTGAGACAAAAAATGAAAAAAATTAGTTATTCAAGAATTATTTTTGCAAGTGTCGTCTGCTTTTCAGGTTAGGTAAAGGGTTAATAGAGATTACAAAGACTGATCATTATTTCATGAGACTGTTATAAAACCAACCACACTATATATTCATGTAACAGCTTCTGTATTAATGTTTTCAGCTCAATAGGAAGGTAACACTTCTTATTCTTTGTCTGTTATTTATTTATTTATTAAGGTTTAACGACACTTTAACAGCCAAGGTCATATCGTGTCGGTGACAGTTTTACGGGTGGAGAAAGCCGGAGAGAACCACAGAGCAAAGACGAGCCAGCTCCCCAACATCTCACTTCGCACTGCAGCACAGACAGGGTTAGATTGGTTGAAGGCATGCGCACCATCGACGTGCAGTACGCCTTAGTGTACGGCGTCATCGTGTCCCCATGTGGACAATCGGGGTTAAGTGCCTTGCCCAAGGACACAACGTGGGAGTCCGAATATCTCGCTCAGACGGTCACCCATCCAAGGACTAACCGGGCTAGCGCGACGTTGCTTAGCATCGGTGATCTGACGAGAACCGGTTACTGCAACGCCACCGCGCCCCCTTTGTGTGTTTCTTCGTTCAAACAAAATCCCAATTGGAGCCTTCATAACACGAATTTTCCCAATTACATGGGCCCCATACCCTTTCACAAAGAGGGCAGAAGATATCCATGTGTTCTACAGAATGTTACTAAAAGTACGTTGGAAATTTACCCGTATTACCATCAAGATGCAAGTTACAAATTGCATGTTTGCGCATCTTCACCTGAGAAGTGTTTCAAATTTTGTGAGCATTGTAAGAAAATGGGGAAACAGCACATCTGCAAATTTAAAACCCTTTGAGACTTTAATTATCCTGGCGTTCAAACGTCACTGGGAATTCAGTTTCTTCAACGTTTTTCAAAATGTGACGTCAAACTTCGGAAAGTACAAATAACAAGATATTTTTCACATTAGCGGTTATCTGGTTGAGGGCTAGATTATTTTTGGTGGTCTGAATTTGTTATTCAAAACTTGTTTTATTACAAATTATTGGAGAGTGCCCATATGCACTCTCCAATAATTTGTAATAAAACAAATTTATATAAACAAAATATTATTTGTGTTTGACTGAATATGAAATATGAGCAAGGAAAGTGTTGGCTTTTGCTCTGGTATCCTCATTTTTTTTAAGTCCTTATAGTGGCTTCTAGCTCTCAACCAGTTAAGAAGTCTTGACAGCAAGATTATATTAGTATTTTAAGCTGTGATAACATTTGGTTCAACGGTTATCACTGAGCACTATTCCAGAGAAAATAGGAATTGAGGTTAAAACTTTAAAAAAAATCGAAAAATAATAACAAAACAAATGACCACAAAGTATCAACGCACTGTTTGATTTCGTACGTCATAAGATGTACAAAAGTATCAAGGGGTTAATCTGGATGTATTTCAGTACTGTGGTGACCACTTTATAACTATTGTTTTAGCAATATGCCAATCATTAGGAGGGGGTGGGGGGGGGGGGGGGGACTAGGGGGTATTGATAGGCCCATCCAGGGACAGTCACACCTCAAGTTTCATATATATAGTAGAAACGAAGAATACAAAGAAAACATCAGAGCCCACTTGTGGGCTCACAGCATTTTTCTGCAGTGCCCAGATATCCTAGACGTACTCAAATTTGTAGAATTGATTTTCTCAAGTGTTTTTTTTTTTCTTTTGTGGGAGACACATGTGATTGTCCCTTTTTAGATGAATTCTTCCAGTTTCTGCCAATAACCTTCTTTCTTTCTTCCCATGCCCATCTCCATGACAACCTCCAGGAAATGGAGTAGAGGTTAGGGGCGCGGTGGCTCAGTTGGTAGAGGTGCAGGCTGCAAGCCGAGAGGTCCTCGGTTCGAATCCCACCTGCGGCAACCGCGTTGTGTCCTTGGGCAAGACACTTCACCCCGATTGCCTACATGGGGGCACGATGATGCTGTGTACTGGGGCGTACTGCACGTCGATGGTGCGCAGATCTTCAACCAATCTAACCCTGCCTGTGCTGCGGTGCAGAGTTCAGAGTTAAGATGCTGGAGAGCTGACAGCTGCGCGTCGATGCTCGGTGGTTCTCTCCGGGTACTCCGGCTTCCTCCTCCCGTAAAACTGTCACGGTCACGATTAGCCATTGTGCATAAGTATGTGACCTTAAACACCAATAAGTAAATAAATAAATGGAGTAGAGGTTGTTTGTGGTGGTAGACAAGTTCTGTTTTACTTGTAAACCGTCCCCCGCGGGAACCCCGGGGAGTGAAGCAGTGCTTGTTTAATGTGGTAAACAAGCTCCGTTTCACTGGTAAAATAGGACCAAGTCACTAACGCTCGGGGTGCGAGTCCCCTAAAATAGGCAACATGGGGTATAAACGATTGACAGACCTTGACTTTATCTCCATGTTGTGGTCATGATTAGCCATTGTGCAGAAGTATGTGACCTTAACCCTTTACCCAACGTAACGGCCAAAAGCGGCCAGCGCTATTCTCAAAAATCTCCAATTAATTTTCATTATTTTTTTCATTTTTTGTCTCAAAAACATAGGTTATGACCCCTCGTTGGAACGAGCTCGATGAGCTCGTTCCAACGAGGGGTCATAACCTATGTTTTTGAGACAAAAAATGAAAAAAATTAGTTATTCATGAATTTTTTTTGCAAGTGTCGTCTGCTTTCAGGAACGCGGTAACCATTACACCTGGATTAACAGACCTCTAAAATGAGCAGCATAGTTGTCATCTGATTGGACGATCTTCACTTCTTACTTGCCCTGCGGTTATGATACAGCTACATGTGCTGAAAGTGACATTAAACACCCCTTAAAGAAGATAAAATACCATCTTAACCCCCAGCATACTAATGTCAGAAATTTAAAGCAGCAATTTTTTACCATGATGCAACTAGCAATTTAACCAAATCAGTCTTGTTTGACAGCTCAATAAACAAACGTCCTGCTAATTCACAGACCGATGTGAACGTCTATGCATTAGTAATGACCTCTAGAGGAAAACTCCAGGATGTGGATCAGGCAGTGAGAGTGGAGAAACGAACAGTCTGTGACCTTGACTTAGGGGCTATGACCTTGGATCAAGGTAATGACACACTCTTGAATCATAACCAATCATTATGTGAAGTTTGAATAAGATGGGTCCATTGAATAAATGAACGGTTTGTAACCTTGACCTTGGAGCTATCAATTTGGTGGAAGGTCATAACACACCCTTGAGTCATGTGCAATCATTGTGTGAAGTTTGAACAAGATGGGCCCACTGAATATGATTTTTATGGAACGGACAAAGTGAGAATGGAGAAACAAATAAACGAACGCTTTGTGACCTTGACCTTGAATCTATGATCTCGAGGCAAGGTCGTTACATACCCTTGATTCATAAACAATCATTCTATGAAGCTTGAAGAAGATCGATCCACTGAATAGCTTTTTTTATGTACAGGCAAGTTGTGACTGAAGAGACAAACAAACAAACGGTTTGTGACATTGACCTTGGAGAGCTATGACCTCGGGGCAGAGGCATGACACCCTTGACACCATTGTGTGAAGTTTGAACCATGTAACCCATGCTTTTAATACTCTTTCTCGCGCTGGACAAAGTTAACTCTTAGAAGCCGGGAGTCAAGTTTTCTTGCCTGTGATGTAATACGGTAGGTAATCTGGCTATGACGGTTCGGCTATCTTTGGGCTGGGAGAGAATTAAACACTGAGCAGGTGCTTCTAGTCAAGTGTCGTCTGCCTGAATAGGCAGACGACACTTGATTAGAAGCACCTGCTTTACTGTAAGTTTTTCGCGGTATGTCATGTTCAATAAATTCATTTTGATTCCCCGGTTTCTAAGAGTTATGAACGGACGGACGAAAATACGGCCAGACAAAGCGGCTACTATATACCGCCATCACCCTCCCCACCCCCCCCCCCCCCCCACCCCCCACCCCCCCCCACCACCACCAACCAGGAACAGTTTCAGGGAGAAAAAAACAACAACAACAAAAATGAATGTGATGAGTAAATCGAAATGTGTTGATCTGGCAGTCGAAGTGAGATAAGTCATATATTTCAGTTCTTGGGATTGTTCCCAGTAAATATAAGTTTTCCATACAACAGAACATAACTTTCTGACAACACAGATATTCTCCAGCTTCCAGTTTATCGATTAAATAATTGTGTCTATAGCAACAGACACTTTTTACTACTTTTTCATGAAATATAAATCCCAATTCTACCTTTGTCCCTTTTTTCCTCGCCACTTCACTGAAATACGTGTAATTGGAACATGGGTGATGATGTGAATAAAAGCTAAGGAATTATAAAGCAAAAAATGATTGTCTGGAAGAAAAAAGTAAAATTTCTAATTGCCTTGTCATGATGTGAAGTGAGGTCTAAGAGGTGCCAAAATTATTGCTCAGATCAATGGTTGTTTATGTCAATGTGTCTGAATTCTTGTCTTAAAAGCGGATAAGATCGGAGAAGAATAAATCACATTCAGACAAGTAACCATTGATATTGGACTGAGTGAAACTGAGAGAAACTGAGAGACGAGAGCGCGGTGGCTCAGTAGGTAGAGGTGCAGGCTGCAAGCCGAGAGAGAGGTCCTCGGTTCGAATCCCACCTGCGGCAACCGCGTTGTGTCCTTGGGCAAGACACGTCATCTCCATTGCCCGCGTGGGGGCACGATGGCGCCGTGTACTAAGGCGTACTGCACGTCGATGGTGCGCATGTCTTCAACCAATCTAACCCCACCTGTGCTGCATTGCGGAGTTACGATGTTGGGGAGCTGGCAGCTGCTCGTCGTTGCTCGGTGGTTCTCTCCGGGTACTCCGGTCCACCCGTAAAACTGTCACGGTCATGATTAGCCATTGTGCATAAATATGTGACCTTAAACACCAATAAATAAATAAATAACTGAGAGACATTCAGAGGCATAAACCCTGTGCCTGCCCCGAAAGAACAAAATCTTTGTCTCATTGGGTAATAGTTGATAAGAGAGCGATTGCCTGATAATTAGCATTCCAAAGCCAGGGTTGTAACTTGCCCAAAATATTAAAAGACTTTAACAAACTCTTGCCCGACGACGATAGAAAATGACCGATATAATTTAGCGTGCAATTCGGCAGGCATCTGATTACTGTAGTTTGGGGGACATGCATTTTCTAAACGCCTGCGATAAAGGCATTGTTTTATGTATGCAATTCAACATGTAGTCCAAACTTGCTTCCATGGGGCATGATATATTTTTAGGGTTGCTCGCCCAACAGGTCGAGCAACCCCAAAAGTATATAATGCCATATAGGACCGAGTTTGTGCTTGTTAACACGGTGAGTCCATGGTAAAAAAATCGTCAGAGAAAGGGTCATGGAGGATTGTAACCGTAATTGGCGAGAGGGGGTCAAATCAAAGAGGCCTTTGGGTGGCCTGCGTGATAAAGAGAAGCCAGGTTTTGAAGAGTACCTTGATGGCACCTTTGGGGGGGGGGGGGGGTCACTGTTGTTCAAGCTGAGGTCGTGATCCCTGGAGCTGAGTGGAAAAGTTGGGAAAGACGGTGAAAGGGAGACCCTGGAACACTTTCTTCTAGAATGCCCAAAGTATCAGTCTAAAAGAATGCGATTCACTGGGGGTATAAAGGGGAAGTGGGATGGGAGAATGAAGGACATGTGGTTAGGGGGAGACTCAAAGGAGAGGGTTAACCCTTTACCTAACGTAACGGCCGAAACCGGCCAGCGCTATTCTCAAAAATCGCCAATTAATTTTCATTATTTTTTTCGTTTTTTGTCTCAAAAACATAGGTTATGACCCCTCGTTGGAACGAGCTCGTCGAGCTCGTTCCAACGAGGGGTCATAACCTATGTTTTTGAGGCAAAAAAATGAAAAAAATTAGTTATTCAAGAATTATTTTTGCAAGTGTCGTCTGCTTTTCAGGTTAGGTAAAGGGTTAATATGCTAATCGGAGAGATTAGGAAGAATGGGGCAAGGGATGTCATCAAGCAGTTCGTCTCCGAGTGTTGGGAGGGGAGGGGAAGCGTGGGAATAGGGAGGCAGTTGTGAGTACAGGGGTAACCAAGGCCTTCTCGTCCGAGAACCGCGACAAATCAGCGGCTGGTCAAAGTGTTATTATTAGTGATCGCATCCTTTATTTACCCCATGCACCAAATACATTCGAGTCCCCAAAATAGGTGGCCTAATGTTGTTCCTTTCAGAAATCATAGATGCACTGAAAGGATGCTCCCTGGCTGTCAGACTTTGTAAATGAAATTTGACTCAGCAGTGGGATCTACCACCATATATGTGCCATCTGTGCCAAAAGGGCAAGCATAATTTGGGAAGAAAAAACGAATGCTGGGAATCAGCAATAATTTGCGTCTAGCAACCACATGTCAATTACATGCAGTTATGTGAGGGAACTGTGTCATGTGTCTTGGTCCGGTCTTTGTACAGAACAATACCCAACAATTGTCCGACGGTGTTCCTGGAAGAAAATATTGGAGTGACACACTCCTCCACCCCCCCCCCCCCGCTCCCTCCCCCCAGGCACAAAAACCTTTATTAATTTGGTGATAAGCGTGTCGTACCAGCCCCAGAAAGTAACCCTGCATGTATTGTCAGCAATGTCATGTTAAACGCCATGTCTGTCTGCCACCCTTTTTTAACCCTTTACCTAACATGAAAAGCAGACGACACTTGCAAAAAAAATTCTTGAATAATTATTTTTTTCATTTTTTGTCTCAAAAACATAGGTTATGACCCCTCGTTGGAACGAGCTCGACGAGCTCGTTCCAACGAGGGGTCATAACCTATGTTTTTGAGACAAAAAATGAAAATATTTTGAAAATTAATTGGCGATTTTTGAGAATAGCGCTGGCCGGTTTTGGCCGTTACGTTGGGTAAAGGGTTAACTTTTACTTTGTTTACGGGTGCTCAACTTCACGGAAGTCACTTCGTAACGATATTTTGTGCCACTTCGTAACTGATTTTTGTTGACAATTGCAGCCGATTTCCGACAAAAATGTCGAGCGCTGCACAAAAAGCGGTAAGTTTCATCAAAATATATCAGTTTGACAGATCCATTTACAGCGACCATCAATGGTCATTACTCAATGACCGTGTGTGGACACGGGTTTGTCATTTTTTTTTTTACTCCAACTGAGGCACTGATCGTCGAATACATACGCAATTATCTACGATTTATTTATAGAATAGTTAAATTTTTGCGCCTAAAATAGTCCAGACGTCCTGAAAATGTGATATGTCAATATTCTAGTTTATAAAAAAACTTACTTTGGGCACTAATTTCTGGATTTCAAAGTAATGTGTTTTATCTTACAAGCAACATGTATTTTGTCTGTATTAACTCTGCAACTGTCGTGTATCCGACCCCTGATACAGATGTTTGTATCAGGGTGTCGGTTACAAGCACTTTCCTTTCGCGTGAGTTCCATTTTTTTTTCTTTTTGTTCATCCGTACGAATAAATAGTTCGTTATATATTCGTCTACATTCTTGACTTATCCCCAATATATTGTAAGATAAAATGATTATTACCATTATGTGGATGTACAAAATATGTATCCGAGTCTCGCTCCGGGTTCTAAGGGCATATCACGACTCTTCGACTCGTCGTGATCTACCCTTAGAACCCGGAGCGAGACTCGGATACATATTTTGTACATCCACATAATGGTAATAATCCCTATATATTGAGTCATTTTTTGTAGAAACACGTGAGTAGTGTGTGATGTGGTTTTCACCTCATTTTGGCAGGACCCTGGGCAGGACCCCGGAAGTGACGTCATGCCACGTGACCCAGTGGCGCCATGTTGCATTGTCATGGTAAGCCGCGTGAGCGGTCATGTTGTGACGTCATCCCATAGTGATACGTGCTGTTAGTGCGCATACGCAGTGCGTGTTAGGGTGATACGTGTTTCCGTCGTCCATTTTGTATATTGGAGACCGCCATCTTGATTTCTATCGTAGCACGTAGTTGCTATGTTACCCAAAGGCTTCTTATAGGACAGGGGTATGTTCGGGGTGTGTTCCTTTGTACAAGAGTACATCTAATTACCACAAACAACCCGACAATCCCTCCAAATCACCATAATCGACCCCAAAGTACTGAAATTGGCTTTATTTAGTACGGATTTCACCCAGAATATTTTGTAGTAGAGCAGCGCGTAGTGCTATAGTACAGAGGGGAACCCCGGGGTAAGTTTGATTGAACGAGAGTAGTTTTTCTGGTTCGGATTTCCTCCAGAATCCTTTTTATGACTTCTTTGTGCTATTTATTCTGATCTCCCCAAACATGTTTATGCTCTATTGTACACAATACGGGTAGCACATAGGCACATGTTTGGATGTGCCAATATGTGTTTATGTGAAACGGCACAATGTGCACTAGCACATAGGCACGTGCGGGTATTTCTGGATACCTATGGCCTGGTATTGTATTATTTGAGGATACCTATCGAGGGTGCCTTCCGGAGAATCCCTTTTTCGTCGCATGTGCTTATGTGAAAATGCACAATGTGCACTAGCACATAGCCACATGCTGGATGTGCCGGTATGTGCTTATGTGCTAGTGCACAATGTGGATTCCACTTTTCTTTTTTCAATGTTCCATTTCTTTTTGATGGAAAATCATCCAGTGGCGGCGATACGGGGAGGGGGGGATGAGGGGGGGGTGGTATTCCCCCCCCCCCAAACGAAGGCTTTGCCCCCAGTTGCCCCCCCCCCAACCATCTCGCATGCATTTCCATCCACCCTCATACACAAACACATTCAGTCACTCACTCTCTCTCACACACACACACACCCCTCTCTTTTTTTATTCCCATACACGCTTAGCCCAAAGCCTCAGGCTAGCTGATGAACACATCCAGGCAGTAGAGCTCTCTCTCTCTCTCTCTCTCTCTCTCTCTCTCTCACGCACAGACCCACCAGACGCGGATCCAGGATTTTTTAAAGGAGGACCGCTAATTACCATTATATTTAGTCGAAACTTGGACCCAAAGTCCGTAATATAATATTTTGGTTTGGTACGTCCACAGGACGTACCAAACCAAAAAAGTATATTACGGACTTTGGGTCCAAGTTTGGACTACCTCATAACAAAGTAATGATATGATCCTTTACGTATTTGCCCCCCTTCATGGGAGTCTGCCCCTCCCCCCTAGTTGCCCCCCCCCCCTCCCCACAAAAAAATTTCTGGCGTCGCCACTGAAATCATCATGTTCCGCATCTTAATGATTATCAAGGTCCCACTTATTAGTCGATTCAATCAGTCAAATATAAGCTAATTTCGTAAAAATGGGATATTTCAAAGTTCGTTTTATTAGCTCACCTGACCCAAAGGGCATGTGAGCTATTGCCATCAATTGGCGTCCGTCGTGATCCGATGTCCGTCGCCCTTGAACTTTTCACATTTCTATCTTCTTCTCTGGAACTGCTGAGCCGATGTGAACCAAACTTGGCAGGAATGGTCTATGGGAGGCTCTCTACAAATGATCCTCATTTTCTTCCCGTCGGATGAAAAACATAGCCGCATTCTTTGATTCTGATCGTCCTTAAGGCTAAATCCGAGTAACACAATAGAAAAAAAGCTTCAAGTTGAAAAACCCAGTGTCTTCACATGAGAGCCCGATCAAATAGACCATACAGTTTTTGAATAAATTGCCGGGAATTGACCTATTATCGTGCATTTATAGCCTTTCACATTTTCAACCCTAGATGGTGTAGACTTATATGATATTGTCTTCGTCGAAATGGGAGAATTCACTCGGTATTGGTAGGGAGGATAGAAATTTAATCCTATTAATTTTTGATGTCATTTTTGTTTCAGGTCTCCATTTTGTCTCCAGTGGCCATATTGGTTGCTGTTATTGGTTAGCGATGTGTGAACTGGGAATGATGCACTATTAATATCTCAGTGTTTTTCATTCACAATAAACTTCCAATTTGTCTTATTGGACATTTTTCCGCGTTGAGCAGATTTCGAAAAATTACTGTCTAAGGGAGATAACTCGAAAATATTTTTAAAAAATTCAATCACACAATTTTCGATGTTCTGTATGAAATGCGGCATTTGAAAACTCGCAGGTTTTACGCAAAATAGTAGTTTCTTTCGCAAACTTTGAGTGTCTGTGCACGTTTTTAAAAAAAGGAAATATCACCTAACATTCCATGGGAACATCGCAGTGTATTTCGCTGTTTACATCATTTCGTCCCTTTAGTTCCAATGTGTTCTATGTGCCAGTAGGCACATAGAACACATTGGAACTCAGGGGACGATTTGCAGAACCAAATCACTTCACCTGGGAGATCCACTTTGCCCGGGTCTCTCCTACACGACCAGTATTGACCAATATTTTGGAGGGGGTGGGGGTGGGGTCTGGGAACTCCATACTTTTCTGGAAAAATGTCAACTTTATGTACATTCATGCCTGAAATCCCTAACACTGCTTCACATTTACGCTCACCCTAATATTTCTTGGGTCATTTTGCTCTTGCTATTCCTTCACCTTCTGGGTAGTTAAGTCCTCAACGAGTTATTACCCAGGGTTCTCAATTGGCATGGAACGTTAATTTTTTCCCCGGGGGAAACTCTGGGTCTTCACCTGTGGGAAATACACAATTTTAGCCCAGCACGAGCTGAAATGAAGTGCGGTGGGAATATTTTTCTGCTACCATTGCAAAATATCCCCTCCCCCCAACACACACACACACACGCACCCACAATGACACATACACTTCGTTTAGTCTAGTCACAATCTTGGACTGCTCTGTTTATTCGTGACATGACTTGCTGCTAACATTGAACGTCCTGAATAAGGTTAACCCTTTACCCAACGTAACGGCCAAAACCGGCTAACGCTATTCTCAAAAATCGCCAATAAATTTTCAATATCTTTTTTATTTTTTGTCTCAAACACATAGGTTATGACCCCTCGCTGGAACGAGCTCGTCGAGCTCGTTCCAATGAGGTGTCATAACCTATGTTTTTGAGACAAAAACTGAAAAAATTAGTTATTCAAGAATTCTTTTTGCAAGTGTCGTCTCCTTTTCATGTTAGGTAAAGGGTTAAAGTTCACGCAGTCGATGTAGATTCATTCTCTATCAGATACCATTACCACTGTTAACAATACATTAACTGTTGCCAATACCATATTCTGTAGGGGTTTCAGTTGGAATGCCAAGTAAATTTATTTATTTATTTATTGGGTTTAACGACACTTTCAACAGCTAGGGTCACCTCGTGTCGGACAGTTTTACGAGTAGAGAAAACCGGAGTACCCGGAGAGAACCACCGAGCAACGGCGAGCAACTGTCAGACTCCCCAACGTACTAACTCCACACAAGCAGGGTTAGCACTGGTTTAAGACAAGTGCACCATCGACGTGCAGTACTCCCTAGTACACAACGCCACCGTGCCCCCTCCTGGACAATTTGGATTAAGAGTCTTTCCCAGGGACACATCTTCGGTTCTGAAGTAGTGTATGGGATTTTCCTGCGGTTGCCGCAGCTGGGATTCGAACCAAGAACCCCTCGGCTTACAGCCTGCATCTCTACCTACTGAGCCACCGTGCTCCCATACCAACTAAATACAACTAATGTTGGTCATTATAATTTGTTCTCATATCTTTGCCTTGCTATAATTGATGGGAGAGCCCACATAGCCACTCTCCAGTCAACTGTAACAATGCATATCTTTGCCTTGCTATAATTGATGGGAGAGCCCACATAGCTACTCTCCAGTCAACTGTAACAATGCGTATCTTTGCCTTGCTATAATTGATGGGAGAGCCCACATAGCTACTCTCCAGTTAACTGTAACAATGCGTATCTTTGCCTTGCTATAATTGATGGGAGAGCCCACATAGCCACTCTCCAGTCAACTGTAACAATGCGTATCTTTGCCTTGCTATAATTGATGGGAGAGCCCACATAGCTACTCTCCAGTCAACTGTAACAATGCGTATCTTTGCCTTGCTATAATTGATGGGAGAGCCCACATAGCCACTCTCCAGTTAACTGTAACAATGCGAATCTTTGTCTTGCTATAATTGATGGGAGAGCCCACATAGCTACTCTCCAGTCAACTGTAACAATGCATATCTTTGTCTTGCTATAATTGATGGGAGAGCCCACATAGCTACTCTCCAGTCAACTGTAACAATGCATATCTTTGCCTTGCTATAATTGATGGGAGAGCCCACATTGCCACTCTCCAGTCAACTGTAACAATGCGAATCTTTGTCTTGCTATAATTGATGGGAGAGCCCACATTGCCACTCTCCAGTCAACTGTAACAATGCAAATCTTTGTCTTGCTATAATTGATGGGAGAGCCCACGTAGCCACTCTCCAGTCAACTGTAACAATGCGTATCTTTGCCTTGCTATAATTGATGGGAGAGCCCACGTAGCCACTCTCCAGTCAACTGTAACAATGCGTATCTTTGCCTTGCTATAATTGATGGGAGAGCCCACGTAGCCACTCTCCAGTCAACTGTAACAATGTGAATCTTTGCCTTGCTATAATTGATAGGAGAGCCCACGTAGCCACTCTCCAGTCAACTGTAACAATGCGTATCTTTGCCTTGCTATTATTGATGGGAGAGCCCACATTGCCACTCTCCAGTCAACTGTAACAATGCGAATCTTTGTCTTGCTATAATTGATGGGAGAGCCCACGTAGCCACTCTCCAGTCAACTGTAACAATGCGTATCTTTGCCTTGCTATAATTGATGGGAGAGCCCACGTAGCCACTCTCCAGTCAACTGTAACAATGCGTATCTTTGCCTTGCTATAATTGATGGGAGAGCCCACGTAGCCACTCTCCAGTCAACTGTAACAATGCGTATCTTTGTCTTGCTATAATTGATGGGAGAGCCCACATAGCCACTCTCCAGTCAACTGTAACAATGCGTACCTTTGCCTTGCTATAATTGATGGGAGAGCCCACGTAGCCACTCTCCAGTCAACTGTAACAATGCGTATCTTTGTCTTGCTATAATTGATGGGAGAGCCCACATAGCCACTCTCCAGTCAACTGTAACAATGCATATCTTTGTCTTGCTATAATTGATGGGAGAGCCCACATAGCCACTCTCCAGTCAACTGTAACAATGCATATCTTTGCCTTGCTATAATTGATGGGAGAGCCCACGTAGCCACTCTCCAGTTAACGGCAACAATGCGAATCCTTTCAGACCAAATAATTTCAGTTCAACGATAATACGAAGCACATCCACTGAGTATGAAGCTTTTAAGAAACGGCACCTGTGATTCAGGATGAAGCCCAAATATGGGCTTCGGGCAGGCTACCAATTAGATCAGCAGTTGTATAATTGTGGACCAACTGGAAATTAAGAGTAGTTAGTGGAGGCACTATAGCCCCAAACATTTTTAACACTAATTTTCCCATAGGCTCCATAGGCTCCATAGGCAATTGGGATTAAATGTCATGCCCAAGGACACAACATCGGTTCTGACGTAGTCTATGGGATTTTCCTATAGTACATTTTGCGGCTATAAGTTACAGACACTTTGGGGCTATAAGTTTCACAAGTTAACACTAACCCTGTGGAGCCTATGGGAAATTCAGTGTTAAAAATGTTTGGGGCTATAGTGCCTCCCCTAACTACTACTAATTCAGTACTTGTTTTTCAATGGTTTCGGTGTGTATCAGCATATCATTGAAGGGGACACATTTGCAACCATTACCTGTGGATAAATCACACAAAGGCGCGTAGCCAAGATTATATAATATGGGGTGCCCTTGCCATGGTTTTGGTTTGGTGGTAGTGGTGGGGGGGGGGGGGGTTGGGGGGCAAGGATGAAATTGAAAAGCCTTTGTCTGCGGCTTTGGCGTCCGCCCCAAGTCTCAACTAGGACCCTCCGGTAGTTACCCCTCCTCCCAATTTCCTGCAGGGAGTGGGAGAAGGGGTTACGAACGTGGGCCCTAATTCGAACTAGGCCCCTCCACCAAAAAAGTATACAAATTTCAGAGCTCTAAGAGCGAATCGGAGACACTTGTAGCGTGTGTACTAGCTGTAGCCCTATATTGGAGGCCACTTTAGGACTCTCTGTTGTGAGGAAGTTGCATTGGTTAGGCCAATCTGGGGGAGCAAGCCCCCCCCCCCCCCCCCCCCCCCCCCACCACCACCACCGGCCTTGGGTATTGATGTGGCGTTAAGCATCTAAGTAGTATATGAGGGTCCACATTACTCGGACTTTTGCCGGAGCAGCAAGTGTTAAATTTTCATAGCAACCGCACTTTTTCCTGTTTAAAATTTCGGCTCCATCCAGCTAGATTCGACAAGTGGTACAGGTACTACATATATAGTATGCTGCGGTATGTATACTGATATATGCACCCACAGGGCTTTAGATATATCGTATGGCTATGTGATGGAATATTGATGGGGAAGTTGGGTTTTCATGAAATTTTTCCCCACGAAACGGTTGACGTTTCTATTGACGTCGTGTCGTCATGTTGCGCACGTGACGTCATATGTGCTTTTCGTATTAAGTAAAGGGTTAAAATACGGGCTTTCAGGTCATGTTTGGACTAACCCCCCCCCCCCCCCCCCCCTGCCCCCAAGGTTCTGACTCATGTACCAACAGTTAAGAAGGGAGCTGTATCGTGAATGGAGCTCTGCACTTGACCAACGGTTGTAATTTTGGACAGCATGATTCTTGAAGTAAGAACTTACTTTATTAAATCACCTTGTCGTAATATAGTTATCTTCAAGCAGGCAAATGCTATAACTTCAGGTCACAGGATAGTCACTGGTGAACTTGAAAATTTGAAACATGCTGCTAAAAAATGTCATTTTGACGGCCAAAAAATAATGTGATTTTTTTTTTATCCCAAACCGCCAGAAGTCTCCATTTAATAACTGATTTCAAAATTTTCTTGAAAGTGTAGTGGCTTCTTGCACTCAACCAGTTATGGGCCAATAAATCCAGAGTTATTATCGTTGACCGAATAGAGTAGTGGTAACGCATTCATTTCGTGATGTGAAGGTTGAGAGTTCTATCCTTATTAGCGTTTTGATGAACAACATGCTTTACGTGATTATTGGAAATTTATCAACCGATAAAATAAAGGAAGTGTCTTTTTGCCACCCGAGTGGCAAACAACTGTTCCTCATTATTTTAGTTACTTGTCACCCGGGTGGCATATAGCGATTTCAGTAACGGGAGAGATTTAGTTTCGGGTTGCATTAACACAACAGTAGTATGTATAGCACGTTTCACCCCTATTTTGTGGGGTCTCATCGGGGATTTCATGTGACGTCATAGTCACGTGACCTGGTTACGTCGAGTCCTGGTTACGTCGTGTTGTGTTGTCATGGTAGCCCGCGTGAGTGACCATGTTGTGACGTCATCCCCATAGTGATGCGTGGTGTTAGGGCGCATCCGCAGCGCGTTGTTAGGCTGATACGTGTTTCCATCGTCCATTTTGTATACTGGAGGCCGCCATCTTGGTTTCTATGGTTGCACTTGGTTGCTATGGGCATGAAAGACTTACAATAGGGCAGAGGTATGTTCGATTGAACTAGAGTAGATCTAATTACCACAAACAACCCGACAAGCCTTCCGAATCGCCATAAAAACAGCCAAAACTACCGAAACAGACTTGGCGAAGACTTAATGTGGGCTTATAAGAAAAGCGTAATGTTATAGGGTGCGTTCTATTAAACTGGTATATTTGTACTGGTTCAGATTTTCACAGAATCCCATTTTTTCTGTCTATTACAGATGCTATTGTAGCTACTGTACTCCTAGCCGTTCATCTAGTCCAAGCTACTTTTGTCTACCCCTTGTTACGGCTTCTGTCCTAGTCTAAGTGTTATAACCACAGTCAGATTGTTTGATTTCCCATAATCTGTTTCTACCCATACAGATTTATATCCCTTGTGTACAATGAAGACCTCTATGATTCTCAGTCCCAAACGACAATCGAGCAGTAGATGGAACATGTATTGCTCGAACGACTCGAATTCCACCGACCGAATGAGTTATATAGAGAGTAATCGTTTGACTGGACTTGTTACGTGTGAGGGACGTTGTACAAACACGAGTGCGAATGCGCACGAGTGTTTTACAATATAGTCCCTCGCCTCTCATGAATTATTTTACGTAACCAGTCCAGTCAAGCGATTACTCTGTTTATTACTTTTCATTATTAACGATAATTATATTATTTAATCCTTTACCAAAAGTAACGTCCAAAATTGGCCAGAGCTATTCTCAAAAAATCGCCAATTAATTTTCATTATTTTTTTCATTTTTGTCTCTAGAACATAGGTTATGACCTCTCATTGGAACGAGCTCGTCGAGCTCGTTCCAATGAGGATTCATAACCTATGTTTTTGAGACAAAAAATGAAAATAATAGTTATTCAGGAACTTTTTTTGCAAGTGTCGTCTGCTTTTCATATTAGGTAAAGAGTTTAAAAAAAACCCAATGAAGTCCCCATTACATCCACGGCAAAGCGTCTTCGTTTGTGCGCACGGATACATGTCACAATTGTTGATTGCATAATTCACTTGTGAAATTATCGTTTATAATAAATCACACTTTGGAAAGTGATAAAGAGCAATTGTTCGATCGAATGACTCCACATACTACTCGGACGACTCGAATCCCATCGAGCAAATGAGCTGTAAAACAACAGCTAGATCGAGTGACACCACATACTGCTCTACGACTCATTTCGGTATTCGAAGATACCTATGGTATGGCGATGTACTGATTGAAGATACCTGTTGAGGATACCATTTGAGGATACCCTTTATAGGATACCTTTTGCATGATATCTATCTGAAGATTGTTATGGATACTATACAACTTCTAGACCATCCATCATCTTCATAGCTGCAAGATCACTACTTATCCATTGTCACTATCATCTGTCCTGTCATTCGTCTGTGTAGTGTTCATCTTCAGTATGGTGTTCTACCAGCCTTGCATTCTTGTACCATTAAGGCCTTGTACCATTACTATTGACTACAGTGGCGGCGCCAGAGTTACAGATGTGAGGAGGTACAGTTGGGTATTGCCCGCCGAGCGTAAATTTTAAAAATTTTCTCAACTTCGGGAGGGGACACCCCTCCCGAAGTTGAGAAAATTTTTAAAACTTACGTTGTAAATGGTGTTCTCTGGTGAATTCTCAGACAATTAAATTAAAACAGTTTTATCCTTTTGAAACTTATTGGTTAGGTCTTTCAGTTATAGAAAACGTCGTACATGGTGACATTTTAACGGAAGAACGCTGTTGTAAAGTGCGAACACAAAGCACCAAACGACACTCAAATCGAAAATGAAAGTAGGCTGCACTCCAAATGGATGCGTTGCACGCTCTCTATTCTAGCATTCCTCGAATACTCTTAAGCGGTATGTTTCAGACCGTTTGAACGCGGCACGCCTTGTTGCAATTTGGGCCCTCGACTCTTGTTTGATGTTTGCAGCTAATGTGTGTGTGTGTTGGGGTTGGGGGGGGGGGGGGAGAGGCACACACAAACATAATTTAAAAACTTCTCTGATTTAGTGTACTTGGGAATATGGAATTAAGCTTACCCACCATTACACCGCAACGTTCAATACAAAAATGAAAATGATAGTATTTTTTTACTGCGCTTGGCGAAGAAAGTGGAGGGGTAAGTACCCCCCCCCCCCCCCCCCCCCCCCCCATGGCGCCGCCACTGATTGACTACCACTACTCTGTACTTTGTCTCAACCATTACAAACTTGTGATACTACTACTGCCCTTAGTACATTAATACCACTAAGGGTCCCAATTCATATTACTATCATTCCACTACTGTTTGCTCAAACAAATGTTTCATACATATTCAGACCTATTTCAAGTTTCCCTAATAGGCTATCGAGCAATTACTGAAGAGTAATTGCTCGAACGATTCGAATCCCATCGAGCAAATGAATTATCGAGGAATTGCTGGATGGAGTGACTCCACATATTGCTCTACGACTCATCTCGGTATTTGAGGATACTCTTGACACGGAATGTATCATTTAAGGATACCCTTTGAGGATGCCTTTTGGGGATACTTTTTTGGAGAAGTATCAACCAGACATAAAATAAGGGGGGCAAATAGTTATTTCAATAACGGGCGAGATTTAGTTGCGGGTTGCGTTAACACAACATTACGGGGCACATTCATTTAGGTTGGTCTTTAAAAAATGGGTGGGGTGGGGTGGGGTGGGGTGGGGCGAAAAAGTGGTAAATAATGTTTTAAGGAATATTGTAGAATCCATCCTAGTACGAAGCACTGTCAGCCAGAATAAAGGTAACTGTTTGGGATACCACGAATATCAAAAAGGATGGCAAATAATGATAAATGACGTCATGTCACGTGACCTAGTAGCGCCATATTAGGTAATTACCATAGTGATGTGGTGTCAGTGCGCATGCGCATCGCGTGTTGTTAGGGGACATGTGTTTCTGTCGTCCATTTTGTACATTGGAGGCTGCCATCTTGGATTACATGGCAGAACATGGTTGTTATGTAACCCAAAACATTGTTATAGGGAAGGGCTTTGTTCGGAGGGTATGTTCGATTGAATATTAGTAAATCTAAATGCCACAAACAACCCGACAATCCTTCCAAATCGACAAAATCCACTCAAAACAGCCGTAATGGACTTGGATTTCCCCAGTTTGGGCCTATAAGAGTAGCACGTATTGCTATAAAATGGTTTCTTTGTATAAGAGTCAATCTAATCACCTAAATAGATTCGACATTCACTCCAAAGGACCAAAAGCACCTGACAAGTTGTACGAGTTCGAATTCCTTCAGAATTCTCTTCTTCTATCTATGTATGTATAAGATATGCTGTAGTTTCTGTCTGTCCAACCCTGTTCGTTTGTACAGGAGTATACTCCGGTAATGTGGAAGAGCCTATCAGTTGGAACAGTTTTGGTTAGTGTTACTGCATTTAGCTTTTCTGACCAGTTGTGGCCCCATTCCGAATACTTTTGTTCCTGTTTCGAACAGCAAGTTTCATTTATCCAGATCATCAAATCCGTTCACTTTACGACATTAAACCAATCACATCACCCCATTCATCTAAACCCCACCCACTGTCGCATCGTTCGCTAATACAGGGGTTCCTAAGTCCAAGAGCCAGTCAAGCAGTTACTAAAAACGACTCGAATCCCAAAAATGAGCTATCGAGTAGTTTCTCCACGGGCAAATACTCTCACGACTCGAATTCCATCGAGTAAGTGAACTATAGAGAAATTGCCCGAAAGAGTTACTCTATTTACTGCTCTACGGTTTATCTCGGGATTTGAGGATACCTGTGACACGGCACCCACACAGCTCCCACCTCCTATATGGCTCCTAGCTCCAATATGGCTCCTAACTCAATTCAATTCAATCAATTCAATTCAAGTTATTTCACAGCATACAAATACAAGCATGAGGTGAAAAAACAAGGTTACAAAATCATAGACAGATGTATACTGTGGGGAATGACATAGTCTTACGACTGTCTTCCTGCCATCCCCTAACTCGTATACAGCTTCTAGACCACCCACCACCTTCATGGCTGCAATGACACTACTTGTCCATGCTCGCTATTATCTGCCTAACGGTCAGCCCGTATTGTATTCACCCAATACTATAGTGTTCTACCAACATTGCAGTCTTCTACCATTAAAGCATTGTACCATTTCTATTGGCTACCACTATTCTGCCATGTCGCCCCTGAGTTCCAATGTGTTCTATGTGCCTACTGGCACATAGAACACATTGGAACTCAGGGGACGACGTGTCTTAACAATTACTAACTTGTGGCCCCACTTCGGCTCTTAGTACATTAATGCAGCTACGGGTCCCAGTTCATATCACTAGTATTCTACTACTGCTTGCTCGAACAACTTTTTCACAGAGGTGGCTGAGCCAGGGGACACAGGAGGGGGGGGGGGGGGCACAGGGGGCACAAGGGGCACGTACCTCTCCATTTTTTCCACAGATATGTCTCGCAGTTACAGAATGAGTTAAAATGGGCGCATGCAAACGTTTCAAAATACAGGAGGCATTCCTGTAACATTACTTGCAAACCCAAACAAGTTGAGGCTGGCCTTCGGGTTGGAATATAGTTCAAGTAGAAGAAACGGACAAGATATACCGATATACGATTGTAACCTTTCTCTCGCTGGTTCGAATCATGGTAGCATTGTAAAATTTGCGCCCCTCCACTTTTGTCGAGCTTCCGCCGCCCCTGCTTTTTCATACCTATTGCAAGTTCTCCTAATTTTTTTTTTTTTTAAATTTTTTTATTTGGGTTTAACGACACATTAACAGCCAGGGTCATATCATGTCGGTGACAGTTTTACGGGTGAGGAAGCCGGAGTACCCGGAGAGAACCACCGAGCAACGACGAGCAGCTGTCAGCTCCCCAACATCGTAACTCTGAACTCTGCACAGCGACACAGGCAGGGTTAGATTGGTTGAAGACATGTGCACCATCGACGTGCAGTACGCCTTAGTACACAGCGTCATCGTGTCCCCATGTAGGCAAGCGGGGTGAAGTGTCTTGCCCAAGGACACAACGCGGTTGCCGCAGGTGGGATTCGAACCGAAGACCTCTCGGCTTGCATCCTGCACCTCTACCTACTGAGCCACCGCGCCCCCTGAAGTTCTCCTAATAAGCTACCGAGCAGTTACTGAGAAGTAATTACTTAAACGACTAGAATCACATCGAACAAATAAGCTATCGAGCAGTTTGCTCCATGAGTAAATGGTCTTGCGACTCGAATCTCATCGAATCTCATCGAGCAAACAAGCTATGGAGCATTTTCTCGAACGAGTGACTCCATACATACAACTCAGCGACTCATCTCGGTATTTGAGGATACCTATGACATGCTAATGTATTATTATAGGATACCTTTTATAGGATACCTTTTGCATGAATATAATAATCTTCTATAACGTACTCTTGTCATTTTATGAAGCTTTCGGCCTCATGGCCTTCGTCCAAGCCAGAAAATAAGCAGACTGTCATCTGCAAAATGAGGTCCACGGAGGGTGAATTTAGTGATGCTACCCTGCACAGCAGGGTAGCATCACTACATTTACCCTCTGTGAACCCCAATCTGAATCAGGGTCTCAAAACTAAACCGAAAGAGGTACCCAGAGGATAAATTTGCCCACCGTATGAGATAGCATCATCAAATTCACCCTCCGGGGGCCTCCTCATTCTGCAAATGTCAGACTGCTTATTTTCAGGTCTGTCTTCATCAGCAAATATGTATTAGACAAACAACTACATCTCGATACTTTTCACTACCCATAGGTTCCATCTCATACTTTTTATCCCTCTTCATTAGGATGGACTTTATTATTGAAATATCTGAATGTAGTTATGGCCCTTAGCTCCTATACGGCTTCTAGACCGTCCATATTCGTCATAGTTCCAAGGCCATTACTTGACCACAGTCACTATCATCTGTCCAATGATCAACCTGCATTGTATTCACTCAATATGGTTAATAATATACTATGGTTCTAATCTTGTCCCTGAGAGGTGGAACCAATTCTGTTTAAACAGTATTTATTTCAAATCAAATAAATTTATAAAGATTAACATTAAATATTAACAGAATTAAACATAAACTGAGGGGTTTCAGCCGTAAGTTTAGAGCTTATACGAGGTTGTCTCAAATCATTATTAAGCAAAGGAGATATGAACAGTTGGCATATCGAACCAGTTTTAGTTCTGTATAGAACCAATATACCAGGTATTTATATTCGCTTTGTTTCAATATGTTGGTGACTGCGTTGAATAAGCTCCAACTGCTGAATCTTCTTCGGTTCATGTATTATTCTGTTAAAACTGAATGCTAATCTTGGTAAATTTATTTGATTTTAAATAAATACTGTTTAAACTAAACTGGTTCCATCTCAGGGACAAGATTAGAACCAGTTTGGGTTCTAAAGAGAACCTGTATTTTTTTTGCAGTGTAGTGTTCTACCCACATTGCTGACTTGTACCATTAAGGCCTTGTACCGTTACTATTGGCTACCACCATTCTGTCCTGTGCAATGGCGGCCGGAAGCCATTGGGGGCCCATGGCCATAATTATGATGGGGGCCTCGGACATAGGACGCACCGAGCTAACCATGGTTCGGCCCGGTGGGAGAAAATTTTGAAAATTATGGATGTAAAACGCCAAATCCTTCACTCTAGAGAGGAGAATTGTATTGTCTATTAATGAAACTGTTGATTCTTCCTTCGGCTTCTTCTTGATTTGTTGGACTAGCTGTCACCGTGTTTTACTTTCGGGGTTTACTGTAAGCGGAGACTGCGGAACGGCGTGTTGATGAAAAACTCTATTCCAGTGCGCGGAGCGAGCGGTGAAATTTCATTTATGCACATGAGCATGTAAATTATTAACTTCTCTGCGGGGGCCCAATTTTTTAAAGGGGAGCCCCCCAAAAAACCCTACAAATTTCTTTTTCCTTTGAGCCCTTGGGGGCCCCCTGGAGCCCGGGGCCCCTGGCCCTTGGCCACGCAGGCCTTATGGACCGGTCGCCACTGGTCCTGTGCCTTAACCATTTCTAACTTGTGACACTACCACTGCTCTCAGTACATTAATGCCACTGCGGGTCCCAGTTCATATTACTGACATTCCACTACTGCTAGCTTGGAACACAGAACGAGGGCCAACAAGGTGACTAAAAAACTGTGTGAGTGGGGGTGGTTGACGTCTGTTTGTCTTTTTTTATTCATTGGATTTCATGTAAGTCAGAAGTTACCATATTTTTCTATATGCATCAACCCTTTACCCAACGTAACGACCAAAACCGGCCAGCACTATTCACAAAAATCACAAATTAATTTTCAATATTTTTTTTCATTTTTGTCTCAAAAACATAGGTTATGACCCCTCTTTGGAACGAGCTCGACGAGCTCGTTCCAAAGAGGGGTCATAACCTATGTTTGTGATACAAAAAATGAAAAAATGAGCTATTCAAGAATTTTTTGTTTGCAAGTGTCGTCTGGTTTTCATGTTAGGTAAAGGGTTAAAGGTCCACATTTAACAGCTGTGTATTGATTATGACACAGTGTCCACACACACACTTCCATCACATTAAGTTGCAGATTGCATTTTGAAGACCAGTGATGTGTTTTGAGAATGACTTTTCAGATGTGTCCAATTCTAACGAGATTTACAGTGTGGGAGGGATTACACACAGCCGAAAAAACACCACCGTTTGTTCGGAACCAGTTATGAGATGAATGCATCCCTGAAGTTGTCTTTTAGCAAGGTCTCCCTTAGCAAGCACGATAATTATCAACTGGTATAGTGCTGACTTTTTAGGTACTGTCATAATTTAATGTCTTTGCCTTGTTAAAATTTACGAGAGAGTACATACGGGCACTCTCATTAATTAAAATAAAGTAAAGCCACACAGACTAAATAATTCCACTTCAAAGATAATATTAAATACATCGGCAGAGCATGAAGCCTTACGCTGAAGTATCTGTTCTCAAGAAAAAAAACAAAACACAAGTTTGGTCTTCCAGCACCGAGCTAGTTAATTAGTGGATGGGTGAACAATCAATGCTCGCGTACCATGGCGCCATGTGTGGCTGCGAACACCCAGACATCCCCACTTCCCGTACGCCCATGACCGACTCTCCTGTATACAAACGTCCATGTGCTCAGGTATATCTCCATGATATATAAAGGATCTTTGATTTCCATTTAGCAAGGTCTCCCTTAACAAACCCAGTTATTCGTAATTGGTATAGTACTGAATTTTTAGATACCTTCGGAATCTAATATGGCTTTGCTTTGTAATCATATATGGGAGAGAGCATTTGGGTACTCTCTCATAAATTTTAAGAAAGTAAAGCCACATCAAATGGTTCTACTTCAAAGATAATATAACATCAACAGAATATGGAGCCTTAAGTTGAAGAACCCGTCCTTTAGAAAAAAACACAACTTTGATCTAACAGCACCCAGTTTGTTATTAGTGGGTCGGTGAACATCAACACTCTCAACCAAGGCGTTATGTCCGGTTGGAAATTCTCACATACCCCCGGCCCGTACGCCTTTGCCGGGCTCTTCTGTATACAATTGTTCACGTGTACAGGTATATCGCCTTGATAAACAATTGGTCTTTCAGAATATTTTTTTAAAACTTAGATGTGGTAACTGAGATTACGATTTCAACCATTTTTTAAAAATGGAGATTCTTCTCTTGTTAAAGGTCCGCATTTCACGGTTGTGTATTGCCCACACACGCTCTTCTACCACACCAAGTGGCAGACGATGTTTTGAAGACCATTGGTATGTATACAAAAGTTCATGTGCACAGGTATATCTCCATTTGGCAAGATCTTCCTTAACAAAACCAATTTTTCGTAACTGGTATAGTGCTCTATTTTTAGGTACTGTCGAAACTTATCTGGGCTTTGCCTTGTTAAAATTTATGGGAAGAAAATATATAGGAAGAAATAAAATAAAGCCACACAGACTAAATGATCCCACTTCAAAGTTAAAATAAAATACATCAGCAGATTATGAAGCATTAAGTTGAAGTACCCGTCCTGTAGAAAACAAGTCCACCGCCAGCGGTGGATCAATATACGGCCGCCTATGAAGAAATTGCGCTTGCGAAGAAATTTTTAGTTGAACAAAAGGTCAAAAATTCCTTCAAAAATAATTGTACATTCCTACCTTATAACCCATTAAATTTGAATATATTGTTTTCAAGTTATTGCGTGGAGAATCAAAAGTCACCAAAACGCCCAGATTGCCGTGGCGGCCATATTGGACATGCCAGAATGCTGGTTATCGAAAGGAACCATCCTCTAGTCATGACTTATCAACCATAAAAACAGTATATGTTGGATGCATTGTTTTCAAGTTATAGCATGGACAAATAAAAGTTAACGGACAGACGGACGGATGGACATTGATGCTGGTTATTGAAAGGAACCATCCTCTGATCATGACTAATCAACCATAAAAAACAGTATCTGTCGGATGTATTGTTTTCAAGTTATCGCCCATGATCCATGATGGCTGCCGTGGTGGTCATATTGTATATGCCAGAATGCTGGTTATTGAAAGGAACCATCCTCTAGTCATGACTAATCAACCATAAAAAACAGTATCTGTCGGATGTATTGTTTTCAAGTTATCGCCCATGATCCATGATGGCTGCCGTGGTGGCCATATTGTATATGCCAGAATGATGGGTATCGAAAGGAACCATCCTCTACTCATGACTAATCAACCATAAAACACAGTATCTGTTGGATTCTCAAATGGACAATCAAAAGTACCTGAACATCCAAGATGGCTGCCATGGCGGCCATATTGGAGATGCCAGAATGCTGGATATCGTAATGAACCATCCTCTAGTCATAATTAATCAGCCATAAAAAGTAGCATCTGTTGGATTTATAGTTTTCAAGTTATCGCGTGAACAATCAAAAGTCCCCGAAAATCCAAGACGGCTGCCATCGTGGCCATATTGGATATGCCAGAATGCTGGTTATCGAAAGGAACCATCCTCTAGTCATGACTAATCAACCATAAAAACAGTATCTGTTGGATGTATTGTTTGTTTTCAAGTTATCGCGTGGACAAACAAAAGCTAACGGACGGACGGACAGACAGACGGACTATCGGACATTGCCATACCATAATACGGCCCGCTCATATGATGGAAACAGAATGGCACTTCGTTATGGAGTGCGGTGAATATGCATCTCTCAGAGAACGTGCATTTAACAAATTTGAACGTGAATACCAAGAGTTTGTTGAGATGGACACATCCGAGAGATTCATATTCCTGATGAGAAACAATGTGCCACAGCTGTACGGTATCATCTGTGGTTTGATCCAGCAATTCTTAAAACAACCAGAATAAGTTTTGTCAATCTGACACCAAGAAGTGACATTAACAATATTACATTACAACCACTATAAGCCCTAATATTTACGTTTGTCATTTGGAATTAGTATTGTTTTATGTTTCTATTTATGTGGATTTTGTATATACAAAGCAATCTGCCTTTGTTCTGGTGTATTTGCTTAATAAATCTTATCTTATCTTATGAGCGGCCGTATAAAAACACAACTTTGGTCTATCAGTACCCAGCAAGTAATTAGTGGGTCGGTGAACAATCAATGCTCTCAACCGCGGCGTTATGTCTGGTTGCGAACACCCAGCCACCCCCGGCCCGTACACCTTTGACATACTCCTCTGTATATAATCGTTCATGTCCACCAGGTATATCGCCATGATAAACAATGATCTTTCAGCATTTTTTTCAAATTAATTATAATTGAGATTAGGATTTTAACCATTTTTTTTTAAATGGAGATGTTCCCGGTTATTAAAGCTCCACATTTGATGGTTGTGTTCTGATTATGACACAGTGTCCACACACACACTTCTACTGCACAAAGTGGCAGATGGTGTTTTGGAGACAAAGCTGGTGTTTTTAGCAAAGTCTCCGTTAGCAAACACCATTACTATTAACTGGTATCGTTCTGAATGATTATACCTCAACTTTCTAAAAAAAAAAAATGGGTATACTGGATTGTATCTGTCCGTCCGTCTGTCTTTCTGTCCGTCCGTCCTTCCATACGAGTCCGTCCAGTGCATAACTTCGATAATAGCCAACATTTGTCAAAGAAATTTGATATGGATATTCAGTATGACAAGCACTTTCCGATACATACAAATTGATCTCCGCATTACACACTCAAGAGTTAAGCCCCTTTGTTTTTTTTTGTTTTTGTTTTTTTTTTTTGGGGGGGGGGGGGTTGTTTTTTTTTCTAAATCTGTGAACAATCTGTGCTCGCGAACGACGGCATCATGTCTGGTCAACGCCGGACCAATAATTATTCCGACTTTATAACAAATAAAAATGGCATGAATACTGAGAAATGGAGATGTCACCTGTTATTAAAAGGTTCACATTTGACGGTTGTATTTTGATGTACACGACAACAGGGTGGCAGTGATTACACAGAGTTGAGGGACACGGTGATTTTTTCGGACCCATTTAAGTGATAAACGCTACGCTCAAATTGGTTTTTAACCAAAGTATCTTCCCTGAACACACATATTCTTAATTTGTGTGTGCTGGTGCCCAATCATGATAATTAGTGAATGGAGGTATGAGTACACACATACTCATGATTTTCCACAATTAATCAGAAAGATTATGTATACATACATCGTTCTGATTAATTTTTGAAAATCATGAGTTTGTTTTGGAGAACGTACTTTTTCAATCAGTGCACTTGTTTCGAAGGGGAGGCAACTGAAGGGACATCGCGTGGGGTAGTTTTACGGGTGGAGGAAGCAGAATAGCAGGTGATAACCACCGAGCCATGGCGATTAACAGCCAAACTTTCCAACTTACCTAGAAGAAGCAGGGTTGGAAATAGTTCAATGCAAAAGTACCATAGCATTCGTTGTATTCACCCCAGCTGCCAAAATCTGCAACTTACCCACCAGAAGCAGGGTTAGTATTGGCCGAAGGCATATGCACCATCGTCATATCGTCGCCTGAGTTCCAGAATGTTCTATGTCCCCTATTGGACATAGAACATTCTAGCACTCAGGGCAACGTTATGGTACACCTGAGCACATAATAGCTAAGCCGAGGGCTTATGTGGGCAGTTGGGGCTAAGTAGCTTAACCAGACACACAACACGACCTGTATCAAACGCACGACCTCTCGATCAAGTCTTGTGCCCTAAACAATAAACCAGTATTGACCCTTTCGTCCATGTGGTTATGTGTGATGCACAACCGTATCGTCACGAACATTCTCGCTGCTTTGTGCCCAAAGTTTGATATTTTGTATGGTTATTTGGACACTTCACAATAAGAGGACAATGGTGGTGTTCGGATAGGAGATGAATTTCTGTAGTGTAAACTTGTGGAAACGAATCTTTTTTTTTTTTAATTTAATGCTGATGGAGTAGTAGTGCAACCACGGGGATTGGGGGTGCGTGAGGGTGGCTTTCCATGACCGGGGACAGGCACATCAACACACAAACGTTAAATGGCAGTATTTCATAAACCGGAATGTCTCCGTTTTTAAAAGTGCTGGACTTCTATTCTCAAGTGCACTTTTGCTACCAGGTCCATTCAGTCTAATGCAAGTTCGGCCCAAGTCACTTCGAAAAATCTAGTGAGTTCGGCCAAACTTAGTCAGGTTCGCCTGAAAGTGAGTTCGGCCCACCCGAAAGTAAGTTCGGCATACAAATAATAATATATAATATTATAGGCTTTTTTGGAACAGGTTTTACCAAAACGACCGAGCAAATGACAATGGCGCTATGTGTAAGGAATGAGCATATTTTTGGTGAACTGCTGAGCACTGAGAGCTATGGTTCTATGTTAATAACTGTAGTTCGTCTTGTTTGGCATAATCCATACCCACTGTAAGTTATTAATGTTGCCTCTGGTGCCTGAGGGAAATTTGCGTCCTGGCCAGAAGGCTTGGTTCTGGCATCTGTTCTTATTGAAAGGCACAGAAATATGGAATATGCTTTGGTATGCTCGTTTAGGTGGGCACATATTATAACCAGTGGCATGTGTCATTTTATTCCATTTGGATATCAGCGTGTTTATAGTATGTACGATTTGGAGTGATCAGTACGTTGTAAAACAACGTTGTAAATCCCTCGTACAATGTTTGCTGCTGAATTCGCGTGGCTGAGAGCTGTAATTTTATTGGTTGTACTGTTATCCACTGCTATCAATTTGAGAACAAAATATATTTTTTTAAATTAGCCTAAAGACAAAGGGAATCTGCACTACAACGGGTCTCCTGTGTATCATTTTGAAAATTAAATACTTTTGTTTCAGAATGAAAGGCTTTGACAACTGAAGTTATATCGTGTAGGGTAGTTTTACGAGTGGACGAAGCCAGAATAGGCGGACTGAACCACCGAGCAGCGGCGAGTAACTACCAGACCCATCAGCTTACCCACGCGGCAGAAACAGCGTTAGCACGAGTATGCGATAAGCCTTAGCTAACAGCGATGCCGAGCACCTGGTGACTCAATTGTGGATACGTGTATTTCACAGGCACAACGCAGCGAATATCGATTCCACCACTCTGTCATCCGTCTGGTGCTCTTGCCAATGGCCAATTACAGCCTCTTTTTCTCCCTGTAAACGGCCTCCAGTGTATATGGTTATGTACATGTATAATGCGCATGCGTATCGTCGCGGTATTTCACACTCGTTATTTGGAGGCCTTTCAATTCAAATTTTGATAATGTTTTATGGTTAGCACGACACGTGAGAGTAGAAGTTCTAGATTAACAAAAAACGTGGACGTCCCTCGATATGGAAATTCTGCATTCATCTTGTGTATTGATGTGTCCCGCTGGTGACAAACCGTCCACACACACAGAAAAATATATATACACGCACACTATGTAGAGAGTGGTATTTGAGAGACAAGTAATTGTTTTGAGACTGAACAATTTTGTACAGATTAGCCTAAACTCAATGTTATCTACATGTCGGCAGAGATTACAGAGTTGAAGAAAAACCGTTGTTTTGTTCGGACCCGATTAAGGGACGAATGCAACAATCAAGTTGCTTTTAGCAAAGTATCCCCCTTGTCTTGGGATTCTTTCGGACCATGTTCAACTTTGTTAAATATGCAGCCAACATGAGCATTTTTTCTGAATGTGGAGGTGCGTTAAGCCTAAACATAGCTTTGTATGTAGTATTCCTACCATGCGACTAAGGTGCACCGCCAGTGCATGGGCAATCCCTGACGTATATCTGTGCGCGGATGCCCTTTTATTACTGTACAATCACGATAATTTGTGAGAAGCTTCATCTCTCTTTTTCTACTAATAAACGGACTCCTCTGTATATGGTTATGTACATGTATAATCGCCACGATAATTTCCATAGGTTCTTCGTAGCTATTTTTGTTTTTTTTTTTTGTCCAGGCTTCAAGTGATATTTTGTGGAAATGGGGCACTTAAGTGCTACTTGGGAGACTAAGATTTCAGCATTTTCAAACTAAAAACCAACGAAATCTAAGGGGCGGCAGGGATTACGCAGGGTTGAGGAGCACCGTCTTTTATTTTAACCCAGTTAACAGATGAATGCAACCTAGCTTGAAGCTGCTTTTAGCAAGATATTATTCCCTCAGCACACACGGTCACATTCTTAAAAACATGATATTATTGAAAGGATGACATCAAGACGATACTTAGCACTTGTGATGCCTTTATTTTCTGGGGTCACGATGATATTGTAAGTGTCATTTCAAATACTGTGCATAGTGAAAATTAGGCATAGTAAAAAATACCCCAATATTGATGTGTGTAAACTGAATTGCTTTCAATTAAAATGTCCCGATTGCACATCGGCGATTTGGGACATTGTGATTCCAAATTATCTCCCTTGATGTGGGCAAACTCGAATCCACTTACCTCCCCGATGGTCATTTGAAAATGTACATCGCCACCGAAAGAGAGTAAAATGTGTTGAAACTTTTCACAGTAGCACTTTGTGTGCGGTGAAATTTACTAAATATATCATAATTAAAACATACGTTACGCTCTGTCTGAATTTCCGTGTTTATGATTTTAACCCTTTACCTAACCTGAAAAGCAGACGACACTTGCAAAAATAATTCTTGAATAACTAATTTTTTTCATTTTTTGTCTCAAAAACATAGGTTATGACCCCTCGTTGGAACGAGCTCGACGAGCTCGTTCCAACGAGGGGTCATAACCTATGTTTTTGAGACAAAAAATGAAAAAATAATGAAAATTAATTGGCGATTTTTGAGAATAGCGCTGGCCGGTTTTGGCCGTTACGTTAGGTAAAGGGTTAAAGAGATGAAAGTTGTGAAGCGTAAATTTTGCATTACAACGTGCAATTTATAAAACGACCTGGTGTTTCCAAATTGATATGCGTTCTTTTTTTTTTTCTCTTAATATTATACTTATGACAGAAAAATGTCTCCCAAACAAAGAATGGCGTTGTGTGGGTATGAGTGTGTCTGTGTGTGACGAATGAACGAATGATTTCGCGCGCCAAAGACGCGCAGGGACAGTTATGGGGAAGCCCCTCTCGACCCTTCTCTGAGGTATTTAGATGAATTTCGTCACAGATGCCAACCATGGCAGGAAGCAACAGACGTCGAAAGGCAAAGGGATGAGGCTATGGCGCTCTTGGTGATGGTCTGGTTGAGATGTTATCCTCCTTCGGGTGAGGACCAGTGTGAGAGGAGGCCCTCTGGCCCAAGTTCTTATCTCTCCCCGAGTGTGATGTTGTGTCTTTTTAAGGAAAGTATAGTCTGCCGTTTTTAGGTATTGTTTCTGCCGCCTTCATTGGTAAGTATAGTCTACCTCTGGCTATGTTGAGTTGTCTTTTGTAAGAAGGCTTTATTCACTGGAGTAAACCGAGACATGTATAAAATCAACGGCCCCTTCCGGGGTCCACCCAAAGAAAAAGCCGAACTTCCATGTTAACCTATTTGACCGGGGCCTGGGTGCGCACTAGTGGCGTTTACAAAAAGATCAGGAGGGGGACGCAGGACAAATGCTCGCCTCCCCGGAGGTGGGTGATCACCTCTGGCGATGGAGTGAAGGATGATCAGAATCCATACGGTTACTAAATATCCACAGCGATTATTTATTATAGTTCCATAACGGTTATTGGGAGAAAGGGAGAGAGAGAGAGAGAGAGAGAGAGAGAGAGAGAGAGAGAGAGAGAGAGAGAGAGAGGGGGGGGGGGGGGGAATTGAAAAAAAAATGTAAAAAGAGGAGTATTGGCCCAGCATTGAAGAACGTTTAGTTTATTCTCATCCACCGAGCTGCAACTGATATGTTTAAACGTATTTGTTTTTGTTTTCTTATTTCCATTCCTTTTCTTGTATTATGGTCGAGCAAATAAAATATTATTATTATATTGTATAGTCTATAAAATTACTAGCAGTGGAGACGCCCGAATGGTCTATTATCACGTTGGATTTTCGAATCGATTACATCAAGATCCTTTTTTTGCAGTTGTTTTTTCGTCGGTACCGGTACCCCGGGAAGTGCATTAGTGCTTGTTTACTGCGGTAAACAATTTGTGCGTTACTTGTAAAATATGACCCGATAACGAACACCTGTTATGGAATTCATTGAAAGTGGACAGCATACTAGGTAGCCACAAACGATCAGGTAAACCAATTAGGGGCCTGTCGGTGGCCGAGTGGTGTGCGTGTTTCAGTATAGTTTCGGTTATAGGAAGTTGGTGCCGAAGGAAACTCCCTCGGCGTGGATTCGAACCCCCGCTATGTCATTGTAAACAAAACCAGGGTCGTTGATTCAATTGCACACGCGGAAATTTGATAGAGAAGTTCTCTCTGTATTTATTTATATTTATTTGTGTTTAAGGTCACATATTTCTGCACAATGGCTAATCATGACCACGACAGTTTTACGGGTGGAGGTAGTCGGACCCACAGTCCGTAATATAATGTAGGCCGTACCAACGCCAAAAATGATATTACGGACTGTGGGTCCAAGTTTGGACTAGGGTGGAGGAAGCCGGAGTATCCGGAGAGAAACACCGAGCAACTGTCAGCTCCCCAACATACTAACTCCGCACAAGCAAGGTTAGCATTGGTTGAAGACACGTGCACCACCGACGTGCAGTACGCCTTAGTACACAACGTCACCGTGCCCCCTCATGGGCAATGGGGTGAAGTGTCTTGCCCAAGGATTTGCCCAATCTCACTGATTTCCTTGCAAGTTGCAGTGCAGTATGTAGAATTTTTCAGTTGATGCAATAACTTGATGATTAATGAATAAATAAATTGTTGGGAGTCAGTCCTTTTTTTCACCGAAACAGTCAAGATTCTTTTCTTGATTTTTGTGACTGAAGTAATTAGCAGCTTGTCAATAATTCCAGAGGCACCGGACATCACTCAGTGGGGGTACGTGGTTGTTTCTTTGATCAATCTGGTAATTGCGAGTCATAACTCCACAAGGACGATTTCAATTTATTTTGCGAGACGTCACGTTACACCGAACACGAGGCATGCGGTTTTCTACTTCAAAAGCAACAGGTGAAAATGATACTTTGCAAGTTCAGCGTGGGTCGCCCAAAGTACTGTATAGACCTTCGAGTAAGTATCCACAAATTTTAAAACTATTTGAAGACCAGAAAATGTTCAAATAACCAAAACCAAGGACATGTCTATGGCAAATTTGAAAATGTCTAATTGTCTTTGCCAGTTGCGGCGTTGCCACACCACAGCACATGGCAGGAAACTGCATGTTGTCCGTATAGAATTTGGATGATAGACTACTGATACTCCTAATATGAAATAGGTGCTCCCTAGGCTAAAGTGTGAACGTAGTTATTTTGTAAATTTGAATAAAAAATATACAGAGGACAGGGGCGGATCCAGGATTTTATAAGGGGGGTGCTATTGTTGGTGGGCAAGCGCCGAAGGCGCGCAGCGTGATAGCGCTGTGCGCCGTCCTTGCGAGCGCCGAAGTCGCGAAGCAATTAGCGGGGGGTCTGGGGGTCCTCCCCCAGAAAAAAATTTGAATTAGGAACCCATCAGATGCTATCTGAGACGTATCCTGGTCATATATTTGTCTTTTCTCTTAAACCTATTTTCTGCCGATTTGGCTTGAAATTTGGTAAAAACAATTATGGTACTGACACTGCCCAATGAAAAACAAAATAATCATTCGAAATTGTTACCTACCTAGAAGCAAATATAATCACCCCTGGATTTTGCATCGAATTGACTGAAATGCGGGGATTGCCTGGAAGAAACATAATTTTCATCATGACATATCTGTTGTACGCAGGGGCGACAGAAGTTCCAAGAAGTATGAGTGTGTGTAGGTGGGTGAATGTGTGGATGGGTGGGTGCCACTGGGTGAGTGGCCGAGGGGGGAGGGGGTCACATTTTTTCTGGTCAACTTTGAGATGCATATACTATTTAAATGTTAAACACCCCAAAGGCAGATTTAGATGGGGGCGCACATGGCGTGCGCCCCTCTATTTTCTCAGAAATCATTTCTGAGAAAATAGAGGGGCGCACGCCGCGTGCGTCCCCGTCTATTAATCAGATATAAAAAGTATATGTCGTTGAAAATTATTTTGTTAGAATTGACTGGAGCGTGCCAAAGGCAAAGGCACGCCCCAGTCAATTCTAATAAAATAATTAAAGCCAGTGCGTACTATAAATTAATAGCATGTGCACACTTGCATCACAACAGTTTGTGACCATATAAATATAGAGGGCGACGTCCCTCTATTTCAAAATCCTGGATCCGCTTCTGAAACACCCAAGTCCTGTCTCAGTTTGTGTGCTTCTACCGTGCTATGTGAACGCACAAACTTGTACACTGCGTAAATACATTGTCCCATCAACTGATCTTAACTGGTAAGTAGCTTAATTATTTTATTCATGTTATCGAAGAAATAAGTCTGGATACAAGATGTCCTGTTGCTCTGTAACATTAAATTGTTTCAGTTTACCAGAGAATGCCTGTAGGCATTTTATCCAGCAAGTTCAACTGCTCTGTAACATTAAATTGTTTCAGTTTACTAGAGAATGCCTGTAGGCATTATCCAGCAAGTTCAACTGTTGCGACAATTTAATATTTAACAAAGAGCATTTAACATTGGTGAATCATTCACCAATGTTAAATGCTCTTTGTTAAATATTAAATTGTCCCATTCAATCATCTGTCATAGTGTAAAACTACTGCTGAAGGCGAACGTCACTATAGCATCACTGATTCAGCTGAACAAAGATATATTTACGAACAGAGCTGATATACGTGGAAACTTTGTCCATAAGACCGTAAATATGTGGATGACATTGGAATCAGCTCATCAACTGATTCAAATGCCATCCATATTTGTATGGATATTGGCATATTTTAAATTTTTTTTTTAAGAAATTCACAATTTTGGGAAAAGCTGTGATTGGTAACTGGTTAAATTCCAGGCACGTTCTTATAACAATTACATTTTATTGAAATTAAATCTTCAAGATTATTGGAGGCTGGATCGGAAATACAGTAATCGTGTATGCTTATTACAGTAACACTTGTGATTGGGATGAAGTTCTCACTCTTTCAGAATGTCTGCAAATTCAAGTTTTCTTGGATGACTGTGAGTAGTGAGTAGGCGCGTGTGTGTGTGGGGGGGGGGGGGGGGTGCTCAAGCACCCAGAGCACCGCCCCTGGAGGATGTCATTTGGTGTGTACGGTGGCTGATTTAGGACACTCAAATATTTATTTTTATCTCGTTATAACGAGATACGATCTCGTTATAACGAGATGCTATCTCGTTATAACGAGAAAACATCTCGTTATAACGAGAAAGTATCTCGTTATAACGAGAAAGTATCTCGTTATAACGAGAAAAGATCTCGTTATAACGAGATAGTATCTCGTTATAACGAGAAAAGATCTCTCTATAACGAGAAAACATCTGGTTATAACGAGATAGTATCTCGTTATAACGAGAAAAGATCTCGTTATAACGAGAAAAGATCTCGTTATAACGAGAAAACATCTCGTTATCTCGAGATAAAATCACGTGACTCTGATGACATGAAACATATAGCCCCCACCACCCAAATTTTGGGAAAAGCTGTGATTGGTAACTGGTTAAATTCCAGGCACATTCTTATAAAAATTACATTTTATTGAAATTAAATCTTCAAGATAGATTATTGGAGGCTGGATCGGAAATACAGTAATCGTGTATGCTTATTACAGTAACACTTGTGATTGGGATGAAGTTCTCACTCTTTCAGAATGTCTGCAAATTCCAGTTTTCTTGGATGACTGTGAGTAGTGAGTAGGCGCGTGTGTGGGGGGGGGGGGGGGGTGCTCGAGCACCCAGAGCACCCCCCCTGGATCTGCCCCTGGAGGATGTCATTTGGTGTGTACGGTGGCTGATTTAGGACACTCAAATATTTATTTTTATCTCGTTATAACGAGATACGATCTCGTTATATGCTATCTCGTTATAACGAGAAAACATCTCGTTATAACGAGATGCTATCTCGTTATAACGAGAAAGTATCTCGTTATAACGAGAAAAGATCTCGTTATAACGAGATAGTATCTCGTTATAACGAGAAAAGATCTCTCTATAACGAGAAAACATCTCGTTATAACGAGATAGTATCTCGTTATAACGAGAAAAGATCTCGTTATAACGAGAAAACATCTCGTTATCTCGAGATAAAATCACGTGACTCTGATGACATGAAACATATAGCCCCCACCACCAAACAGTTTATATATCTCGCGGGTGTTTTCAATATTTTGGATGTAATACATTGGAAAACACCTACCCACCCCCACCCCCAAGCATCCCAACCATGCCCGTGAAATACCGCTCCTCTCCCTCGCACAGGTTGTCAACGATAATTACGATAAGCGCATATAACTCTCATACCAATAAACACAGAAATGAGATGGAATTCACACAAACAAATGAAACTATAGCGTAATAAACTTGCTGCCCCCCCCCCCCACCCCTCCCCCACACCGTATGTGGAACACTTTTTCGACACACGGCACTCAAAACACGACTATAGCCTCAGCCCCAAAACAGTGTACATATCTTACGCGTGTGTTTAATACTGTGGATGTAATGCACGGGAAACACTCCTACCCCTCTCCTTCCCAAAGCATCCCACCAATGCCCGCGAAATACAATCCCCTCCCCTCGCACATGTTGTAAAAGATAATTACGACAAGTGTATTTAACGCTTATACTAATAGAACAAGGACAGGGACGCGAGAAGGTAAAAATATTGGGAGAGGGGTATCAAGGCGGAGATCCATGCAAAAGGGGCGCCCATTGTGCTGGCAGTAGCATGATTCGAGTCGCGCAGTGGCGAGGTGGGGGAGAGCACCAGATGTGGTATCCCCTTCTCGTTGGCGGGGTCCGGGGGCCCTTTCCTAGGAAAATTTTGAAAACTATGAGGGCCCAAACTCGCTTTCTCAGTGATTCTGAGGCCGCTGTGACACTACCAATTCGAATTCTCTGCTCGTTTCGTAATTAGGCGTGCTTCTGAATTTATCCGCTTGGTTAACTTTCTTCGTTTAAAAAAAAAATATTTTATCAAAATACATCACTTGCATATGAAAATGAAACATATTAAAAATATATACAAAAAAATGCAAGAATAAGTCCCAGAGATACTGATCTCAGTTTGTACACTTGACTTTATCAAAATACACCACTTGTATCTGAAAATGAAATATATTACAAATATATACAAAAAAATGCAAGAATAAATTCCAGAGATAGTGATCTAAGTTTGAACACCAGAGACCCCACCCCCACCCCCACCCCCACCACCACCACCACCAATACAAAAAACAAACAAAAAAGGCACTTTTCCAAATCTGGCTTCTGAAAAAAACACAGGAAGTATTTGACAACTTTCTCCTCATGCACCACTTGGACAACAGGAGGTTAATGAACTGAAAGTTTACCAGTAATTCTTCTGTTTTTTCTTCTTGTACAATGTCCTCGGAAATATTCATTTGAGTGTGAGGACTTAACAATATTCAACAAAATATATAAATTTTCCCCAAAGGTGATATGTCAGAGACATTTTCCTAAGAGTTATCCTATACCCAATTTCAGCTGGTACTGTACCCTGTGAAGCAACCAGATTATTTATTTAATTATTTATTGGTGTTTAAGGTCACATACAGTGGAATCATGTTAAATGAATAGCCACTTTGCCAGACAAAATTATTCAATTGACAGGAGCAAGCCTCAAAATAAGCAGCCTGTCATGGTCAATATCAGGCTCAACTTGCATATTTAACAGAACCAAATCCCTTACTTATAAATATTTATTGGAAAGCTCTCATACACAGAGCTTTCCAATATATAAGATTATTATCAAATTTTGTGACAGACTCGAACTTAAAAGTGAGATGGCACAATCTTTTTGGTACCTGTCATGGTGACAGGCTCACATTTGAAAATTATTTTAATGATTGAACAGGAGAATTCAATCTGCAGGAATATCGGTAATTTTTCTGTAATCTAGTAATAGAGTAAGCATTTTTTCAATTAACAGGGTTACAGTACAGCCCACTAAATTGAATCTCTCCCAATTTGCGAATCCTGTTAATTGAATATAAATTCTAAATAACCAAATCATTTACCATACATGCATACAAATTTGACCTGTTAATTGCATATAGTCTGTTAATTGAATAAAATATCACATATTTATTGATGTATTCTGGAAATCAATCAACTGCCACTATTAAAAATGTTTTTTCTTGAACAAGATTTACTACAATAGTATGGTAGGCTATAATCAATGTACTTAATCTGAATTTTTTTACATTTACGGTGAAACCACTCCTTGCAGCCACTACACTCAACAAAGTTCATGTCTCTTTTACCTCTATAATAACTTGTGGATGAGTGAAATTCGGGCATTCTACAAATACAGAAAAGTTCATGAGCAGTCTCCTCATCACTTAATATGTTTTGTTACAATTTACTGATGAATGCCCAGGGACATTTACCAATAAATTGTAACAAAACAGACTGAATGAGCAACAGAGGTTACTTAGGATTATACCTACTAATAACTTCAATTTACCTGATTCGAAAATGATATACTGAGCCTAGGTTGTTCACTTGATATGTTTTCACACTTGAACTATCAAAATTGTCTTTGCTCAATTTCCTCAATCATAATAAAAACACAGGTTAATTTATGAAACCCACAGCCAGTGAGATTAATATTAGAATTAGAAGCTGCATGGATAATGGATAAGTCAATTAATTTTATGACAGTCTTCATTGAATTCATTATATTGCAAAAAATTAGGTAACAATATTCCCAAATACAATGTGCTATACATGATAATCATAATGAAGAAATATATGGTATGTGTCAATAAGAAACCCACTGTGGTTCTCTTATTTCCACATACGTATGTGTCAATAAGCTAAACACAGTGTTGTGCTTATTTCCACATACGTATGTGGAAATAAACACTTCCATAAATTATATACCAAAATGCTTGGAATGAAACATAGAACATGTGGAAACTGAAATTTGCCATGAAACTGCTGCCATGTTTAAATAGCACCACCTGAAAGTCGGCTATGGCATAAGTAAGACTAAGAGAACCAAATTTTTAAAATAAAATACCTCTAAATAAAATAACAGCTGTATTCTATAAACATTGAAGAAATCTTTTCCTGTAGTATTTTCCAAAACATACTTGGCGTAAGACTATATCGCGTATCTCCTGTTCTGTTTGTTATTCAATTATAATCAACCACTGAAATTAAAGAATAGATGGAGAAAATTTTCGCATTACTACCTTATCGGTGGGTCTTCATTTTCCCTTGATTTCACTCAAAAGCTCACCGTTGTTGTCATTTTCGCCAGCAGCCGACATGTTTGTTTACCAATGACATAACGGATAGCATAATCTATTTTTACCTGAGGGTTTCAAGGTTGTTGTTGCAAGGAGTTGTGTTTTCATGGATTTGGATACAGATCAAAACATAAATCTGAACCGTTCCACAACATGGGTACGTTTGTTGCGAAATTCGGGCCCAAGTGAAACTTACGATCACAAAGTGATGACCATTTCTGTAAAATAAATAAAATACGTCTGAAAATAACTGTTGAGGCTTTCTAAATAAAATTTTGAAGTTCACGCTGATAAATTTTGTAACAGCTTTAGAAACATTGTGCACGAAAGCAGACTTGTGATTTAATCATGTTTTTCTGCCGAAAATTCCTTTTTGATGAAAATTCTTTAGTAGAGACGAAGTTTATCGCTGATTGGGGTGGGGATAAACCCCATATTTTTCAATATATGGGGTTTATCCCCACCCCATTCGGCAATAAAACACCGATTTCAACAGGTTTCTGATTGAAGACCAAAACACTGATTTCAACAGATTTCTGATTGAAGAACCAAATTATGTACCGTTTTTAGTAAGTTAGTTATTGGTGTTTAAAGCCACATATTTATGCACAATGGCTAATCGTGACCACGACATTTTTACGGATGGAGGAAGCCGGATTACCCAGAGAGAACCATCAAACAATGGCAAGCAACTCTCAGCTCCACAACATGATAACTCCACACAAGCAGGGTTATAACATTGGCTGAAGACAGGTGCTCCATCCACGAGGAGCAGTAGGCCTTAGTACACAACGCCACCATGCCCCAAGGACACAACCCGGTTGCCGCAGGTGGGGTTCGAACAGAGCACCTCTCAGCTTAAAGCCTGCACCCCTAACAACTGAGCCACCGTGCCCAGATGTAATGTTTTTTGCATCCAACGCGGATTACTTATCGAAAAATCAAGCTCTAAAGTATGTTGCTGTCAGAATACCGGCTTTTACTTCCATTTCGCCAAATTTACCAACATGAAACCTAAAACAACCCCCCTCCACCACCTGAAGTCCACTCCGGCACTGTCCTACCCTTGAACTGCGTAGAATATAATTAAGTCAAGCGAATCGCATTGAAATCAAGTTTGGGGAAATGGCTAACCATCTTTGGTTTATCGCATATATGTGTCTTGCAAGGAAAGAGATTCAAGACAGTATGGGGTTGTGATAGCTGGCGGCAGATCCTCGATCTGGCATCACTGACTGTGTACACGATGCTCACAAAAAATGCACTCCACCTCTCCAAGTGACATATAGACACACGTTCCAATTTTTTCTCTGCCAGTGAATTTATAGCCCATACTCTTTGAAGTCTGGGCAGAGCATATAACTTGAACTAAATTTTAAAAGATTAACATAGCTATTCAGGACGTTTCATGTTTCGACTCCCTCCCCTCCCCCACCCGTCCGAACCAGTTCAATAACATTGAACTTGGACTTCGCCAAAGTAATTCACGTTCGTTTTTTACATATGTTTTGGGTCGTCGGCCTTTAATACCATTCAAATAATCGTTAGAAAAAAAATTGTAACATACTTTGCGAGGGTAGGTTAATTTTAGGTTTGTGAAACTTTTTCAGTGTGCGTGGATTATCTCTCTTCCACATTACTAAGAGGAAAAGTTACAACGTCTCAGTTATAGCTGAAAGTTTTAACTTTACAAACAAAATCTTCAAATATGAAGAAAAAAAGAATATATAAATCGAATGCCAAGTCACTTAGCAGAGGCAGGGGGTGAGATATTCCGTCATGGCCTGCGTGTATCTTTTCATCTTCCACCAATCTTGGGAGCCAGAAATAAGCTTTTTAAATGCAAATGTTTTTTTTATATTTAGAGAGGGGAAACACACAAGATTTTATCCTATCGGGTGGGGGTGAAATGTAGGGAGAAAGTTAAATGGCTACACCAGAACTAACACGTATCATTAATTAACAGGAGGTCATTTGAATTTGTTCCAAGACCCATGCGCGCATGAGACGAGGGGAGGGGGGGGGGGCGGTTGCCACCTCTCTTGGTCACAGGGAATTCAGCTATAATCATTGTTACATGTATGTCGTAAAAACGTCACGTTTCTCGATGACGTGCGCATTCGTTGTCGCAGGAGTGGGGCTCCCCCCCCCCCCCCAAAAAAAAATGAAATCGTCTAGAAATTTCGAATTTCGAATCACTATTTGACTAACAGCTGGAACCTTCACATGTGGTAGAAATCGTGAAATACCTCTTGGAATGCAACGCAAACAGACAAAATTACATCCTATGCAGGAGGTGGGAAGTAAATTCAAGAGGGGCAAAGTTTGGATCGGAGGTAGGGGTTGTCTAAAACAACTGTTTTTTTCAGCCTAGTATCTATATTTTTTTTTTGCAACCCCACCTCCTTCTCTAGTCTAAGTTGAGTTTTAAAAGTTATTTCAAATTGAGCACCAGTCTTTCTCAAATTTGTTCAATCTGCGCCAAATTTCATCCTCTATGCCTGAAACGAGCAGATGAGGAGGCAAATATTCTAATCTATTTTACTAGTATACCATCAACTCACAGAGGATAAGTCGTCATAAGTGGAAAATACAGAAACCGAAAGTTGGAACTCACGAGGCGGAGAATATTTTGCTCCACCCATTGGGAGTGGTCTGTTTGAGTGGGTTCAGGGGGCGACCAGAGGCGCCCCCTCCCCCCCAAAAAGAGGTGAAATGGTAAAACAATTGAGAGAAGAAAAGGAAGTATGCCAAAAAAGAAGGCGGACTGTTTTTATATGGGCCTACGAGCCTCATCGTTCGGACGCCGAACACCAACATTTTCTGTCCAATGCCGATTGGATTCGCGGCAGCAAATTCAGTTTCGTACGCAACCGCACACATGTGTCGATGTCATTGAGTTCCTAAATCAGTTTTCTCTCTGACAAACGCTTCCGGTAAAATTAACACCCCAGATCTGTTGCCGCAACTGAAAACGTGTGCTTAGCTTCACTTACAAGCCACACGGAACGCGCTGCGTGACGCAGACCAGTATGCCCAGGTTTTGAATTTGAATTCGAGAGTGAAACAAAGTTACAGGTATCACGGAACTAAATATTTTCCCACATGTGACAATAGTAACGTTCAGGCGAAAAAATATGATTGCACCACTTTAATTTTGCCATTCAAATATCTTTGTCAAGTATAGCCCTTCAGACAATTTTTTCTCACCCGAGAACAGGGCTCATGCAACAAATAAGAGAGAAAAACTGACACGAAAGGTAGTACCAGTCACATGCATTTTTCAGGCAATTCCCTACAAAAAAACACAAAAGGTAAATTGTATTTTTTAGGTCTAAGAGTCATCAAATCACCCTCTTTTTATCAGGCATATTCAACAATAGTGCAAGATGTCAATAGAATGTTTCAAACCTTTATTGAAACAATATATTTTCCAAAGGCTGTTTATTTTTAGAGATCGTGTTGCGAAATTGGCCCACAGAAGTTAAGCAAGCTCGAAAGAAGAGCTATAGTTCTTCCATGGAAATTATAGAAATAACAGGACAGTTTTCTATTAGTTTGAATGGGACTCATATTATTGCTGTTAATTTTCCTCCGAGCCGATATTCGTAGAATTGGATAAACTAATAAGAAATACTCCGACTTACACTCGACCGACTGACCTACACTCGGTGGAAGAGCTGATCAGAGATAACGCCGGTAGTCGAGTTTTAGTTGATAAATATCATGGGCGGAAATCTCCGAATTGGTACTATTTGAACTGTCATAGCTGTCATCAACCCATAAATCACACTCCAAGAACAAACGGGCATCACATAATGCTAAAGTTGAAGAACTGTAAATTCTATCACACAATTCCCCCGGTCAACAGAACCCCGGTGGAATGTGTTTGTGGAACAACCACTCGATAGATTGCATGCAGATTGCCGACAGTCTGCATGGCAGTACAAGCGTCTGACAATGGTGACTGCCACGTCACAGGAACTTTCCCTAACGTGAATAGTGTTAAAGCCTCATCAGTCTGTAGGGTTCGATCCTCTAATGCTATGGGCACACAGGACTTACATTACACGTATTTACTCCAGCTGAATTCCGAGAAGCATATAATGTTTTATTGCAGTTGACCGATACCAGACGAGACTACTCGAACACATTCAGCCAGGCACCTCTACAAAAGCGATCGTCTTTTCTTCCAATTACAAGGTTCAAAAGGTAGTCTGGGTTCTCTAGAAACCCACAAGCAGATCAGATTTTTAAAAATGTTCCCGGGGAGGGTTCCTTTAATCCCACCAGTAGAAGACACGCTCACAAACATCCACACCAGGGCTACGCACGTAGTTACTTTTTGAGCAAAAGCTTCCAGCCCCCCACCCCCTGCAGCCATGGAAAAAAAGTTGGCCCGTTGGTCTATATACGCCTGTGCTGAGTATAATCAGTGAAGTCGAAATATGATTAATATTATATAAATTCTCTGATCAACTTTGCCTAGTGATTTCTCCCTCAGAAGATTTATCAGGTGCTTGTTGAGAAATGGCTGGGGGGGGGGGGGGGGAGGGGGGGGGGCAGCATGATCACGAAGTGACGTATTCGTGATGCCCCCCCTAAAATTTTCCAATAAGCTTTCTAGTGATTATACGTATTCGTTAGGGTTGTATACGAAGATGCCAATTCTCTCGTGCTATTAATGATATACTTTCTTAAAAGAAAATTGGTTACTTGGACTTGTGTCGGGTAGCGAAAACGGCACCGTGTGAAAACGACACCTTGAGTAAACGGCACCGAGTGAGCGAAAACGGCACCAATTGATTGTGGCGAGAATGGCACCAGTTCCAATGGCGAAATTAATTCATTTAAATTCTGCCTTTTTCTGTGTTTCGTTTTGAAACCGAGTATTTAGCCTATGGTTCTCTAATAAATTTGTGGAAATTTAGCAGTTAAAAATGAGAGGATACTTCTCCCCTCCCAACTATCTCATGGTTTTCTTGTTGTTTAGCAGTGACTTCTAAACTTTAAAAGCAATAACACCCCTTCCCCAACCCCACCTTTTCCTCGGCCCTGGAATCTATCCAACCTGGATTCACAATACACCTCCTCCTTTATTATTTGACGCAGAAATCAGAATCTTGTGTGTGTGGGGTGGGGGGAGGGGGTGTTACGGTGTGGAATTATTAATGATATTGGTAACAGAAAGAAATCTGAGAATCAGCAACAAAACTATGAATTTAACTATTCTGAAATTTAATTAAAAAAAATTAATATAAAAAAAAATGATACAAAGATCTTTTACACTAATTGGGTTACAGAAAATAAAAACAATGGTACTTATCAATTATAGAATTAGTCCAAAGTACAGTTTGACAGAATCCAGTAATCCAGTGGTGAAGTATCTTCTGAAGAAAGTTACCAGCTGGTAGATGTAGTATTAAATCCAAGAATGTCTCTTCAGAAACAGTATCCCGTAGATTTATAACAAAATTTTCACTTAGAAATTTCAGCAGTCTCCAATAAAATATAATAAAACGCTCTGCAAAATTCAAATGGAGTAAAAATCCAAGAAGTATTGGCGCCACAGGTAATTTCCAAATAATCCAGTAGAATCCTGGCTTTTCACAAAATATTATTCTTTTTCACAGAAAGTATAAATTCTCTTTTTTAAGACGAACAAATTCTCTTCAAAATTCTCTTTTGGAATCCATCTTCCAAATTCACAAAGAAGCACTGCTTCTATAATAAATGCACTGTCCTAGAACAATAATAATTCTCCAATGGAAATAACTGAAGTGAGTCTTTTTGAAAGGCTTTCTAAGAATGAGTTTTTGAATTCTGTTGACAAACCTTTATATAGTAACCAGATAGAATGTCCCAGAAGAGGAAGTTTCTGCAATGTTCTATTAGTTTCTGGGGAATTCTGTTAAAGTTCAAGTAAACAAGGTCATTGACCTATTTAAACAAACAATCAACAGCTATACTGTATGTACAATATATCAGTGTAACAAAGATGTAAACAAGGTCACTGAGTGCAAAAGAGTTAGACCAGTCAGAAAATGCAGAAATAAAAAAAATCTTTCTCACATAATTATCAACTTGAGGATATCAATCTCAATATAATATGGGGGCTATAACACACCCCGCCTTAAAAGAAAAAGTTTGAAGGTACTGAAAACTTTTTTACATAATTTTAGCAGACTCTGACTGGTTTACAATACACACACACCATAATCTTCACAATTTTTTTTTTTTTTAATAAACATAGATACACTTGAAGTGAAAAGGGACCGATCATATCATTTTAAATTAGGATATTCTGGAAAGAGCATCAGCTACAACATTATCTCTTCCCGAAATATGCCTAATCTCTAAATTATATTCTTGAAGGGCTAAACTCCACCGCAACAATCTTTGATTCTTGTTTTTCATTTTATTGATAAATATTAAGGGGTTATGATCGGTGTAAACTGTAATTGGACATTGGGCGGTTCCTAGATACACATCAAAATGGGTTAATGCCAAAATTAGAGCCAAAGTTTCTTTTTCTACCGTAGAGTAATTCTTTTGATGTCTGAGAAATTTTCTGGAAAAATAACATACAGGGTGATCAATACCTTGGGAATCTTCCTGGGCAATATACCCACCTGCTCCATTGTCACTTGCATCTATGAATAATTTGAAGGGCTTTTCATAATTGGGACTGGCCAGGACAGGGGAATTATTTAATAAAGTTTTTATTCTGTTAAAGGATTTCTGACATTCCTCAGTCCAAACAAACTTAACCCTTTTGCTCAATAAACTGGTCAAAGGGGAGACAACATCTGAAAAATTTAAACAAAATTTTCTATAATATCCAGCCATGCCTAAGAATCTCATGAGCTCTTTTTTAGATTTTGGTACTGGAAAATTTACAATGGCATCAACTTTCGCCGCAATCGGCCTCACCTGCCCCTGCCCCACAACATGACCTAAATAATTTACAGTTGCTTTGCCAAATTCTGATTTTACCAAGTTAATAGTTAGGTTGGCTTGGGTCACTTTGTCAAAAAATTCTTGAATATGCTTTAGATGATCAGCCCAATTTGTATCTGTGTGTATAATAACATCATCAATATAAGCTTCACTGTGATCTAGGTCTGCAATTAAGTGGTTAACCATGCGCTGGAACGTTGCCGGAGAGTTTTTCATGCCAAAAGGGGTTACTTTATATTGATACAACCCAAATGGGGTAACAAAAGCAGATTTTTCTTTTGCTTTTTCTGTTAAAGGGACTTGCCAATAGCCCTTTAACAAGTCAAATTTTGTCACAAATTTAGCATGGCCAAGTTTGTCAATGCAGTCATCAATTCTTGGAATTGGATAATTGTCTGTTTTGGTGAGGCTGTTCACCTTTCGGTAATCCGTACAAAATCGGTAACTGCCATCAGGTTTTGGGACAAGTATACAGGGCGAACTCCAGTTGCTATGGCTAGGTTCTATGATATCATTGTCCAGCATATACTGTATTTCCTTTCGCATGATCTCAGCTTTGAAAGGGTTCAATCTATATGGATGCTGTTTGATGGGATTTGCCTCTCCTACATCAACATCATGAAAAATAACAGATGTCCTACTAGGCACATCGGGAAATAAGTGTTGATATTTGAAAATTAAATCATCTAAATCCTAAGGCTTCCACGTTTACACGTGTAAACGTGAACGTTTCGTTTATGGGCGTTAAACGTTTACAGTTCTGGTAAACGTGTACACGGAATGAAGTTTTAATAGAGTAATTTCAAAATTGCAGATTAATGCAGAAAGTCAAAGAAACAAAAAAAAAAATTTCCAACTTTGCAATGCAATATTTTGATAATGCTTCAGAAAAACTGTGTACTGGTTCCGTCTGGCGCCGCCACCACAGTAACCGAACAAAATCATCTTCAAATCATGTGATATCATATGTGACACAGTCACGTGAGCCGCATGGCACGTGCTTATCTTTGGTGTTTCCTTCGAAACATGTGCGGGATGTTTTAGTTTATTCGGATTTACATGTATATTCCCGAAGTGATACACAATTGTTCTCGATGATTTCGTTCACCTGACATGGATTATTAATTTATTATTCACACATGGGATGATCTTAGGATCAATTTATGGAGTTTGACAGACAGACTGGCACTTGCGGTGTTTGAAAATTTGGATTCCCCTGCATGGTTTGTAGACTTTGTTTATTTTTGCGACATTGCATTCCACTCTCAAGTCCGGTATTGTCATTATTGTGTGCCATGGCAACACGCTCCAACATTACTGTTTGAAAAAACACAAGGAATTTCACCACGAACCCACCAGAATGAGCTCAGTGACCCCCATAAATTTCAAAATTTACCTGGGGGAGAATCCCCCAGACACCCCCCTCCGCCCCATAGACTGAGCGACTTTGCCTTCAGCATCTGCATGCTGTGATCGTTCGTCTACGTCGTTTTTGGACAAACTGTAAATCGTCTGTCTCAATAACATAAATTGTATGCCCTGTACGCAAAGATATGATGAACTTATTGACATACTGTGTATTATTACACACTTCTATCAAATATTGACTACTTGCATTGTTAGTACGTGTAAACGTTTACGTTTCGTTTACAGACAGTCGTTTAAACGTTTACAATTTTGTCTAAACGTGGAAGCCTTACTAAATCCTTTCTTTGGTCAGGCAGTAAATAATCAGTTTTATTTTGTAGATCTCTCAGGACATCTGAGTTCTGTAACTTCAGAGGTACATTTTCGCCGCCTTCATGAATATCCTCTACAGGATTTTCCAGCTCATCCATGTGGGTGACTGTTGAGACTGGTAGAGAGTTTGGTTCTCTCTCATAATAAGTTTTCAACATATTTATATGGCACAGCTGAGTATTTTTGAGTCTATCGGGAGTCTCAACAACATAATCAGTATCACTGATCTTGTGCTTAACAATATAAGGCCCTGAATATCTTGCTTGTAAAGCATTGCCCTTTAAAGGGAATAAGACTAGCACCTTGTCCCCAGGTTTAAAGGTGCGAAATTTTGCCTTTTTATCATACCAGGTCTTCATATGACTCTGGGCTTTCTGTAAATGTTTATTTGCCATTTCTCTGGCCTGGTGCAGTTTTTCCTTAAAATTGGACACATAGTCCAGAAGAGAAATTTCAGGTGGCTCTTCCTCGAGCCATTTCTCCTTCAAAGCAGTGAGTGGACCCCTCACTGAGTGTCCAAACACTAATTCAAAAGGGCTGAACCCCAGAGATTCCTGTACAGTCTCACGGACTGCAAATAAGAGGAGATGTACTCCTTCATCCCAATCCTTCTCATTATTCTCCCCATAGGCCTTTATCATGGTCTTCAGTGTTTGATGAAAGCGTTCTAGAGCTCCTTGACTTTCGGGATGATAGGCACTTGATGTGTACTGCTTAATTTTGAGCTCATACATCACCTGCTGAAAAATGTTTGACATAAAATTTGAGCCTTGGTCCGATTGCACTGACCTGGGTAGACCGAAAGTCGTGAAAAATTTTATCAAGGCCTTAACTATTGTCTTAGTTTTAATATTTCTTAGAGGTATAGCTTCAGGAAATCGTGTAGAAGCACACATGATGGTAAGAAGATATTCATTTCCAGATCTTGTTCTAGGCAATGGGCCAACACAATCAATAATAATTCTACTGAATGGCTCCTCAAAAGCAGGGATTGGTTGAAGGGGAGCAGGAGGAATCTTCTGGTTGGGTTTTCCTACAATTTGACAGATGTGGCATGTTTTACAAAATTCGACAACATCCTGTCGAAGCTTGGGCCAGTAAAAACATTGCTGAATACGAGAGTAGGTCTTCCTAATTCCCAAATGTCCAGCCATTGGATTTTCATGAGCCAGGCTTATTATTTCATTCCGGTATTTAGTGGGGACAACTATTTGATAAATAACCTCCCAATCACTATTGGAGGGTACTTCTGGTGGTCGCCATTTCCTCATAAGTACACCAGATTTTCTGAAATAACAGACAGGGGAGTTTTGGGCTTCAGCCTGTGTTAGAGCCTTTTCACGTGGCTCGGCAAGGTCAGGATCACTTTCCTGTTCCTGAATTAAAGATGTCCGGGAAATGACATTCAAGGAGGTCCCCCTATCACTCTCAGGTGTAGTGACCTCTTTACAATTTCTAGAGGAGTCATCACACTGACTCAAAAATGTCTGAGACAAATCAATATCTTCAGAATCCATAATTCTGTGACTGTTCTTATCCTCAGCTTTGCTGTTTAAATCAACACAATTGAGGTTGTTATCAACCTCAGCTTTCTTTGCCATGGACCGAGTCACAGCACATGCTGGAAAGGCAAAAGGAAAACATTCCTTCAAATTAATAATACTTTCATCTGTGCTCGGCTTATCCACCACTTGAGGTTCTACAGTGACTTTGTCACCAGCTAATTCATTTCCCAATAATAAAGAAATACCTTTTACAGGTAGAGTAGGTCTGATTCCTACTGTCACAGTCCAATTTACTAAGCTACTTCTTAAATTTATTTTATGAAGTGGGACCTTTAAAGAGTTTGACTCAATACCTGATATTAGAACTTGTGCCCCTGTAGCACTTTCTTCAGAAAATGGCAAAATGTCTTCTAACATTAATGACTGAGTAGCCCCTGTGTCTCTCAGTATTTTTATTGGTAAGGAACAGTGCGTATCCCCATCAAGGGAAACAAAGCCTTCAGAAATGAATGGCTTATAATTTTCTAAAGCATCTTGCTTTATAACATAATTTTCAGGGCATGGAGCACATGCTAGTGCATTCTGTGAAGTTGAGGACTCATTTTTCCTTTTTAACAGCCAGCAATCAGATAATAAATGACCTGCTTTCTTACAATAATTACAAGTTTTACTTGAACTGTTGGGTCGTAATGGTGTTGGGCTGGCATTGAATGACTTATTCTCATTAGGCTTCCGATTAAATTTAGGTGGTGAAAAGTTTGTAGGATGGGAAGGATGATTGGAAGGATGAGTTTTATCTGAAGCTGGTCTAGGTCCACTTTGGAAAGAATTCTTGTGGGGCCAAAAATTTGTGGCGTTACGACTCATTTTATGAGTTAAGGCATAGTCATCTGCCAGTACTGCTGCTCTATTTAATGTGTCAACTTTTTGTTCATCCAGGTGGGCCTTTATATCTGAATGTATCTTTCCTTTGAACTCCTCAATCAGCATCATTTCCTTTAATTTTGTAAAATCTTTCCCTATTTCTTTTGAGTGGCACCACCTGTCAAATAAATTTTGCTTTTCTCTGGCAAATTCCACATGAGTTTGATTTTCATTTTTATGATAATTTCTGAATTTCTGCCTATAGGCCTCTGGAACAAGTTCATATGCCTTAAGTATTGCCTCTTTAACAGCGTCATAATTGTTGCTTTGCTCAGAAGATAGAGCGGAATAGATTTCTTGGGCCTTCCCTTTCAAAACACTTTGCAGTAGCAAAGTCCATACATCCCTTGGCCATTCTAAACTTGTTCCCACTTTTTCAAAATGTGAAAAATATTTATCAACTTCTTTTTCTTGAAAGGGGGGAACTAGCCTAACATGTTTAGTTGCATCAAATCTACTTGGAGAAATTACATTTGAGCCTTGACGTTGAGATTCTAATTCTTTTATTTTTATTTCCTTTTGGGCCTGAATTTCTAATTCTTTTAAGTGCATTTCTTTTTGAGCTTCTATTTCCCTTAATTTTAATTCCCTATCCTCTTTTTCTTTTTGAGCCTGAATTTGTTCCCTTTCTTTTTGAGCCTGAATTTGTTCCCTTTCTTTTTGAGCTTCTAATTCTTTTAATTTCATTTCATTTTCCTGCCTTTTCATTTCTTGTTGCATTTCTAATCTCTTTAGTTCCAATTCTAACTTTTTAAGTTCAAGAGCATCAGTAGGTTGTGGTTCAGCGACAGGTGACCCAGACTGAGGCAAAAGACCCTCCTCAATATAATGATTAACAATGAGCTGTTTAAGTTTATACTTGTTCAGACCAGGGGTGGCAGGTAATTTTAGATACTGAGCAAGTTGAAATAAATCCTCCTTCTTAAGAGATTCTAAAAGAGCCAAACTAGGAGAGCTTTCAAATTCAGAAATAAATTCTGTCACAATAAATACCATGATGAAAAGGTTTGCTGGTTCTCAGAATATAAATAATAATACTGAAATTTTCTAAGAAAATTTAAATGTTTTGAAAGTGAGCCAAAATAATAATTGCAATTTGCAATTTTCTCGTTATCTAATATCCAATCTCGGCAACGAGCCCCCAATTTCTGTTACGGTGTGGAATTATTAATGATATTGGTAACAGAAAGAAATCTGAGAATCAGCAACAAAACTATGAATTTAACTATTCTGAAATTTAATTAAAAAAAATTAATATAAAAAAAAATGATACAAAGATCTTTTACACTAATTGGGTTACAGAAAATAAAAACAATGGTACTTATCAATTATAGAATTAGTCCAAAGTACAGTTTGACAGAATCCAGTAATCCAGTGGTGAAGTATCTTCTGAAGAAAGTTACCAGCTGGTAGATGTAGTATTAAATCCAAGAATGTCTCTTCAGAAACAGTATCCCGTAGATTTATAACAAAATTTTCACTTAGAAATTTCAGCAGTCTCCAATAAAATATAATAAAACGCTGTGCAAAATTCGGTGGACGGACGTTTCGGACACGGACGTTTCGGACTAGGACATTTCGGACCGGACGTTTCGGACATGGACGATTCGGACTAGGACGTTTCGGACCCCGGACGTTTCGGACTTTTTTTATATTTTATATAATTTTTAGTGGATATTTTTATATGGATATTGTTAGTAGGTTTTCAATTTATTTAATTTTGCACAAATTTTTGTTACAAAAGAGTTTTGCTTATTAGGGAATTTTTTTTTGGGGGGGGGGAGCCTTTTTGTAAAACATAGTGGTAATGCAAACTGATGAAAAATTTTGAAATAAAGCTACAATGTATCATACTCCATTCATTCAGTTTACTATCAAAAACACAATTGTAGGCATCTGTTTTACTTTCTTTCTCTCAGGCTTTTTAGACTTCAAAGCTTCTTATCTTCTGGCTTTGTGTTTTTATAGCAATTTCACCACAGCTACAATTAATAGCAAGAGTGTTTCTCAGCTTCCCTCATTGTTGAGTGTGTTTTTACAGTGATTCATACTAAATTTTTATGGCAGATAATTTTTAGATCAATTCTTGTTGTTGTTGCAACACTTAATTTCAAAGTGTCCTTTTATTTTTTCTGACTTATGTGGCTTCAAAACTATTCTGCTTTTTTTAATATAAATTCTCTGTTATCACTGTCTCCTCATAATTGCCTCGCTACTCATTGGGAACTTTAGGATAGAGTCTGTGAGGACTGCCTCGCAACTCTGCTGAAGCGCGATTGAAACGCGTTTAATAAGATCTATATAACAAAACCCTCCACATACTCCAGGATAGTGAATCAATGGTGAAGCTGAACGAACACCGAACCCTAAACAGAAAAACAAAATAATCCACAGTAAATTAAAATTACTCAATAGAATTAAACTGCGTGGAGTCAGTGAGGATTGCCTCGCTACTCATTGAGGTCTTTAGGATTGAGTCTGTGAGGATTGCCTCGCAACTCTGCGTGTTGGGAGTGGACTCCGAAGAAACACACCCCTTACCCCATCCATAGCAACAATCACACAGCAGGCACAATATACACTAGCGGATACCTATCTTTCTCTCTACCTTTTACTTTTCTAACTGAACATTCTCAAATTTTCTTGCAACACTCTTATCAAGAAGTCGCATGGAAATGGTAGACAAAGCGTAGGAGGAATTGGTGCAACCTACCTTTCTGCAACATATACAAGAAACCACCAAACGCTAGGCAAGGATTGAAACAAGCTTGTCTGGCTGGGAACGAGTGTACATTTGATATAAATAAACATTTGAATAAAGATTTAACAGCCCTTTTAAGGGCTTGAGGGTGTGTGTCAGTGATTTTTTTTTTTTTTGGGGGGGGGGGGGGTTGGGGTGGGGTGGAGGAGGTCATTTGGGATTCCCGAAGGATAACCAGATACCTCAAAATCACATACGGCATCCTATCTCCCAGAAGGCTTGATGGATGACTCCCGGTTTCTTAAAACTAAACTGTTGGAGCTTTCTCCACTTCTTTTTTGTAACCGCTATGGTCATATACCGGGGCCGCTACCAAACCGGCGTTGCTGTTTGGTTTTCTTTTCTCTTCTTCCCTTAAACTTGCCATCGCACAACATTACATTCTGGCTCGCCACCATGGTGGGACTCAAACCTCTACCATCGCCGAACTGGAACCGAACAGAGCTCGCTCTCTAATAGTTTTAAAGGCGTTGGGGGATTGAGTATTGGCCATCTAACACTCCAGCTTAAACTGCCGGGTATTCTAACCGCGTGCATAACCCCCTCAGACTCCATTTTGGGCAATAGGAAAGCTAGGCCTGTGTGATCCAAGAAAAAAAAATAAGGTTAACCGGGTCGCAAGGGATTTGTAAATCCCACATCGTCCCTGCGCGCCTTCGGCGCGCTAAAACCTTTCATTCATCATCCTCATAATTTGTTGCTTCTTAGTTGCCTCAAGATGGAAATATTATCAACAAAAAGAGGTGGAAAAAAATTGTGTTTTGAGGGACACATGTACACTATTAAGTCAATCTCAGAGAAACAGAAATCTATAACATGGCGCTGTGTGAAACGAGACTCCCCTGTAACTTGTGCAGCTACCTTAAAGACTAATGACTGTTATGAATGTCCAATTCTAACAAAGATTCATTCTCACTTAGCTGACCAAACAGAAGTAGATGTTTCTAAATGTAGACAAAACATGAAGAATATGGCCAGTACAACTAATGATAAGCCAAACCAGATATTCACAAATATGCTTTTAACAGTATCTGATGAAGTGAAAGCTCGTCTTCCAGATTCAGACGTTGCCAAACGAGTACTCAGGAGGGCTAGAGCCCAACATCGACCCAAAGATCCACAAACACTCCGCGAGTTAGAAATAGTTGGTGAATGGACTATGACTTCAGGTGATCAACCCATTCCATTTTTATTTAGTGACAATGGTCCTAATGCTGATGAGCGTGTGATTATTTTTGCAACAGAACAACATTTGCAGCTGCTTGCAAACTGTGACACTTGGTGCATGGATGGAACATTTTCAGTAGCTCCAAATATTTTATATCAGTTATATGTCATTCATGGTCGGGTAGATAATGTGTTTTTGCCATTAGTTTATGCATTACTCCAACGGAAGACTCAAACTAGTTATGAAACTCTGTTTAGTAAACTGGCAGAAGCTGACTGTGATCCAACAACAGTTATTATTGATTTCGAAAGAAGTGTTCAGCTTTCTGTTCATTCTGTCTTTGGAAACCATGTAAACATTCAATATTGTTTTTATCATCTTTCTCAGTCTGTGTGGCGTAAAATTCAGTCGTTAGGTCTTTCAAGTTTATATGAGTCAGACAATAATTTTCGGCTTTTTTGTGGTCAAATAGACGCTTTGGCATTTCTGCCTGTAACTGAAGTTAATGAGGGCATGAATTATTTGAAAGAGACAATGCCAGAGGAAGCAGAACCTCTCGTTGAATATTTTGACAATACTTATGTTAATGGTCAACTTCGTCAGAGACCAGCAAGAGAGGTGAATGGTATTCAGACTGTTAGGTTGAGGCGAGTGCCTCCTTTATTTCCACCTTCAAGTTGGAATGTCCATGATGTCACTATTGCCAACCTGCCCAGAACAAATAATATCTCAGAAGGTTGGAATAATAAATTTCAAGGACTTATTGGGCATAGTCACCCAAGTATCTGGAAATTGATTGAATGTTTACAATCTGAATGTGCACGTGTCAAAGGTGTGTTGCTCCAGCTTGAACGTGGTATAAGACCAAAAAAAAGAACAAAAAAAGTATTCACTGAATTACAATCCCGTCTTCAAAATTTGTGTGAGGATAGGTTGTCTGGTCGTAAAAGCATACCAGAATTTCTCCGAGGTGTAAGCTGTAATCTGCGTGGTGGTCAACCAAATTTATAAACTCAGAAATATTTGATCAATAAGATGAAAAATGTATTTTTTCTATTTCGTTGGAATTCATAAATTATATAAATTAAAAAGAACTTGGAAAAGTATACCCAACCAGTAGCATGACAAATTATTTCCGGTAGTCTATACTTAAATTTTATAGCTAAATATTCATATTCTAAATATTCATTTAAAAGCATAGAAATTTTATTTTTTCCAGTTCCTTGTAATTTATATTATATATAAATTAAAAGAGACTTGGAAAAGTATACCCAACCAGTAGCATGACAAATTATTTCCGGTAGTCTATACTTAAATTTTATAGCTAAATATTCATATTCTAAATATTCATTTAAAAGCATAGAAATTTTATTTTTTCCAGTTCCTTGTAATTTATATTATATATAAATTAAAAGAGACTTGAAAAAGTGAAAAAAACCCAAACTTTTCATTCTAAATTATAACCCGTAATCTGTTACTAAATTTTTATAGCGAAATGTTCAGCCACCAGCATGAAAATTTTATTTTTCTAGTTCTTTGTAATTTCTATAAACTATATAAATCAGAAACAACAAGTAACATTAGAATTGTATTGTGCTATTGTTTTGCTATTGTAATATTAGTTATAACCTGTTTTTAAATGTTCATGTTTGTTGTGCTATGTATAATATCAGGTAAATTTTATGACAGTTTTAAAAAATTATAAAACTTTCAAATGTTGTTCATTTTCATTTTACAATTTACATCCCACCCCACCCCCTCCCCCTCCCTTCCACCCACAAGAGAACAATCTCAAAAGTACACCCAAATACATTCTGGCCGAAACGTCCGCCCTGTCCAATATTTCTGTCCGAAACGTCCTAGTCCGAAACGTCCTAGTCCGAAACGTCCGGTCCGAAACGTCCGTGTCCGAAACGTCCTACATTCGCAAAATTCAAATGGAGTAAAAATCCAAGAAGTATTGGCGCCACAGGTAATTTCCAAATAATCCAGTAGAATCCTGGCTTTTCACAAAATATTATTCTTTTTCACAGAAAGTATAAATTCTCTTTTTTAAGACGAACAAATTCTCTTCAAAATTCTCTTTTGGAATCCATCTTCCAAGTTCACAAAGAAGCACTGCTTCTATAATAAATGCACTGTCCTAGAACAATAATAATTCTCCAATGGAAATAACTGAAGTGAGTCTTTTTGAAAGGCTTTCTAAGAATGAGTTTTTGAATTCTGTTGACAAACCTTTATATAGTAACCAGATAGAATGTCCCAGAAGAGGAAGTTTCTGCAATGTTCTATTAGTTTCTGGGGAATTCTGTTAAAGTTCAAGTAAACAAGGTCATTGACCTATTTAAACAATTAAACAATCAACAGCTATACTGTATGTACAACATATATCAGTGTAACAAAGATGTAAACAAGGTCACTGAGTGCAAAAGAGTTAGACCAGTCAGAAAATGCAGAAATAAAAAAAATCTTTCTCACATAATTATCAACTTGAGGATATCAATCTCAATATAATATGGGGGCTATAATAGGGGGGGGGTGGGGGGTAGTCCGAATTCAAAGGACGTGCCAAGGTAAAAAATTAAAACAAGGTTTTTTAGGCCATATTTGGATGGGGGCAGTCCAAACCCAAGAAATCCGGACTCTTGTGCCAAACCAAAAGTAACGGGCCCCGGATTTCACATGGTGCTGTTTTCGCCTGTACCCATGTCACTGTCACACAAACAATCAAAGCCTAAATGGAGGTCTGTAGCAACATACTGAGGGCAGTTGTCGGCAAGACATGACAAATTTGGAAAACTGGTATGGCACGTATTAATAAAATAATTTACGTCACGACTACAATACATGTATATTTTATTTATTCACTAATTCACTAATGCGTTTTGAACAAGACTTGAGTTTTATTTTGAACCATCATCATGACGAACTGATATTTCAACTTCGTCAAAACACGCCTTCTGCAAAGGCAAGCCGTGAAAATTCAAATTTACCTGTTCTCAAATGGACGGTCCCAATTACGTCACTTGTGCATTGTTGCAAAATGGATGCTCTTCTGAAAATACACACAAATTCCCATAGAGAATTAAAAAATTCGTTCATATAATTTTCGAGCGAGCTAAAATCACAGAAACGAAACGACGGCGAAGTTAAATATATTACACGTAATCGGGAGCTGAAAACTAAAAGATATTTTCTTGATTTTGTATTATTCCAGAGTTTATTTACCATTGTGGGTTATGGAAAGGACAATAATTCATGAAAGTAATAAAGATTGAGACCAAATGTTATAAGTGGAGTGCTCACTGATTGAAGGCAGACATTTTTTTTTATTTATGTTTTGATTTGGGGAGTTCAAAAAAGGTCAACTTGAAGGAGTCCACCAGAAGAAGTATGGAAGGACAAAATAGTGTCTCCCAATATAAAGATGTATGTGTCACTGTGGTGGTTTGGAAAGAAACTATGATATATTTTTATACTGTACCAATGACCCAGACTTAGCTGGTGCTAACTCTAACAAAACCAGGGCCAAACACAAATTTTGCCCCCCAATCCCCAAAATTTGCATCCAAAACAAAAAGAAATCATGTCCTAAAGGACCTCCATACTACGCCTCTACTGCGCATGCGCAGTGACGCAGTCGTCCCGAAATTGGCGCCAATTATCATTCTCTGTTTGGCCCTTCATCAGTAAACATCTCACTGATCTTTGTGCTTGTAAATCTCAGTTTAAAGGATGCCAGACACATAATTTTTGGAGAAAATGTGATTCTAAGGAGGATAGAAGGAGGAGAGGAAAAAGAAGTGGCAAAAAATAATCAGGGCTGTACTTAAAATTTTTTGATGAAATTATGTTAAGTTGCCTATTTTCGAGGCATGGGCCTCTTGTTGTCATTCTTGCTAATTGTTGCACTGCTTATTCAGTGTTTCCTCTCCCCTAGCCTTCTAAAGTTCCCCCTGGCAATTCTCCCATGCTTTTGGCATATTTTTGAGAAATTTCATTTCTAAAATTTCCTGGGAGAGTTGCTTGGTTACAGAATGTTTTCTGTTATTTTCCCCATTGTTACGTTTTCACCCATGGGTGTATAACGTTTGTGTTCTGCATCTTCCATCTGATGTTCTACAGATTCTCCCCTGGGAGTCTCTGTTTTGCATCAGATAGAGTGTAATTGATGACTGATTCCGGGCCAGTTTTTTCAGTGCCTGGAGTCATGTTTTCTGGTGTGTTTACACTGTTTGTTTTCATTGGCAACAGCCTTTTTTGAGGGGGGCTGTTTGCCTTTGTGGTAGTTTATCTCATTATAAGATACATTTATATTATCCGAAAGTGTACTTTTCAGCAACTTGGGCTTCTCTGAAAAAATATTTTTTCAAAATTATTTTGTTTTGCAATTGTTTTTTCATTTATTAATGGATCATGTTATTATGTATCTTTGTGTCAGGGGTTTTTGCGAGTAACTAGGACTTATTGTTGTTCTTTCACAATGAAGGGACGTTGTTCAAATTGTAATAGGAAGAAATCTTCCTCTGACTTTCATGATCATTGTATTAATTGTAGTCAGTGTTCTCGCATTAATCCCTGTCCTATATGTGAACATTGGGATGAGAAACATTGGAAACGTGTGTCACGATATGTTGTTTCTGGAGAAAGAGCGATGCCGGCTCTTTCTCCGCAAGGTCACTCTACTCTCTCAGTTTCTATTTCAGAGGAACCAGAACAGGGTGATGTTTCCATGTTATCTTCTTCAAGTGTGCGTCCGTCGTCACAAATGAATTCAGAGCTAGCGGCAAAAGTGCTCATGGAGATTAGACAAATGTCGTCCGCTAGCTCGCCCGGTGTAGCGTCCATTCACCGAATGGTTCGGCAGCTGGGTTCGTCCGATGGGGTCCAAGAGGAAATTTTGGGTGATGCGAGCACTATAAACATAATAGATGCACACCCAGTGACGGCGGATAGTAAGCGAGAACGGAGGAAGCCTTTTAGTCCGGTTCATAGCTCGTCCAGGTCCAGCCGGGCCGCGAGCGAGAGAGGTCCCTCTCTCGTACAACAACATCTGGGACCAGATGTTGTGGTACAAAATGTGTCTTTAGCGGAGCATACGTCCGTCGCTCGGGACGCTCCGTTGTATAAGCAGTCCGCAGAGACTGTTAAGGCTTCCTCTTCTCGTCAGCGCACACGACCGCACCTTGGCTGCGTGACCGCCGATATATTACCAGCTTCGCCGATGAAGGATTCTTCGGCGACCAGGTCACACCATCCGGCAGCCAGGGATTCGAGACCGATGGACTCCGGACGTTCGCATAGGAAAAGTATGCAGGAGCCATCTGATGCGGAGCTGCCCTCGGCGAAGCAGCGAAAGACTGCGCCTCCGCAGGTCTCGACGCCGGACATTCTTGTGCAGATAGCACAGCTTATCGCAGCATCCCAGCAGCCGACAGAAACGGTGTCGGATCGAGAATTATCCGACCGCGCTGGGTCGGTACGCTCCGCCGAAGCATCGGGGGCGGACGACCGGGAACATCGTGAGGTCCGACCGGATGGTGAAAGGGATACGGATGACTTGGAGCTATCCCTTTCGGAACAACATAAAGCTGCCGTGGACTTCATCCGGCACTTTCTCCCTCAAGTTGTTCCGTCGGGCCAGACTGCTGCGCTTCCGGACAAGAGAATTATAGCGTCATTGGACTCTGAATTTTTTGAGCGGTTCAGGGACATCGCTCCCGAGTTTCCGTCGCAGTCCAATAATGTTGCTAGAACATTTGAATTATTGAACGACGCTATATTTAAACTTGCTTCCAGGACGGGGAAAGCAGATTTCTTGTCCGCTAATACTCTCAACCTGCCTTTCATTAATGCAAGGAATAAATTCGATACGGCAGGACAGGGTATACCGAGAGTTCCTCTGCGTATGGACGACGAGGCGGAAGACTTAGAGCTATCATTACCGTCGTCAGCTTCTATTCCAACCGCGGTGTTGGAAACAGCTATTGCGTCTGACAGAGCCAATTTAGATGCCTTATCTTACGCAGATCACCTTACTAAGGCGTTATCACTGCGCCTTCAAGGGGAAGAGTTTCAGGATATTCAATCCTCTTTAAGACTTCTTTCAAGGGCAGTAGCTTATTCCACGTGTAACTCCGCCCTTTCAGTGGCAAATCTGGAGTTGGTTAGACGTGACGCAGCCCTAGCTACATCCACACTAGTGGATTCTAAGGTGAAGAACTCTCTTAGAGTCGCTTCGGTCTCAGGAGAACTTCTCTTTGACGGCAAGCTTTCCGCTATTTATTATAAAATTAAAAAGAAAGCTAATGATTCTCTGTTGTTCAGATCGGCTCCTAAGAAGTCGGATACAGCAGACACGAATAAGACAGGTACTTCTGGGTCTAATGCGCCCAAGAGAGGTTCCTATAGAGGTTCCGGTGCGTCCTCTTGGTCTTATTCGAGAGACCGTCAGGATAGCGACTCTCGTTCGGGACGTCCTTCAGGCCGGGACAATCGGTCGGATGCCCTGAGGTCGACGAGGCGAGGTGCGGGTCGTGGAAGACGTGGTTTCTCCTACCGCAGGCCTCGCAGGTCCAGGAGGTGATGGCTTAAACCTCTATCGCGTTCCGGTTGGCGGAAGGTTGTCGAGTTTTTCACAAGAGTGGGCGTCGATTACGGACGACCCTTGGGTGAGAGGAGTGACTTCGGAAGGTCTAAAGATATCCTTCAAACGAAAGCCTCCATTAACTCGAAGTCCAAAGTGGACTCATCTTCCGTCAAATCCACAGAAAAGAGACGCTCTGTTATCAGAGGTGCAGTCTCTTTTAATGAAGAACGCGGTAGAGGTCGTAGAAAACCAGGAATCTCTGGGATTCTACAGCCATCTGTTTCTGGTTCCGAAACCAGACGGCTCGTTCCGTCCAGTCATAGATTTGAGCTGGATAAACAAGCTGATCGTCGCTCCGAAGTTTTATATGGAGACGATTCGATCGGTCAGAGCGAGTATTCGGGTGAACGATTATGCAACGAGCATAGATCTCAAAGATGCGTACTTTCACGTCATGGTACATCCGACATTCCGAAAGTATCTACGCTTTGCAGTCCTGGGAGTGGTGTATCAATTCCGGGCGATGTGCTTCGGATTGAATCTAGCACCCTGGGCTTTCACTCGGGTAATGAACTCGGTAATGATCTACTTCCGAGCTCATTCGTCTGCGGTAACGTCGGCCTACCTGGACGACATTCTTCAGAGGTACGGCAACGAGTTAACGCTTCAGAACGATGTTCAGAATCTTCTTCTATTGCTCCGACGTCTCGGTTTTATAGTAAACGAGGAGAAGTCGGATCTGGTGCCGTCCAAGTCATTCACTCATCTGGGAATGAGCTTCGAGATGCACAACAATCTCGTTCGTCTGCCGTTAACCAGAGCGAAATTAGTCAGTTGTTACGCTCGCTATTGTCTGCACGCAGACAAAGTCACGGCGAGAGAATTTATGAGACTGATAGGTCTGTGCGGAGCCGCCGCGGATCTCATTCCGATGGGGCGGCTACGCACATGTCCTCTTCAAATTTTCCTGACTCAGAATTGGAGTGTGAAAATTCATTCGCTCGATGTAGACGTTCTCTTGTCAGATCAAGTGAAACAAGAGATTCAGACTTGGGCAAACATTCAGTGGTTAACTCAAGGAGTTCCGCTGCAGTTGCCGGATCCGAGTTTTACCGTTATGACGGATGCCAGTCAAACAGGTTGGGGTGCATCATTAATCCCAACGGATTCGAGATGCCAGGGTCTTTGGGATCCGCAATTCCAGTGCAAGCACATAAACATCAAGGAAATGATGTCAATTTGGCTTGCGTTACGTCACTGGATGGACATTATTCACGATGCTCATGTCCAAATCCTATCCGACAATACGACAGTAGTGGCGTATATACGGAATCAGGGAGGCACTCATTCAGTTCCGTTGTTCAATCTAATGGAAAGAATCCTTCTGTTTGCGTTAGAACATCACGTTCTTCTTTCGGTCCGTCACATACCGGGTCGTCTGAATGTGCTAGCAGACTCCCTTTCACAAAAGGGTCGCTTGTTGCCGTCGGAGTGGACTCTCAACAAACAAGTATTCAATCAGATTTGCTACCAATGGGAACGGCCAATGATAGACTTATTTGCGACACATCTCAACAATCAGTTGCAGACGTATGTATCTCCATGTCCGGATCCAAGAGCATTTGCAGTAGACGCTCTGTCGATCCCTTGGGACGGAATGATAGGATATGCGTATCCTCCAGCGCCGTTAATTCAACAAGTATTGCTAAAGATAAAACAATCTCAATGCAAGATTCTGTTGGTAGCATCTCTGTCGCCACAGAGACCGTGGATAAATCTACTCAGGTGTCTGTTGTGGGACCTACCGCGGAAGCTTCCTCCACGAGAGGATCTTCTTTCGCAGGGGAAATCGCGCCAACTCCATCACAACCCGCAAGGTCTCAACCTTCACGTTTTTCCGTTGTGCGGTCCTTCTTGCATGGCAAGCACTTTACAGGACGAGCAGTGGACGCGATTTCTAACTGTAGGAGGACCTCCTCTTCGCTAAACTATGCGGCTAAGTGTGGAAGGTTTTTCGTCGTTGGTGTAGGGATCATTCTGTAGATATATTTGATCCCTCTATACCAGACATTGCAAACTTTCTAGTATACTTGTTTGACGAAATCAATCTGCAGCCTGTTACTATAAAGGGTTATAGATCTATGTTATCTGATACCTATGCACATCATGATAGTTTACAAATTGGATCTAATGTCTCTTTATCGAAGTTGGTTAGAAACTTTTCGATAAATAGACTCAGAACTCTTAGATTAATTCCTAAGTGGAATTTAGCTTGGGTTCTCCTTAAATTGAAGGAAAAGCCATTTGAACCTCTTGGGACAGTAGATTTCAAATTCTTATCTTATAAGACAGCTTTTCTCTTAGCTTTCTCTTCTGCCAGAAGAGTCAGTGAGCTTCATGCACTATCGGTGGATGATTCTCATTATCGTAGTGTTGGGAACACTATCACCTTCACTACTAATGTGGGTTTTTTAGCTAAGAATCAGGCTCCTAATAAATATCCGGAACCTATTGTTATTAAGGCTCTTCCGTCTTCAGACGGGCGTAGGCCTTTACTCTGTCCTGTTAGAGCACTACGTATCTATAAACAGAGATCTCAGTTTATCAGAAAGGGACGGAAACGTTTCTTTCTGTCTTTGATGCCTAATAGAAAGGACATTTCAGTCCATTCTATTGCTAGATGGATTCAGTTAACTATCCGTACTGCTTATGAAGATTTATCTTCTTCTCAGCAGTCTGTGCTTAAGATTTCTGCTCATGAAGTAAGAGCTCTTTCTACTTCCTGGGCTTATGCTAATAGTGTTGCTATTACAGATTTAATGAAGGCTGCTTATTGGTCTCAGCCATCCACATTTACGAATTTTTATCTCAGAAATATTGAGTCCATTTCTGGAGACCTGCATTGTTTAGGTCCGTTATCTGTTGCTCAGAATGTCGTCCACTAAACAGTTGCAACTATAGTTATGCAGGCTTTCTGTTCCGGCAGTGACTCCGTCCGGCTGCCCTCTTCGCTCTGGGCTATGTGACCCAGGGCAAGGGGAAGGGGGGGGGGGGGGCGGGTGTTCCCTTAGGTCACCTGCTTTATAGTGAAAAGCAAGGGAATGCCTCCTCCAAGTCAGTATTTCTGAGTCGCTTCCGGGATGGTTTTAAAGTGTAATATTAATGTTTAAATTCATTCATGTCTTATTTTTAAAGTGTAGCTCGGTGTGAAGCATTTGTATATGTCAAGTGTCAAACGGGCTTTAATATACAATACTCGGACACTTTTAAATGATTATAAAGAGTCTCATTTCTCTGGACTACGTTATTTATTGGCTTGCTTTAAAAATAATTAGTATAAGGGTTATACTGGATGTTAATAGAGAACATGAATGTTATTGTGCTCAATTATTAAGGGTAGTGTATCTTTCTAATTTAATATTAAATAAGAAAGATACATGTAAAGCCTAATACTCCTTTTCTCCTTAAGGGGTTACCTCTTTACTATATAGTTGAGCTTATTGGATTTTCCTCTATGTCCTAGGCCCTCCAGTCTGTTTACTATTCAGCTAAGTCTGGGTCATTGGTACAGTATAAAAATGTTAAAAAATTTATAGTAATTTATATATTTTTTATACTTACCAATGACCCAGACGGGGATGGCCCTCCCTGGAGTTGGGAACTCTTGCCTCCCCGCTGAGTACATAGCGCTGACCAGGCACTGCCAGTAAGAATGATAATTGGCGCCAATTTCGGGACGACTGCGTCACTGCGCATGCGCAGTAGAGGCGTAGTATGGAGGTCCTTTAGGACATGATTTCTTTTTGTTTTGGATGCAAATTTTGGGGATTGGGGGCAAAATTTGTGTTTGGCCCTGGTTTTGTTAGAGTTAGCACCAGCTAAGTCTGGGTCATTGGTAAGTATAAAAAATATATAAATTACTATAAATTTTTTTAACTTTCCTATGTAGAATGCACTGCAATGTCATACATTGTAGTTGAATAAATATATTTACAAACCCCTTGCACTGTAACCCCTTTTATCCCATGCATCAGTTTGATAGTGATTAAATTGTTAAATTTGTCTGGTTTATCAATAAGTATAATAGCTTTGTTTACTCTGGGACACCAATACACTCATGATATCTGTTGGAGAAGAAATAAGGGTAACTGTAACCTGTCACTGCAATAAACCATCTAATGTACTTAAAAGTACATTGTTATTCAAAACACATCAATTCAACCTAACATAACCATTATTGCATGTACTTTCCCCAAGGAGGCATATTGAGATCAGAAGGGCACATCCAGAGGGTCTCACATATTTTTTTCAAGAACGCAGTACACAAAGCAATCCCCAAAAGGTGACAAGTGAGCTCCATTTGACACAAAAAATTTTTTCGTGGTGGGGGGGTGGGGGGGGCCTCTTCCTTGTATGACTCTACCTCCGGCACTCAAGGCATATGCCAACTCTGAAAAAATGTGGGAAGAAACACATGCTACAGCAGCTACACAGGCATTGTTTTCCCATGATGCTCGATCACAACACCAGATATCCTTCAAATTGGCGTAGCAGTGGTTGAGATACAAGGGAGAATGTTGGTACATGTAAATTGATGAATGGGTAAGAGGACAGGGGATCACCACTGCATGTCCATAGATACACCTTTGATTTTACAACTTCCAGGTCTGGGGCATAATAATCGCAACACATCCACCTTATCAATTCATAATTTCAGTAAAATAAAAGGAATTATCAATTTTAATAAATTTATAGATGATGGGAAATATTTGGCTTCTTTCGCCTTCTCGTACTATTAATTACCACAAACAATATCAGTTTGATGCAGACAAACGAAACTGAAAATTTCTCGGCATGGATAATGAAGAAATTGCGAATAATTCATGTATTTCATTTATTTAAGAGCCAATTGCAGCTAATTTTGACCGTGGATTCGATAATTCGTTTCGGTGTTGACCACACGGTCACGTTGACAGCGGTTATGTTTATTGTGATATGCAAATTGGGAGATAGTTTCCGGTGAAGGAGATTTGTCACATTTTGTCAGTGTAAAAGACACTGATCGACGCTTGTGTTAGTATGGTTGGTTGCAAGGAAAAACTAAATTCTCAGCATCGTCCAAACGCACCTTATTTAAAGGCGCGAATGCATCATTTTCAACCCTTCTTGAATCGGTCCTTTGCAGTCTTCAAACACAACTGTGACAGATTCCATGGTTAATAGGAAGTAAATAACTTCACAACATCAGGGGAAATCAACACGCTCAATATAGTTCCAGGTCACTTGGAATATACTTCGTGAAAAAGTGATTTCTGAAGCATTCTGCTTACTTTGTTATGAATATTGCCTTATTTTATGTGTATCGTCCCGATTTTATACATTCGGTTATTTTTTTACAAGTGGTTCATGTTGTCTTTCTAGTGCGCAGTAATTCAGATTTTTTGTCAACAAAAAAGTTCAGACGGCCTGTAAACCCGAGAGGGAATTTCGAACCATATTGTGCAGTTATGACATTAACAGCTCAAGTATTTGCTGTCACCTGTTTGCAAATCCGCTCATACACTGTCTCGAACAAATTAAGGGCGTGATCACATCCTTGCATTCTTACGATTGCCCAAATTGAGTATTTCTGCAAGAACCACATCGTAATCACATGACCGGAATAAACATCATTGACACATGGCCACATCTGGAACATCCAAAATTTGTGTTGGTGTTATTACATTCAAACATCAAAACCCACCAGAGTGTGTGTCCAAAAAATGCTCTTTCAGAGTCTGTAGTATATTATTATATTGAGGACCAGGCTTTCAAATTACCGATTATTTTGTGGTTTTATTAATCTTCTTCAAAATCATAAAATTCACTTTTTTCCCTGAAAAAAAGTATATGCCCCTTTTCTATACACTTCACTCATTATTTTGATATATAATTTGCCTTTCCTTATTTAACCCGAGGATGTGGTTCTCCACAAAAGAATATCTGTAGGTCCAAATATATATAATTTATTTATTGAAACAAATCATCTTGTCATGAGCATCAAACATGGAGCCTATAATACAAAATTTACAAATAATAAATATATTGCACATAAATCACCTGTAGACAGAGTATAATGAATATTTGAAAGCGAAGAAATACAATAATTCTGAGTTATGCGATCGCGGAATTCCGAAAAGTAAAAATCGACCCAAATAGTGCATTATAATTAACCTACCAGATATGCATGATCCAAATAGTCTTATATTTTACAATATAAGTGGATATGAAGCTTTAAACATAAGAATAACAAAGATACGTCTGGTCAGGATGAAGGCTGAAACTGGATTTGAAGTGAACGGACAAATACTACGTGTGGTGGGAGAAAGTGAGTAGTGTTAACAAAAAGTGCATGTTAAGTCGGTAGTCAGTCAGCTATTGGTCGAAGTCTGGTTTAACGCTTTCAAACACACTAACACAGATACAGCTATGTTTTAATATTAAAAACAATTCCGGTTGGTTACACTTACTTCTCTTATCTGTTTCTGAGGCATTGGGAAAAATGTCAACAAATTGACCAAAGTTAGGTTGGACGACCCCTTAAGGGCCTATAATAGGCTATATAAGTAATGAAATTTTGTTTATTTTGAAAATTCTCACCTCTGATATTCCTTCAATTCAAATTAAATATACACATAATGTACATCAAAATGAAGGTTGGGATGTATAGAACACGAAACACATCTGTAATCAACTCATAGAGTCGACTGTAAGCACCACTGGTTCCTGGAAGTCTGCTCCCTAGTGGAGCCCAAACTTTAACTTAGTGCAATATGAGGAATGCTCTTTAAAAATCTTCTTCTTCAGATCCACCATTCTGAATCGTTTCATATTTGGTATACACCATTTCTAGGGGGGACAGATTCAACTTTGTTCAAATCAGATCACTGGCTTAATATTTGGGAGTCCAAATTTTAACTTAGTGCAATATGAGGAATGTTCTTTAATGTTCTTTAAAATTCTTCTTCTTCAGATCCACCAGTCAGAATCTTTTCATATGTGGTATACAAGATCTCTATGGGGGTCAGATTATTGGGTTAATATTTGGGGCTCTCTATTTGAGTCTGAATTTTAACTTAGTGCAATATGTGGAATATTCTTTAAAAATCTTCTTCTTCAGATCCACCAGTTGAAATCTTTTGGTATTTGATATACATCATCTCTAGGGGAGGTCAGATTCAAGTTTGTTCAACTTGAGTCCCTGGGTTAATATTTGGACTCCCTATTGGAGCCCAAAGTTTAATTTGGTGCAATACGAGGAATGTTCTTTAAAAATCTTCTTCAGATCCACCAGTCAGAATCTTCTCATTCAAGTTTGTACAAATCGGGTCCCTGAGTTAATATTTGGGCTCTCTATTGGAGCCCAAATTTTATCTTACTGCAATATTAAGACTATTATGCTCTTTAAAAATCTTCTTCAGAACCACCAGTCACAATTGTTTCATATTTGGTATACTCCAGATTCAAGTTTAAGTTGGGTCTCTAGGTCAGTATTTGGGTTCTCTGTTGGAACCGATAGTTCAATTTTGTGCACTGTGAGGAAATTTCTTTAAAAATCTTCTTCAGACCCACCAGTCAAAATCCTTTGATATTTGGTATACATCTCTTAAGGTGAGGTTTAGGCTGCTTATGAAAGCCCAAATTTTAACTTTGTGCAATATGAGTAAAAGCTTTTGAAAAGATTCTTTTCCAGTTCAAGCAGTCAAAATCCATGGATATTTTGTGTACAGCACCTGGGTACCATTAGAGGTCAGAATTTTGTCTAATCATTTTCTTCAGGTGAACCAGTCAGAATCTTTCGATATTTTGATTTGCAACATCCTGAACCACCTGCACACTGATTTCGAAAATCGAAATTAAAGTTCAGGGTGCAAATATTTCCCATAATGCAACTCGAGATTTAACCAATTCAATGAGCTGTGTCAAACAAGATTGAATTGGTTAAATTCCAAGTTGCATTATGGGAAAAATAGCTACTTCAAATCGGGATATTTTGACATCAGTGGGGGGGTTAAGAGGGAAGGGTGGGGGGGGGGGGGGGGGGTGGCAGATTCAAGTTTTTTTAAAAATCTATTCCCCAGTATTTTTCCATCAATTATGCCTTTCAAACTGCAGTGACATAAACAACCCTTGGGTTATGATAGTGCTTGTCTACAGCTGGTGGAATTGGATTCAGTCAGCAGAACCTATGAATAATTTCATGACTTTATTTCTCTATAGTGTTGATAAGCCAAAACTAGCTGAATGTGATCTAAAATGCTTCTTTGAACTACTTAGTCAGGTGAGTGATTTAACCCTTTACCCAACGAATCGCCCACATCTGCCCGCTAATATGCAAATTCTGCAGCTGAAAATATATTATTTTTCGACAAATTTCAACAAAACCATATCATGTGACCCGTCTTTGGAACGAGCTCGATGAGCTCGTTCCAAGGAGGGGTCACATGATATGGTTTTGTCGAAATTTTTGGAAAAAATTTAAAAAATGATATTTAAAATAATAAATTTTGAAATCGTCTGTGTTGGGTGAAGGGTTAGGTCCCCTTGGGGCCTCTTGTTTCTTTAACCCTGTACACAAGGTAATGGCCCCAACTGGCCAGCGCAGCGCAATTTACAAAATCACCATTAAATTTTCATTATTTTTTCAGTTTTTGTCTCAAAAACATAGCTTATGGGCCATCTTTGGAACGAACTCGTTTAGCTCCTTCTGATGATGGGTCATAAGCTATGTTTTTGATAAAAAAAAATTTTATTAAAGAATTTTGTTTGCAAATGCCTGCCTTTTGTGTTAGATAAAGAGTTAAGCTTATTTGTTTTATTAGGATTGGCGAACAAGTTAACTTATATTAATGCCTCTCCGTGGTCCATTGGCACAGGTGAGAGTGATTGCCGAGTGGTCTCTCATGCCAGAGATCCCGGGTTTGGTCCCTGGTCAGGGAAAGTTCTTGAGGTGTCCGAACATTCTCTATTGACATCAATTGTGTGGTTGATTCTGTCACAGCGTACCGTCTTATCGTGTGGGGACTTACAAAGGCTGTCCTCTATCCAGAGATAGACGCACTCTATGCAGGTTAAAGATCCCTTTTTAATACTTGAGAAGAAGGGGGCCACTAAGTTGCCGCTACGAAGGCCATCCCGCACATCTGCACCATTTGGCCAAGGAGCTCATTAATACAAGTTGCATAAATTGTACGCCAATCCTTGTCAAACAAATAAGCTTAAATAAACTTGTTAGTTTTCCAATTACCAGACTCAAATCCACTCTCCCTTAAACCAAGATTGAGTAAGTGTTCCATGGTTATGATAACTTGAGATCTTGTCATTATAAAATTAAGAATGGACTGTACAGCGTAGTTTCTTCCACCCCTACTTCAGGCCCTTCAGGGTTAAAAGCTCAAGTACAGGCCTGGCATTTTCAGGAGTGATTTATTCGCTTGCCTACTGCCCGTCTTAAAAAAATTAAGGAGGGCAAAAGCAAACCCTCCTGGCCTTAGAAAATAATGATTACCACAATCCTCCATTCGTAAAACCCACATTTTTAGCTGTGACAATGTCGGTCGGTCGGTCTGTCACCAACTTGATGTAAAAAAAACACCATAACTCCTAAAATACTTGATAGAATGACACCATACTTGGTATGCAAGTGTATCTTCATGATGTCTGCACCCTCTCAATGGTGCATGTAATTTGGGTAATTTCTGTCACATTTATGGACTTGTCAACAACAAGTTTTTTTTTGTCACCAACAAGTTTCTTTTGTCACCAACGAGTTTTAAAACATCATTGGCATTGCACAAATCGTCGCATCTTCGGCACTGTGACAGTGCTTCTTGTTTCAGATCTTTGTTGGTGGTCTCTATAAGACAGACACACTATCCTTACCTCATCTCAGGGCCGTGTTGTGGCCTAGAGGTGAGTGAGGGATAGTGTAGCCATCTCACAGAGACTACCTTGTTAGCAGCACCAAATAAAATGTACAAAGCCCACCTAGCAGAATTCATTCATAGTAAAACTTCATTTTGCCAGTTTTAGCTTTTGCAAGCTTGAGGAGAGCTAATCTCTCCTAGGTCATGTGAGGGGAGCAATTTTTAGTCCTGCATTTTAAGAATGCCATGTCTGCAAGTACTCTAACCTGCCTATTGATAGTGTCGACACAAGAGTCTGGTCTTGGTTTCAGCTTTTATTTCTTATTTAAACAAACGGAAAAACTCCTGAAATTCTCAGTCTGTAACAAGACACTTTTTGAAACTAAAAGGCTTTGCAGGAGTCCATGATATGGACATGTGATGTGATGTTATTTGTACATGGCAGTATACAGGTTAAGCAACATTCCTTAATGTGAATTTCCCTAGCCCATGCTTCTTTGTGTTTGTTCAACTTGATTTAATGTGCATGTACCGCAAATGGTTACACTGACTGTCAGTCTCGCTGTGTTTCCTCCCCATGCACATGACATCACACTCACATTTGATTCGAAAAATCCTTGATTATAATTTTCAAATGTTCTGAACTTTTCAACCGGTCTTGATTATTGCACTGACGGTTCAAAAGTTCTGAACATCAAAGCTTTGTACCTAAAAGAGGATCGTCTTCATTCTTTACTTGAGGTAGGTCAACTGACTTGAACTTCATTTTAACAACTTAAAGAGAGGTAGGGGGGTGGAGGTCATCTAGGTACGATTAATCGATTGTCGATTATTTGCGACGATTAATCTATTCCTAAATTAAAAAATTGTGTCAGTCCTACTGACGACAGGTCTTGATTATTGCACTGATGGTTCAAAACGTTCAGAACATGAAAGCTTTGAATGTGCCTAAAAGAGGGTCATCTTCGTTGTTTACTTGAGGTCAACTGACTTGAACTTCATTTTAACGACTTCAAAGAGAGGGAGACGGGTCATCTAGGTACGATTAATTGATTATTATCGATTATTTGTGACGATTAATCAATTCTTACATTAAAAAATTGTGACAGCCCTAGCTGGAAGCCCATATTTGGGCTTTACACTGAACAGTAAGTGCCACAGGTTAATGTTAACATATTCTGTAGTTTATGTTCCTCATTGTATCTGAAAAGAAACTATTCAGCCTGAATGGATTTGCGTTGTTACAATTTATGTGAGAGTGTTGACAGGCACTCACGCATAAATTTTAACAGGGCAAAGACACATGAACAAATTTTGAAATAATTCAGTCTACCAGTTAAAGAATTCCACTACATATTCCTCTGCATATGAAGTTGTGTTACTGTTGCTGAAAGCTAATTTTTAAAACCTTTTTAGCACATATGTATATATTTTCAGGAGATGGACAGGAGTTAGTGAGTTGAAAGTGGATACAGAAATACTACTGCTTGACAAACCAGTATTCACCATCAGTTAAAAAAAGGGGATACAGGTAAGTTTTCTTGCAGGCCTCTGAATCTTGGCAAATTCATAGTGGTAACGGATTAGCTCAAATTACAGGAATGACTTGGTCGTCCGTTTTGGTGCCAGGATTTCCCTGATTTGGGGTTTCTGATCCCTGATGGGAGAGACCTCCCTGACAGGGGTTTTTGCCCCACAGATCCTCCCCATCCCTCTGGTGCCACCTCTGGTGGAGACTTATGTTCAATTCTACTACAAAGTGATATTCTGCATCCTGGCATTCCTGTGGCTTTGCAGTTTCCAGGCAAATCTTGGCTGCCTATGCAGAACACGCCATGCCCTGAATTATAAGATAGTTTTGATTTTACTTGGAAACTGTCTGTTGACCTGTACTGCTGCTGTTGCAATTAAAAGTTAAAATTGGTGCTTTGAAGGCCAATAAATATTCTGAGGCACTAGAGCTGTAGGTTAACCGAAACCGAACCGAGGTTTTTAGTTTTTTTTAAAAAACCGAAACCGTCAACATCCCGTAATCTAAGGTTTTTCGTTTTTTATTAAAGACTCTCTTGCTGCAGAAATTTACAGAATGTAGCCATCCCAGAGTTGTGAGAGTACTCAGACAGTGCCATTGGCAGTGTCTGGGTACTCTCACTACTCTGGAAAGGCTACATTCTGTGAATTAACGACATTTCAGTTTAGTTGTGTTTGCAGCTTTCCTCAAGTTGCGTGTAGGTGTCAGGCCTCGAAAAATGGCCAAGCACAATAAAAGTTCTGTATATTTAGGTAATTATTATATTGGCCTTCCTGATTCTTCATGTATTATAGCTTATTTCGGGCATTCATTGAGTTTCTCTCAATTTCACTGCCATTCAGTTATGACTCCAGACATAAGAATGAGTTTTATTGAATTTTGTTTGGCCTCATGAACAAACCGAAAACCAAACCGAACCGAGGTTTTACTCCACCTGAAAAACCAAAACCGAAACCGAACAAGAAATTTAAAAACCCACAGCTCTATGAGGCACTAATTAAATCATGAGACCCCCCCCCCAAAACAAAAAAAAAAACACACAAAAAAATCCCACAAAACAAAACGAAAAACAAACATTCATTTTCACACAGTTATTATTACAGAAAGTTAATTGAATTGTACTGAATGCCAAAAACTGGTAGTAGAGTGCTAAATTTTTTTTCAAAGGTGATTTGAAACAGGAGTAGTTTTTTCAAAGATACCATGCTACCCACAAGGGGAGTCTTAGTTTAGCAAGATTCTGTGCATAAATAATTGTTTTGTTACTATTTGTTGGAGAGTGCCCCTCCAATAAATTGTAACAAAACAGTTTTATCTGAATTTTTTATCTACTGCTTCACAAACGACAAATTAATGTACACATTGTAAAGTCACTAAAGTGGCTTTCAGCACTTTTCATTAAAGCTGTGATAGTGGCTTCTAGCACTCAACCTGTTACTGTTAAATCTAAAAGCTTATATTGTTCCAAATTCATTTTTGAAATGAAAAAGTCAGGTGTTATTGATCATGCCCAGCTTTTCATGTCCTGCACTCAGATTATTGATGTAAACAGAAGTTGTACATGGAATGATCATGTAAAACATGTATTTTCCAAAGCATTGATTTGTCTTGTCATAATGAGGACACTTTAACTTACTCTGAATAGAAACATCTTGGAGAAAATTTATTTGCCTTTGTGAGGCCACTGCTGGAGTATGCTGACACCATGTTGTCAAATTGTACAGATGCTAATTCTGACGAACTGGAAAGAATCCAAATAGCAGCTATTTTGACAACCAAAAATAATTTGTCTACCTGTGGAAGCATTTGTCTCTTAGGTACATTCAAAGCTTTGATGTTCTGAAGTTTTGAACCGTCAGTGTAATAATCAAGATCGGGCATCAGTTGCGAACTTGCAAAGTTCGCAACTGACGACCAGTCTTGATTATTGCACTGACTGTTCAAAAGTTCAGAACATCAAAGCTTTGAATGTACCTAAAAGAGGATCGTCTTCGTTCTTTACTTGAGGTAGGTCAACTGACTTGTAACTTCATTTTAACGACTTAAAGAGGGGGAGAGGGGTGGGGTCATCTAGGTACGATTATTTGCGATGATTAATCAATTCCTAAATTCAAAAATCGTGACAGCCCTACTGACGACCGGTATTGACTATTGTACTGATGGTTCAAAGTTCAGTACGCTAAAGCTTTGAATGTGCCTAAAAGAAGGTCATCTTCATTATTTACTTGAGGTCAACTAACTTGAACTTCATTTTTAATTACTTCAAAGAGAGAGAGAGAGAGAGAGAGGGGGGGGGGGGGGGGTCATCTAGGTATGATTAATAAATTACTATCGATTATTTGTGACGATTAATTGATTCCTAAATTCAAAAATTTCAAAAATTGTGACAGCCCTAGCTGGAAGCCCATATTTGGGCTTGACACTGAAGAGCACATGCCACAGGTTAAAATTTTCATATTCGGTAGTTTATGTTCCTCATTATATCTGAAAAGAAATTATTCAGCCTGAATGGATTTGCGTTGTTACAATTTATGTGAGAGTGTCGACAGGCACTCTCGGTTAAATTGTAACAGGGCAGAGACACCTGAACAAATTTTGGCAACCAAAAATAATTCAGTCTACCAATTAAAGAGTTCCACTACATACGAAGTTGTGTTACTGTTGCTGAAAGCTAATTTTGAGAAATCTTTTAGTTCATATGTATATATTTTCAGGAGATGGACAGGAGTTAGTGAGTTGAAAGTGGATACAGAAATACTGCTGCTTGACAAACCAGTATTTACCATCAGTTAAAAAAAGGGGATACAGGTAAGTTTTCTTGCAGGCCTCTGAATCTTGGCAAATTAATAGTGGTAATGGATTAGCTCAAATTACAGGAATGACTTGGTCGTCAGTTTTGGCGTCAGAATTTCCCTGACCAGGGGTTTCTGATCCCTAATGGATACAGAAATAAGTAAAAGCTGCAACTCTTCAGTAAAAACAGAAGTTGTTTATATTTTGACACACGTAGGGGAAATCTTAGTTCAAGAAGCTATAAACATTGATATGTTGTATACATAATCCTTACTTGGGTGAATTCAAGTATGTCAAAATAAAGTCCCGCAGTTAATATTTGGACTCCATATATAGGCCTGAATTTTAACTTGGTGCAGTATGAGGAATAATCTTTAAGAAACTTCTCTAGAAACACTAGTCAGAATCATTTGATATATCGATTACAGAATCCATACAGGTTTCAAATATGTGGAAATCAAGTCCATCGGCTAATAATTGGGCTCTACATAACCCCGAATTTTAACGTGCAATAGAGGAAATAATCTTAAAAAATTTTCTTCAAATCCACCAGTCAGAATCTTCGGATATTTGGTATACAACATTCTAAGGGAGGTCACATCTAGGTTTGTTCAAACCAAGTCCCTGGGTTAATATTTGGGCTCCTCTATTAGAGTGCAAGTTTTAACTTGATGTAATATGGGGAATGATCTTTAACCCTTTACCTAACCTGAAAAGCAGACAACACTTGCAAAAATAATTCTTGAATAACTAATTTTTTTCATTTTTTGTCTCAAAAACATAGGTTATGACCCCTCGTTGGAACGAGCTCATCGAGCTCGTTCCAACGAGGGGTCATAACCTATGTTTTTGAGACAAAAAATGAAAAAAATAATGAAAATTGATGATTTTTGAGAACAGCACTGGCCGATTTTGGTTGTTACGTTGGGTAAAGGGTCGCTAAAGGGAAAAAAGTGCCGCATTTGATTCTTATAAGGCGTCAACAAGATGACTAAAAGGCTCAACCGCCTAAGAATACAATACTGAGAAGGAAACAACATTCCTTGCAACGGCTCTAATTCCAAAGAGACAGCAGTCTCCTAGTTGATAGCGTAGCTAATAAGTCTTTATCCCGTGAAGACAGATATCTCCGTGAAACTGCGACCTAGAAAGCTCACTAAATGGAGACTTACAACATTAGTCGCTCAAGGTAAGAAATAAGGACCGCTCTAACGACCAAAATTCCAGAGACAGTAGTCCACACAGCCCACACAGTTTTTTAAAGACGATTTCCTGAAAGCTATTTCCAAACTAAATTTTTAGCTCAACTTTGGCAAAGCCAAATTTGAAGTATTGTCATGGCCTGTCATCTGTCTGTCCGTCCCGTCACGCTATCAACACGGCTTGGGCTGGAGGCCGTATTTATGAACTGATCTTTACGAAACTTCTTGGTACCATTGTTATCACCGTGGGACGAGAACAAGTGTTTTAGGGTCCAGTCTGAAATTCAAGATGGCCACCAGCAGCCATTTTGTACTTAAGTGAAATCAGTTTTATGTAGAGAACTTTTGTATGAAAGTTCTGATTTGAATAAATTTTTGTATGAATGTTAAATACATCACATATAATACAGGTTTTTTTCTCGTGCAGAAATTATGCAAATTAGATGAACTTTGATTTTTAGCTCAACTTTGACGAAGTCAAATTTGAGCTATTGTCATGGCCCGTCGTCCGTCTGTCTGTCCGTCTGTCCGTACGTCAACAATTGGCTATGGCTCGGGCTAGAGGTCGTATTTATGAACCGATCTTTACGAAACTTCTTGTGTACCTTTGTTATGACCCTGGGACGGGAACGAGTGTTTTTAGGTGTGGTCCGAAATTCAAGATGGCTACCAGCTGCCATTTTGTACCGATGATGCAAAAATCAGTTTTTTGTACAGAACTTCCATATGAAAGCTCTGATTTGAATAAAGTTTTGTATAAATGTTTAGTACCATGGGATACATCACATATAATACGGGTTTTTTTCTCGTGCGTAAATTATGCAAATTAGACTGACTTTGATTTATTTAGTGTTACTTTCAGAGCTGTAAGTGCCAAGCTGCTATGGCTCGGGCTAGAGGCCGTATTTATGAACCGATCTTTACGAAACTTCTTGGGTACCTTTGTTATGACCGTGGGACGAGAACGAGTGTTTTTGGGTGCGGTCCGAAATTCAAGATGGCTGCCAGCCGCCATTTTGTACCGACGATGCAGAAATCTGTTTTTTGTACAGAACTTCCATATGAAAGCTCTGATTTGAATAATTTTTTGTATGAATGTTTAGTACCATGGGATACATCACATATAGTACGGGTTTTTTTCTCGTGCGTAAATTGTGCAAATTAGACTAATTTTGATGTTTTTTGGGGTTACTTTCAGCACTGTAAGTGCAAATGCCAATACGGCTCGGGCTAGAGGCCGTATTTATGAACTGATCTTTACGAAACTTCTTGGGTACCTTTGGTATCACCGTGGGACGAGAACGAGTGTTTTGGGGTCCGGTCCAAAATTCAAGATGGCCGATGGCAGCCATTTTGTACAAAATTAGGTGCAATCAGATTTTTGCACAGAACTTCCATATGAAAGCGCTGATTTGAATAATTTTTTGTGTGAATGTTTAGTACCAAGGGATACATCACATATAATACGGGTTTTTTTTCTCGTGCAGAAATTATGCAAATTAGATGAACTTTGATTTTTTCAGTGTGACTTACACACAGTAAGTACACATGTCAATACGGCTCAGACTAGAGTCTGTATTTATGAACTGATCTTCACGAAATGTCTTGGGTACCTTTGTTATCACCTTGGGACGAGAACGAGTGTTTCTGTGTGCGGTCTAAAGTTCAAGATGGCTGCCAGTGGCCATTTTGTACCGAAATTAGGTCTAATCAGTTTTTTGTACACAACTTCTATACAGCTCAGACTAGAGGCCATATTTATGAACCAATCTTTACGAAACTTCTTGGGTACCTTTGTTATCACCGTGGGATGAGAGTGAGTGTTTTTGGGTGTGGTCCGAAATTCAAGATGGCCACCAGCAGCCATTTTGTACCAAAATTAGTGCAATCAGTCTTTTGTACAGAACTTCTGTATGAAAGTAATGATTTGAATAAATTTTTGTATGAATGTTTAGTAACATGGAATACATCACATATTCTAAGGGGGTTTTTTTTCGTGCAGAAATTATGCAAATTAGATGAACTTTGATTTATTCAGTGCTACTTACACAATGTAAGCACACATGTCAATACGGCTCAGGGTAGAGGCTGTATTTATGAACCGATCTTCACAAAACTTCTTGGGTACCTTTGTTATCACCTTGGGATGAGAATGAGGGTTTCTGGGTACGGTCCAAAATTCAAGATGGCTGCCAGTGGCCATTTTGTACCGAAATTAGGTCCAATCAGTTTTTTGTCACAAGTTCTATACAGCTCGTATTTATGAACTGATCTTCACAAAACTTCTTGGGCACTTTTGTCTTCACCTTGGGACAGGAACGAGTGTGTTTTGGGGTGCCTTTGTTATCACTGTGCAATGAGAACAAATATTTTGGGGTTCAGTCAGACCCACTCTGGGACTCAAAGATTTCTTTTCTAATTTAGCATCTGACTGTCACCCACCTTTACAATACTTTACCTATACATTTGTTACAGGCAACGGTCAGTATTTAGACCATTACAATACTTTATATGTACCTTTGTTATCGGGTCATTACCTAGATGTTTGTCATTGCTGTGTCACATACTATACATGTACATGTCTTTGTCTTGACAAGTTGAGCTACAGTGTCATTGACACTTTCATTTCAGTGCGACTTACACACAGTAAGTGCACCTGTCAATACGGCTTGGGCTAGGGGCTGTATTTATGAACCGATCTTCACGAAACTTCTTGGGTACCTTTGTTATCACCTTGGGACGAGAACGAGTGTTTCCGGGTGTGATCAAAAATTCATGATGGCTGCCAGTGGCCATTTTGTACCGAAATTAGGTCCCATAAGTTTTTTGTACACAACTTCTATTCGGCTCGGGCTAGAGGCCGTATTTATGAACTGATCTTTACAAAACTTCTTGGGTACCTTTGTTATCACCGGGTACGAGAATGGGTGTTTTTGGGTGCAGTCCAAAATTCAAGATGGCCACCAGCAGCTATTTTGTACCAAAATTAGTGCGATCAGTTTTTTGTACAGAACTTCTGTATGATAGTTCTGATTTGAATAAATTTTTGTATGAATGTTTGGTAACATGGAATACAACACATATAATATGGGTTTTTTTCTCGTGCAGAAATTATGCAAATTAGATGAACTTTGATTCATTCAGTGCTACTTATACACTGTAAGTGCACATGTCAATACGGCTAGGGCTGGAGGCTGTATTTATGAACCGATCTTCATGAAACTTCTTGGGTACCTTTGTTATCACCTTGGGACGAGAACAAGTGTTTTGGGGTATGGTCCGAAATTCAAGATGGCTGTGAGTGGCCATTTTGTACCAAAATTAGGTACAATCAGTTTTTGGTACAGAACTTCTATATGAAGGTTATGATTTGAATAAATTTTTGCATGAATGTTTAGTGACATGGAATACATCACATATAATACAGGGTTTTTTCTCATGTAGAAATTATGCAAATTAGATGAACTTTGATTTATTCAGTGCTACTTATGCACAGTAAGTGCACATGTCAATCGGCTCGGGCTAGAGGCTGTATTTATGAACCAATCTTTACGAAACTTCTTTGATACCTTTGTTTTCACCCTGGGACGATAACGAGTGCTTTTGGGTGCAGTCCGAAATTCAAGATGGCCACCAACAGCCATTTTGTACCAAAATTACCGGTAGTGCAATCAGTTTTCAGCTCACCGAAGGGAGCTTAACTTATCACCGGCCGTCCGTCGTTGTGAACATTTTTCAAACGACTTCTCCTCTGAAACCACTGGTCCGATTTTCACGAAACTTCATGTGGATGTTCATTACTATATGGCAATTCAGGTTTGTTCAAATGAAATGGCCACATCCCATGGGGGCTCTGTATGGGGCATAACTCTGATAGCACCGTATGAATTAAAGAAAAATTATTAAAAAATCTTCTTCTCCAGAACCAGTAGGCAGAATCATTTGATACTTGGTATGCAGCATCTTGGTATGAGTCTGATTCAAGTTTGTTCAAATCGGCCCCCTGGATTCATATTTGGGCTCACTATAGAAGCCCAAATTCGAACTTAGTGCATTTCAGGCAAATTTCTTTAAAAATCTTCTTCTCCAGATCCAGCAGGCAGAATCTTTTGATATTTGTATGCAACATTGTGGGGTGGGTCTGATTCATGTTTGTTCAAATTGGCCCCCTGGATTCACATTTGGGCTCAGTATAGAAGCCCGAATTCGAACTTAGTGCATTTCAGGCAAATTTCTTAAAAAATCTTCTCAAGATCCAGCAGGCAGAATCTTTTGATATTTGGTATGCAACATTGTGGGGTGGATCTGATTCAAGTTTGTTCAAATCGGCCCCTGGATTCATATTTGGGCTCACTATAAAAGCTCAAATTTGAACTTAGTGCATTTCAGGCAAATTTCTTCAAAAATCTTCTCAAGATCCAGCAGGCAGAATCTTTTGATATTTGGTATGCAACATTGTGGGGTGGATCTGATTCAAGTTTGTTCAAATGGGCCCCCTGGGTTCATATTTGGGCTGAATATAGGAGCCCAAATTTGAACTTAGTGCATTTCAGGCAAATTTCTTTAAAAATCTTCTTCTCAAGATCCAGCAGGCAGAATCTTTTGATATTGGGTATGCAGCATGCTTAGGGGGTTGAGATTCGAGCCAAGTCCCTGGGTTCATATTTGGGCTCACTGTGGTGGGCCCGAATTATAACTTGGTTCAAAATGAGGAATTTTCTTTAAAAATATTCTTCAGATCCAGCAGTCAGAATGTTTTGATATTTAGTATGCAGCATCTTTAGGGAGGTGAGATTCTAGTTTGTTCAAACCATGTCCCTAGGTCCATATTTGGGCTCACTGTGGGAGCCCGAATGATAACTTAGTTCAAAATGAGGAATTTTCTTTAAAAATCTTCTTCTTCAGATCCAGTAGTCAGAATGTTTTGATATTTGGTATGCAGCATCCTTGGGGGTTGGGGGTTGGGGGGGGGGGGGAGGGCTGAGATTCAAGTTTGTTCAAGCCATATCCCTAGGTCCATATTTGGGCTCACTGTGGGAGCTTGAATTGTAACTTAGTTCGAAATGAGGAAGTTTCTTTAAAAATCTTCTTCAGTTTCAGCAGTCAGAATGTTTTGATATTTGGCATGCAGCATCCTTAGGGGGTGAGATTCAAGTTTGTTCAAGCCAAGTCCCTGGGTTCATATTTGGGCTCACTGTGGGAGCCCGAATGATAACTTAGTTCAAAATGAGGAATTTTCATTAAAAATCTTCTTCAGATCCAGCAGATGAATGCTTTTGATATTTGGTATGCAGCATCCTTAGGGGGGTAAGATTCAAGTTTATTCAAGCCATGTCCCTAGTTCCCTAAAATTTGTCTCATGACTTCATTCCTTTGTAGTGTTGATGAACCATGTCTTACTGAATGTGACCCCAAATACTTCTTTGAACCACTTTGCCCGGTGAGAGATTAAGGCCCCTTGGAGCATCTTGTTTGTACAGAACATTTGTATGAAAGTTCTGATTTGAATAAATTTTTGTATGAATGTTTAGTAAACTGGAATACATCACATACAGTACAGGTTTTTTTCTCTTGCAGAAATTTTGCAAATTAGATGAATTTTGATTTATTTAATGCTACTTATACACTGTAAATGCACATGTCAGTACGGCTCGGGCTAGAGGCTGTATTTATGAACCGATCTTTACGAAACTTCTTGGATACCTTTGTTATCACCGTGGGACGAGAACGAGTGGTTTTGGGTGCAGTCCAAAATTGAAGATGGCCACCAGCAGCCTTTTTGTACCAAAATTAGTGCAATCAGTTTTTTGTACAGAACATCTGTATGAAAGTTCTGATTTGAATAAATTTTTGAATGAATGTTTGATGGGACAAATAGTGAAAGGAACTCCCTACTCGCATCTTCATAACCATTGAACAGCTTATTAATATTCATAAGTTCTTAGTTCACAATGACAGTTTTGATGGAAATGTGGATCAGCTTGGCTTCACTTTTTATCTGTTTCTGAGACGTATAGAATAAATAAACACTCCCTATAATGATTAATTCTATTATCCACACGGAAAAACGTGAGATTACATAAACAGGCCACGCATTTTCAGGTGAGCGATTTATTCGCTCGCCTACTGCTCTCCTTAAACAAATAAGGGAGGGCGAAAACAAGCCCTCCTGGCCTTAGAAAGTAATGACTACCATAACAGCCTATGCCTAAAACCCACATCTTTTCAGATCTCTGTGCTATGTTACTGGTTTCTGTAAGATGGCCACATTGTCCCTCCCACACCTCTGGGCCTTGCCGAGGCCCAGAGGTGTGGGAGGGACAGTGCAGCCATCTCACAGAGACTACCTTGTTAGTCACGCCAAATGAAATGTACGAAGTCCACTAAGCAGAATTCATTAATAGTAAATGCTCATTTTGAAACTTTTATCTTTTGTGATCGTGAGGAGGGCGAATTGCTCCCCCTGGCAAAAAGAGGGGAGGAATTTTTAGCCCTCCTGCATTTTTAAGGAAGCAGGCCTGCAGAAACAAATTTTTCAAAAGTATTCATTGCCTGAATTTGATGCACTCCCCAAATTTTCAAATTTCTGATACGGGTACACTTATTTATAACTTATACAACTCACAAGTTCTTGAAGTGATCACTAGTTGAGAATGTCACAGTGACTTATACAACCGTTACTCATAAAAGGCGGCATTTTAGCTGAAAATTTCAGAGGTGAGACTTATGTACTAACTGCACTACCCATACCAGAAAATGATGTAAAAAAATAATACAACTCGGTTTTAACCATTGCGACAACTTTCATTTTGGGTGTGGTTTAGTCAACTATTGACAGGTGTTTGCACATGATCGAAAAAAAGGCCACCTACCGGTATTGACAGTTTTGGAAATGTAACAAGTCAGTGTTGTGCGAGGCATTTTAGTTTTTAATAAAGAACGAATACTTACCTCATTTATCAGCCCACACAGTTTATTAAAGACGATTTCCTGAAAGCAATTTCCAAACTAAATTTTTAGCTCCAGCCAAATTTGAAGTATTGTCATGGCCTGTCGTCCGTCCGCTGTGCCGTCAACACGGCTCAGGCTAGAGGCCATATTTATGAACCGATCTTTACGAAACTTCTTGGGTACCTTTGTTATCACAGTGGGACGAGAACGAGTGTTTTGGGGACCGGTCTGAAATTCAAAATGGCCGCTGGCAGCCATTTTGTACAAAATTAGGTGCAGTCAGATTTTTGTTTAGACCTTCCATATGAAAGCTCTTATTTGAATAATGTTTTGTATGAATGTTTAGTACCATGGGATACATCATATATAAGAAGTGTTTTTTTCTCATGCATAACTTATGCAAATTAGACACACTTTGGTTTATTCAGTCTTTCAACACTGTAAATGCAAATGGTAATACGGCTCGGGCTAGAGACTGTATTTGTGAACTGATCTTTACAAATCTTCTCACCGTGAGACGAGAATGAGTGCTTTGGGGTCTGGTCCGAAATTAAAGATGTCCACTAGCAGCCATTTTGTACAAAATTTTGTGCAATCCATTTTTTGCTCAGAACTTATATATGAAAGCTCTGATTTGAATAAATTTTTGTGTGAATGTTTACTAACATGGGGTGCATCACATATAATACTTATGTCCTATTCTTTAGACCATTGCAGTCACCTTGTAATTGGTTTACTTTGGTTGACGTGGTCACAACAAAACTCCTTTTTCTCTTATTCATTATTGTTGACTTGGTCACAACAAATACTGATTCCTGTCATATTCATTATTGTTGACCTGGTCACAGCAAATACTAATTCCTGTCATATTCAAAGTTGAGCTACAGTGTCATTGACACTTTCATTTTGTGAATGCAGAAGTGTTTTTTTTGGAAATAAAACATAAGAAAATACTGTAAACTGCCATGTCTCCCAAGGATGTCTTGGAGGGCGACTTGAATTTCGCCCCCAATGTAAGCCAAGGTGACTTGAGGAATGACAATGCGACTTCTTCACCCTAGTCGCCCATTCGGCTGATCCCTGCACCCAGTGCGTAAATACCTTCAACCTATGTTGTCATATATACAATCATCATGCCAAAGAGTACAAAACTGTTCTTGAAAAAGAACAGACTGTGACACGTGGAAAGCGACTTGGTGTCAAGGTAAGAGAAAAATATCAATTCGCTCAATGTTGGGAAACCCGGGATTCCAGGGAAAGGGTTAAATTAATATTAATAAAACTTTTCATATGCAGATTGCAGATGTAATTTTTTCTTCACATTGAATTTACAGGAAACAGTTTTATTTCACTTCAAGTTCACTTGTTTGTTATTTAATATGTTTTAGTACTAACCTGTCCCAGTTTAATACTTAAGGTATGGAAAATATATATTGTGTTACAAAAACCGAAACAGAAATCCCAATTTTTTTTTATCCAAAACCGAACCGAAACCAAACCAAGGGAAAACTTCAAACTGACCAGCTCTAACCAAAATGCAAATTGCTTGGAAATTATCAGTCGGTGCCCAGCCACTTGAACATCCTCCCCTGCCTTGCATGCAGATAAGGATTGTTCTTGGCCCTTCTGGTATTGTCAACGCCAGCATCTTGGTTCAAACTTAGCAGCAAAATAGAGAGAATATGTGCCCAGTCAATTCAAAGACTGCCCCTACACCATTGCCATTCTGCAAACACTCCATCGTACTGATGTATGTACCAATGCATGAAACATAGCCATGCATATATGCATTGTTTTTATTCCTTCCAGAACTTTATGATGAAAAATTATGGACTTCAAGGCTAATCCCCAAGGCATCACAGCTGATTATTAATCCCACCCAGACTTAATGATAAAAGTGTAGGGGTTGTTGCACCCCCACATTCCTGACCTGTGTATCCTTACAACATATTTTCACTGTGAAAATAGATAAGTAGAGGAAATGTTCCCTGTCCTGTCCAAATTTCCACAAAGAATAACCACCCCCCCCCCCCAAACCACCACCACCCCAACCTTTCAAGATGCAGAACTTGTGTGACCATTTGGCATTTGTAGCTGCCTTTATTCCCAACATGCTTGGAAATACATTTTGTGTCCAGCCCTCTTGAACACCAACCCCTGCCTTGCATGCAGTTCCTTGTCCTCCTTGTATTATCAACAAAGTTTCAGCTATGCAGAAAAGTGGATAGAAAATGTGTCAAGTTGGTTTAAGACCCTGCCAGCCCACACTCCCCACCCCAACAGTGCCACCCAACATACACTCCATACAGATTACGATAAATGGTCATTGTTCTCTTCCTCTGAATTCCACGAAGAAAAGTTATGGCGCTATAAGCCTTATCCCCAACCGATTTTGCTGATCTCCCCAACCCACCCAGACTTGTCTTCAGAGGTGTAAGAGTTGTGTTTTGACTCTACCTTCCATACCTGCATATCTACTAGCAAATGTTCAATGTTAAAGTTTAAACAGATAGGCAAAGGAAATGTTCCCAATGCGATCCAACTGTGCCCCCACCCTAGCTGGTTGAGATGCAGAACTTGTGTGACCAATTGTACCTGCATTGTTATCCCAAAATGCTTGAAAAGACAGCATTGTGTGGCCAGCCCCTTAAACTTGCATCCGTGACCTGCATCTGCATGCACATGAGGATTGTTCCTTGTCCCATCATTCTTCTCCCTGAACTTCAAATAGAAATGTTATGGCATTACAACTCTTATCCTCAACTGGTATTGCTGAAATGATTCTCAAACTTAACTACAGAAGTGCAAGTGTTGTGTTTTGCCCTCCCCCCCCCCCCCCCCTCCTGACCTTCCTGACATGCAAATCCCTAAAAAATGGTCAACTTGAACACAGGTCTGTGAAGGAAATGTCCCTAGACCTATCCATCCCCCCCCACTCCTCCCTTTCCCTCATTTGAGGTGCAGAATTTGAGTGACCATTTGTAGCCACTGTTTTCTCAACATGATTGGAAAAATATTCTTGTGTGGCTGTACCCAGCCAAGCACTCCCCCCCGCACCACCAACTGTCATGCCCACTTGGGGGGGGGGGGGGGGTGGTCTTGGGGCTGGGCATAGGCACACAATGTCCCCAGTCCAGTCCGGTCCAACCTCACCCCACCCCACTAAAATGCAGAACTTGCGACCATCTGGCATTTGTAGCCACTGTTTCGCAACATGATTGGAAAGATATTGCTTGTACCTGTGCCCAGTTGGGGGAGTGGAGGGGGGTGGGTGGGCTGGGCATAGGTAGACAATGTCCCCAGTCCTATCCAACCACACCTCTATCCCAACAAGATGCAGATCTTGTGTGACCATCTGGCACATGATTGGTCCAGTCCTATTCCTATTCAACCTCAACCCTTTTCCCCACTACTTGAGATGCAGAACTTGTGCTACCCTTTTGCATTTGTAGCCACTGTTTTCCCAACATGCTTGGAAAGATATGTGCCTGTGCCCAGCCAAGCCCTCACTCCCCCATGCCTAGTTGGGAGAGAGAGATCTTGGGGCTGGGCACAGACACGCAATCCTATCCAACCTCACTCCCAGCCCACCAAGATTCAAAACCTCTGTGACCATCTGGCATTTGTAGCCATTGTTTTCCTGACACGCCTGGAAGTATATTATGTGCCCCCCCATCCCCCACCCTGTAACATTCATGTCAACATCTCTGTTGGAAACACAATAGAGCAAAGATGTGCACAGCCACTTCAAAAACCCTCTTCCTTCCCATTCTCCACCTCAGGCCTGTGATGTTTCCTGTGAACTCAAATGTAAGTAGAAGTCTTTTAAAGTGACAAAAGGATATTGTCATTATTATTGTAAAGTATATATATACTTTTTGTAGAACTGTCAATGAACTGGAAGTAACTTGAATAAAATGTCTGTGCTCACAAATCCTTGAGTATGTTGTTTCTTTTTCCCATAACATGGAGAGTTTTTTAAGTGAAATAGATACATGCATATGGAAACAAAATGAAGAACTATTGAAGATATTTCAAGTATTTATTAAGAATATTATATGTACAAGTGTGTATATATATAATTATCATGCATATAAGTATATACCTATGTAAGTGTACAAAGATATATATAAGTATGTATTTATAAGTATATAAAGATATATATAAGTATATCAATGAATAGTATTTTATAACAAGAACATATTAAATGTATATAAGAACATCATATTATAAAGATATTACACAGAGAAACATAAGAGAATATTATTATTTTTTTTTTTTTTCTTTTTTCGTTTTTTTTTTCGTCGCCCCACCCCATAAAAAAAAAATCCGGGTGGGGCTTCGGAAAGAAAAGAAGCTGACTTACTCAGACTGTCCCACCCAAGTGAGAAAACCTGGTGGCAACTGACTAAGACACAGTCCACACAAGATGACTCGGCATGCCTGAAGACAATTTAGTCCAACAGCTATGGCACTGCTGCTACACACTGCTTACACGAGGAAATAATGTTTGAGGAGGTTTTCTAATTGCACTCTGGAAATGCATCTTTTAATGACAGCTGTCTCTGCACTAACAGGAAAGTCCTCTATTTAAAAAAACATAAAATAGAAGATTTCCCTGTTAGTGTAGAGACATCTGTCATTAAAAGATGCATTTCCAGAGTGCAGAGGAAACCATCAATAAAAGATGACCTTTTAAGAAAACCCCCACAAACATCATGAACTCTTTAACAGTGCCATAGCTCTTGGGAGTAAAGCATTCAGATATGTTGGGTCAACTCATTTCATGTCTTTCGTTATTAATTTTCTACTCAAAGTTTGCTAAACACAAAGTATATCCAACTACCTGTTTTACGTTTTAGTTGAAATATTGTAATGAAAAGTGTATATATATTTTATTTAACTATATATTTAATGATTTAAGTACAGAAATTAAGATTTTATTTGTGTTTGACATTATTTTTTAGCTTTTGAATACGATAACCATGGAAAATGGATATTATTGGTAAAAGAGGAAATTTTTCAATTTGCCAAAAATTTGACGGAGCAAACTGGTATGGGTTCAATATCGAGTATGAGACCCATTACTGTTAATTACAACTTGACAATGCCTTCTCATGCTCCCATTCAGGATCCTGGTGGTCATTTGTGGGATGTTGTTCCATTCTTGGACCAGCATGGCACCAAGCCCCTTAACACTTCTTGGCTGAACTGGACGGACTGAAATTGCAAGCTGCAACTCATTCCAGACGTGTTCGATTGGATTGAGGTCGGGGGATCTTGCTAGCCAGTCCATATGCCCAATCCCCTCCCTCTGTCGGTACTCCCCGACAGCATGGGCAACATGAGGACGGGCATTATTGTCCATCATAATGAATCTATCACCCACTACACCTGCATACAATCTGACGTGGACATCCAGGATCTCATCAATATACCGTTGTGCAGTCAATGTACCACGTTCAAGGACACAGAGCTCTGTACGTCCATCCCTGCTGATGCCGCCTCATCTATTATTAAAATTCTCTGATATCTGGCCATTTTCAATAAAGTTTCCCCATTAAAAATGTGTGTAGTGAATAGCAGAATATTTAGGGATTTGCAGAGTCAAGATATTATGGCATTTACCATCTGCAATCGGTACGAGATCGCCACAATTTCCCAGCTGATCCAAGTCACTGGCCTTCAATCATGGTGCTGTACAACGTTGCATTGAGTACATGTATAAATACAAGAGGCCCCAAGGGGCCTTAATCGCTCACCTGTCAAAGTGGTTCAAAGAAGTATGCTTATGCAGGGTGACAAAGATAAGAGCTATTGATTTTCTTTTCATTTCCACCAAAAACTGTTGCTGTTAGCAACAATCTTTGAATTTATTGCACTTGTGCATCAACTTTCTTCTTTGACATGGCCTACAGGCCACATTTATCATAGGATTGTTTTTGAACTTGGTGTGCTCATTTGGCAAGACCTTTAGATAAGAGCTATTGATTAACATTCATTTCTGTGAAAAAAGTTGCCATTTGCAATAACCTCTGAACATACTGCATTTGTGTATCAACATTCTTTCTTTAGCCAGTCTTACAGTTTACATTTCAAAATGCATGGATTACTCTGACATTGTGCACACACAATGCTTTTATGTTGAAATTTCATTAAATAACGTTGGTACCAATGATCTTCAATGTTGGATCTTTGTATACAGCATTTTTCCCACGTGTATTGATCTTCAAATGTTCAACCCTGATAAAAATGTACCACAATACACAGAGATAGCCGAGATACACCATGGTAATGAAGATATTTGGGTCAACCCCCCTCCCCCCCCCTCCCAAGTTTTTTTTACCCATGTACCATGGTGTACCATCACCACGAGTGTAGGATGGGTAACTTTTAGCTCAACTTTGACGAAGCCAAATTTGAGCTTTTGTCATGGCCCGTCGTCCGTCTGTCCGTACGTCAACAATTGGATACAGCTCGGGCTAGAGGCCGTATTTATGAACCAATCTTTACGAAACTTCCTGGGTACCTTTGTTATGACCGTGGGACGAGAACGAGTGTTTTTGGGTGCGGTCCAAAATTCAAGATGGCTGCCAGCCGCCATTTTGTACCGACGATGCAGAAATCTGTTTTTTGTACAGATCTTCCATATGAAAGCTATGATTTGAATAATTTTTTGCATGAATGTTTAGTACCATGGGATACAACACATATAATATGGGTTTTTTTCTCGTGCGTAAATTGTGCAAATTAGACTAATTTTGATGTTTTTTGGTGTTACTCTCAGCACTGTAAGTGCAAATGCCAATACAGCTCGGGCTAGAGGCCGTATTTATGAACTGATCTTTACAAAACTTCTAGGGTCCCTTTGATATCACCGTGGGACGAGAACGAGTGTTTTTGGGTCCGGTCCGAAATTCAAGATGGCCGATGGCAGCCATTTTGTACAAAATTAGGTGCAATCAGATTTTTGCACAGAACTTCCATATGAAAGCGCTGATTTGAATAATTTTTTGTGTGAATGTTTAGTACCATGGGATACATCACATATAATACAGGTTTTTTTCTCGTGCAGAAATTATGCAAATTAGATGAACTTTGATTTTTTCAGTGCGACTTACACACAGTAAGTACACATGTCAATACGGCTCGGGCTAGAGTCTGTATTTATGAACTGATCTTCACAAAATGTCTTGGGTACCTTTGTTATCACCTTGGGACGAGAACAAGTGTTTCTGGGTGCAGTCTAAAATTCAAGATGTCTGCCAGTGGCCATTTTGTACCGAAATTAGGTCTAATCAGTTTTTTGTACACAACTTCTATACGACTCAGACTAGAGGCCATATTTATGAACCAATCTTTACGAAACTTCTTGGATACCTTTGTTATCATCGTGGGATGAGAGCGAGTGTTTTTGGGTGTGGTCCGAAATTCACGATAGCCACCAGCAGCCATTTTATACCAAAATTAGTGCAATCAGTCTTTTGTACAGAACTTCTGTATGAAAGTTCTGATTTGAATAAATTTTTGTATGAATGTTTAGTAACATGGAATACATCACATATTGTAAGGGTTTTTTTTTCGTGCAGAAATTATGCAAATTAGATGAACTTTGATTTATTCAGTGCCACTTACACAATGTAAGCACACATGTCAATACAGCTCAGGGTAGAGGCTGTATTTATGAACTGGTCTTCACAAAACTTCTTGGGTACCTTTGTTATCACCTTGGGATGAGAATGAGTGTTTCTGGGTGCGGTCCAAAATTCAAGATGGCTGCCAGTGGCCATTTTGTACCGAAATTAGGTCCAATCAGTTTTTTGTCACAACTTCTATACAGCTCGTATTTATGAACTGATCTTCACAAAACTTCTTGGGTACCTTTGTTTTCACCTTGGGACAGGAACGAGTGTGTTTTGGGGTGCCTTTGTTATCACTGTGCTTTGAGAACAAATATTTTGGGGTTCAGTAGACCCACTCTGGGACTCAAAGATTTCTTTTCTACTTTAGCATCTGACTGTCACCCACCTTTACAGTACTTTACCTATACATTTGTTACAGGCAACGGTCAGTATTTATGTACAGACCATTACAATACTTTATATGTACCTTTGTTATCAGGTCATTACCTAGATGTTTGTCATTGCTGTGTCACATACTATACATGTACATGTCTTTGTCTTGACAAGTTGAGATTCAGTGTCATTGACACCTTCATCTAAAATGTCAATTCAAGTTTTTTCAAATAAACTTGCCGCACTCACTTGGGGCACCACAAGATGCATAACTCTGATAGCACCCACAAATTTTTTCAAAAATTCAAAAAAAATTTCAGATCCACCAGTCAGAAACTTTTCATATTTGTTATACATCATCTTGGGGAGGGGCGGCAGATTTAAGATTGTTCAGATCAAGTTCCTGTTCTAAGATTTGGGCTCTCTATTGGAGCCCAAATTTTAACTTAGTGCAATATGTGAAATATTCTTTAAAAATCTTCTTCAGATCCACCAGTTGAAATCTTTTTGATATTTGGTATACAACATCTCGGGGTGAGGGGGGGGGGATGTTTCAGGGGAGGTCAGATTCAAGTTTATTCAAATCGGGTCCCAAAGTTAGTATTTGGGCTCTCGATTGGAGCCCAAAGTTTAACTTTGTGCAATACATGGAATATTCTTTTAAAATCTTCTTCAGATTCACCAGTCAGAATCCTCTCATATTTGGTGTGCATCATCTCCAGGGGGGCCAGATTCAAGTTTGTTCAAATCGACTTCCTTGGTTCATATTTGGGCTCCCTATGGGAGCCCGAATTAGTGCAATATGAGGAAATTTCTTTTAAAATCTTCTTCAGATCCACCACTCAGAATTCTCTCATATTTGGTATACATCATCTCTAGAGGGGTCAGATTAAAGTTTGTTCAAATTGGGTCCCTGGTTTGAAAATTTTGGGTCTGGTTTGGACTTTTTTTTGGATCAAAATTCAAGAAAACATTTTTTATTTTTTATGCATTTTGTTAAATTTTGTGACGAAAAAAAAAATTTAGCCTGAAAATTTTGGGTCCAGTTCCGACTGAAATTTTGGACCTAAATTTGGACATTTTTTTTCTGGTTTTTATGCATTTTGTTCAATTTTGAGACAGAAAAAGAAATTTGGCCTGAAAATTTTGTGTCCTGTTCGGATCGAAATTTTGGACCAAAATTCTGAATTTTTTTTATGCATTTTGTTCAATTTTGATAGACGGAAAAAATGTTTTTTAGCCTGAAAGTTTTGTGTCCAGTTCAGCCGGAAATTTTTTACCAAAATTTGGAGAAAATTTCTTCCGGTTTTTTTTATGCGATTTGTTAAATTTTGATACAAAAAAAAAATTTTAGCCTGAAAATTTGAGGTCCGGTTCAGACTCCGAAATTTTAAAAAAAATTTGTTCTGGATTTTTTATGCATTTTGTTCAATTTTGAGATAAAATTTTTTTTTTTTATAGCCTGAAAATTTGGGGTCCAGTTCCGACTTTTTAAAAAAATCTTCTTTATACCCTGTGATCAAAATACTTTCATATTTGGTATACATCTCTAGGAGGGTTAGATTCAAGTTTGTTCAAATTGGGTCTCTGGGTAAATGTCTGTTCAATCCAAGTCCCGGGGTTGATATTTGGGCCCCTATGGGAGCCTGAATTTTAACTAAGTGTAATATGAAGGAATTTCTTTTAAAATCTTCTTCAGCTCCACCAATCAGAATCCTGTCATATTTGGTATACAACATCTCTAGGTGGGTCAGATTCAAGTTTGTTCAAATCAGGTCCATGGGTTAATATTTTGGCTCCCCATTTCAGCCCAAAGTTTAACTTAGTGCAATGTGAGGTGAAAATCTTCTTCAGATCCACATGTCAAAATTCTTTCATATTTGGTATATGACATCTCAAGGGGAGGGGGAGGGGTCAGATTCAAGTTTGTTCAATTTGAATCCCTGGCTTAATATTTGGGCTCTATGAGTGTGGGGTGGGGGAGGGTTGTTAGGTTTGTTAAATCCATCCCTTTGTGTTTTTCCATAAAATTTGCCTCTCATGACTACATTCCTTTATAGTGTTGATGAACCATGTCTAATTGAATGTGACCCCCAAATACTTCTTTGAACCACTTTGGCAGGTGAGCGATTAAGGCCCCTTGGGGCCTCATGTATTTATACATGTACCCAATGCAACATTGTACTGACCATGATTGAAGGCCAGTGACTTGGATCAGCCGGGAAAATGTGGCGATCTCGTACCGATTGCAGATGGTAAATGCCATAATATCTTGGCTCTGCAAATCCCTAAATATTCTGCTCTTCACTACACTCATTTTTAATGGGGAAACTTCATTGAAAATGGCCAGATATCAGAGATATTTAATAGTCAGTGTTAAATACAGATCCGGAATCTGACGGTTTTTAACTGTTGTTGTCATAATCGGCCAATGCCTTGTAACCAGCTTGTGCCAATTCCGATTATCAGTTCATCACTAACCTAAAATAAGCCATGAATATAACTTTGATATTTTCAACTCTACAACTTCGCTAAAGAAGAATGCAAAAGATTTTATCTCCACTCAGTAAATCAACAACAAGCTTTCCCTTACCATACCCACTAACATACTCCCTCTACTCTCCCCTCCATCCCTGCAGACAAATTGATCTATTGAGCATTGTAGGCTCACTTGATCCTCTGGTGTTTCAGCTGCTCAATTTGTAAATTACGTGGGCAGATACAGACAATTGTTAGGTTAACCCTTTACCTAACATGAAAAGCAGACGACACTTGCAATAAAAATTCTTGAATAACTTATTTTTTCATTTTTTGTCTCAAAAACATAGGTTATGACCCCTCATTGGAACAAGCTCAACGAGGGGACATTACCTACGTTTTTGAGACAAAAAATGAAAAAATAATGAAAATTAATTGGCGATTTTTGAGAATAGCGCTTGGCCGTTACGTTGGGTAGAGGATTAAGGGACAGTATTAACTCGTAGAGTGCAAAAAAACGGTGATTTGTAATGCAAATATTTTTTTCAAGGGTGCCATGCTACAAGCAAAAGGAACCCCAGTGTAGTAAGAATTTCTTGTGCCCCCGACTTGAAAAGTCAAGGGGTATCTAGTCTAGCGGAGACCTCTGTTGGTTCGTCCACACCTACATTTTCCCTTGTATCTCAGCCACTGCTACCCGAAGTTGAATGATATTTGTTGTGATAGAGTAACATGGGGGAATGATACCTGTGTAGTGTGAGTTTCTTCCACACATTTTTTTCCAGAGTTATGGCTCTTTTTCACTCTTTCTACTTGAACAATTTTTGCCGAGTTGTGGGGATTGGCACATGTTTTGCATTGCCCTTCTTGTTCATAACTATTTTGTTAAAGTTCATTGGAGAGTGCCTCTTGGCACTCTCCAATAATTGGTAATAAAATAATCTTGTTTGAACTTTTTTTGTGTTTCCACCGCTGAGCAAACGAGGTAATGAATACAGAGTATTCAGGAGCGCCTTGAATGTGGGTTTCTAGCCCTCAACCAGTTAATGGGAGGGGAATGCAGCTGTTTATCAGCCAAAAAAATATGCGGACAGTATGCCTCCCAAAATTTTAGATACCAGTAATAGAATACCAGTAGTTGTTGAAGCAGAATGTTTGTTTATTGGACATCTTAAAACTGTTGTACACTCCTTTTCTTTGCAGTAATGAAAATAGAAAATAACAGATTAACATAAATAATGTTTGGATTTGAAGAAGAATACAAAATACAGTGAGTATTCTTAACCATTTAATTACTTTATCTTGAAAACATTTTCCAAATTTGATATGAGGGCTTATTGTGTCCTACGTACTTAAT